>JALJVW010000143.1:1669496-1726094 GCA_024865655.1 Emberiza elegans | reverse complement strand
GGGTCCTGGGGAGGTTTTGGGGGTTCTGGGGGATTTGGAGGGAGTCTTGAGGGGCTTTGGGGAGGTTTTGGGGGTCCTGGGGAGGTTTTGGGGGTTCTGGGGGGTTTGGAGGGAGTCTTGAGGGGCTTTGGGGAGGTTTTGGGGGTCCTGGGGAGGTTTTGGGGGGACTTGGAGGGAATCTTCAGGGGGTTTTGGGGGTCCTGGTTTATTTTTAGGGGCTCCTGGAGGAGCCTGGGGGTGCTTTAGAGGGGATTTGGGGTACAGAGGGGTCCTGGAAAGGGAGAATTGGAGCATCCTGGAGAGGATTTCTGTGATTCAGGGGAGGTCCCAGGGGGTTGTTTGGAGGTTTGGGGGGTTCTGGGCAGTTTTGGGGGCTCGGTGACACCGTGGGGGTCCCCACAGTCATTTGCCACGTGGTGGGGATCACGTACCAGCACATCGACCGCTGGCTGCTCGCTGAGATGCTGGGGGACCTCTCAGGTGAGGGGGCTGGGGGTCCTGGCTGGGGTTTTGGGGGTCCCAGATGGAAGCTGGGTTCTGGAGGGAGCTTGGGAGGGTCCTCAGGGGGTTTGGGGGGGTCCTTGGTGGGATTTGGGGGTCCTGTGATGGGGTTTGGGGGGTCCTGGGGAGGTGCAAGAGAGTCTGGAAGGTTTTGGGGGATCATGGAGGGTTTTGGGGTTCCTAGGGGTGTCCAAGCCCCCTCAGACCCCGCTGTGCCCCCAGAGTCGCAGCTGAGGGTGTGGATGAGCAAATACGGGTGGACGGAGCCGGAGCCGGGGCGGATCCTGATCTCCAACCAGGAGGAGAACATCAAACCCAAGAACATCGTGGAGAAGATCGACTTCGACAGTGGGTTGGGGGTCCTGGAGAGGGGTTTGGGGCATCCTGGTGGGAGTTTGGGGACGTTTTGGGGGGTCCTCTGGGGGTTTTGGGGGGTGTTGGGAGGGTACAGGGAGTTCCCGAGGAGGTTTGGGGATCCTGGAGGAGGTTTGGGGCAATACAGGAGGGTCCTGGGGATGTCCTGAGGAGTTTTGGATGGGTTTTGGGGAACTGGGGAGGGTCCTGGGGATGTCCTGAGGAGTTTTGGATGGGTTTTGGGGAACTGGGGAGGGGTACAGGAGAGTCCCAGGGGTGTCTGAGGGAGATTGGAAGTACAGGGGCATCCTTGCCCCCCTCCATCTCACCTGTTTTCCTCCCAGGTGTGTCCAGCATCATGGCGTCCTCTCTCTGAGCGCCCCAGAAGCAAGCCCTCCACACCGACCCCCCAGTTCCAACCCCCCGCTCCCAATCCTGCCCAGTTTAACCAGTAAAGAGGCTCAAAGCGGGACTGGGCTCGTTCTTGGGGGGTGTCAAAATGGAGGGGGGGGCTCTGAGGGGAGAGGGCGTGGCTTCGAGTGGGCGTGGCTATTGGGGCGCGCCTGAGGGTGGGGCGCGGTGGGCGGGGTTTAACGCGTTGTGGGCGTGGTCTCGGCTCCGTGAGGGCGGTGGGCGGGGCCCCGGTGGCGCCTGAGGGCGGTGGGCGTGGCTCCGCCCAGCCCTTGCGCGCGCGGCGCGGTGGGCGCGGCCTGGGCGGCGGCGCGTGCGCAGTCGGGGCGCGGGTGGGGGGGGCAGATTCGGGTCCGTGTCGCTGGCGCGTCCTCCGCCTGTCGCGACATCAGGGCGGCGATAATGGTGGATTACCACAGCGCGGGGCAACCCCACCCGTACGGCGGGAACGGGCCCGGCCCCAATGGCGACTACATGGCCCAAGAGGACGATTGGGATCGGGATCTACTCCTGGACCCCGCCTGGGAGAAACAGCAGCGCAAGGTGGGGGGTGCTGGGGGGGGTCACTGAGGGGGGATCGTGAGGGGCTGAGGGTCCCTGAGGGGGTTTCAGAGCCTGAGGGCTCTGGAGGGCTTGAGGGGTTTCTGAGGGGTCCCAGAGCGCGGGCAAGGGGGAGCTGGGGGGTCCCTGAGGGATCCTGGGGTGTCTGAGGGGTCCTGAGGGGATCCGTGAGGGATCGTGGGGTGCCTGAAGGGATCCGTGAGGGATCCTGGGGTCCCTGAGGGGATCCATGGATCCATGAGGGATCCTGGGGTCCCTGAGGGGATCCGTGAGGGATTTTGGGGTGTCTGAGGGGATCCGTGAGGGATCCTGGGGTTCCTGAGGGGATCTGTGAGGGATCCTGGGGCGTCTGAGGGGATCCATGAGGGATCCTGGGGTGTCTGAGGGGATCCATGAGGGATCCTGGGCTGTCTGAGGGGATTTGAGTCTGAGGGGGTTCCTGAGGGGTCCCAGCCGGGGCAGGGACATCTGAGGGGTGTCGGGACCTTTCGGGGTGTCTCTGAGGGGTCCCTGAGGAGTCTGGGGGGGCTCAGGGTGTCCCCGGAAGGTCCGAGCCGGGTCTGGGGGGAATCAGGACTTTTGGGAGGTTCCTGAGCGGGGTCAGAGGGGGAGAGACACCCATAACTGGGGGACCCTTTGGGGACCTGGGGCTGTGTGAGGGGGGGGTAAGGGACCTGGGGTGAGGGGGGAACTGGGTCCGAGGGGGTACCACACCTGAGAGTGGCACCTGCCGGGGCAGGGACATCTGAGGGGTGTCGGGACCCCCAGGGCTGTCTGTGAGGGGTCCCACACCTGGGGGGGTGAGGGTGGGGGACCCCCAGGGCTGGGTTGGGGGGGGGAACCAGGACTTTTGGGGGCTGAAGGGGGAACAGAGGGGGGAAGACCCCCACAACTGAGAGGGGAAGGGGCTGTGTTTGGGGGGGACCCCCAGGGGCTGTGTTTGAGGGGGGGTACCACACCTGAGAGGTGAAGGGGAGAATTTTGGGACCCCCAGGGCTGTGTTTGAAGGGGGGTACCACACCTGAGAGGTGAAGGGAGAACTTTTGGGACCCCCAGGGCTGTGTTTGGGGGGTACCACACCTGAGAGGTGAGGCTGAACTTTGGGGTGCTGTGTTTGGAAGGGGGTACCACACCTGAGGATTGAGGGCTGAATTTTGGCAACCCCGAGGGATTTTCTCTGCTTCCAGGGGGGGTCCAGAGGTTTCCCCCCCACACCCAATTCCGGCTGGAGAAGCTTCCGGACAGCGTCGGGACGGGATAAAGGGCACTGGGGAAAGGGGGATCCTTTGGGATCTGTGTATGGCCGGGATCCCACCGCCTTGAGGGCGGATCAGGCAAGCAGGGGGGAGGTTTCCTGCTTCCAGGGGGGGGTCAGAGGTTTCCCCAGGACCCTCGGGCGTGGGAACCGCCGGGAGCTGGGAGGGGCCGGCCCGGAATTCCGAGCGGGCGCCGGAGGGTTCCGGGTTAATCATCCTTGGAGACGGGCGGAACTCCCGGCTCGGGGACAGTTCCTGCGTTTGGGGTGCATTCCCGCAGGTTGGGGTGAATTCCCGCAGTTTGGGGTGAATTCCTGCAGGTTGGGGTGAATTCCTGCAGTTTGGGGTGAATTCCTGCGTTTGGGCTGAATTCCCGCAGTTTGGGGTGAATTCCTGCAGGTTGGAGTGAATCCCCGCAGTTTGGGGTGAATTCCCGCAGTTTGGGGTTCCATTCCTGCAGTTTGGGGTGAATTCCGGCAGTTTGGGGTGAATTCCCGCAGGTTGGGGTGAATTCCCGCAGTTTGGGGTGAATTCCCGCAGTTTGGGGTGAATTCCCGCAGTTTGGGGTGAATTCCCGAAGTTTGGGGTGAATTCCCGCAGGTTGGGGTGAATTCCCGCAGTTTGGGGTGAATTCCTGCAGTTTGGGGTGAATTCCTGCAGTTTGGGGTGAATTCCTGCAGTTTGGGGTGAATTCCCGCAGTTTGGGGTGAATTCCCGCAGTTTGGGGTGAATTCCTGCAGTTTGGAGTGAATTCCCGCAGTTTGGGGTGAATCCCTGCAGTTTGGGCTGAATTCCCGCAGTTTGGGGTGAATTCCTGCAGTTTGGGGTGAATTCCTGCAGTTTGGGGTGAATTCCGGCAGTTTGGGGTGAATTCCTGCGTTTGGGGTGAATTCCTGCAGTTTGGAGTGAATTCCGGCAGTTTGGGGTGAATTCCCGCAGTTTGGGGTGAATTCCCGCAGTTTGGGGTGAATTCCTGCAGTTTGGAGTGAATTCCGGCAGTTTGGGGTGAATTCCCGCAGTTTGGGGTGAATTCCCGCAGTTTGGGGTTCCATTCCCGCAATTTGGGGTGAATTCCCGCAGGTTGGGGTGAATTCCCGCAGGTTGGGGTGAATTCCTGCAGTTTGGGATTCCATTCCCGCAGGTTGGGGTGAATTCCCGCAGGTTGGGGTGAATTCCGGCAGTTTGGGGTGAATTCCGGCAGGTTGGGGTGAATTCCCGCACTTTAGGGTGAATTCCCGCAGGTTGGGGTGAATTCCCGCAGGTTGGGGTGAATTCCTGCAGTTTGGGGTGCATTCCCGCAGGTTGGGGTGAATTCCCGCAGTTTGGGGTGAATTCCTGCAGTTTGGGGTGAATTCCCGCAGTTTGGGGTGAATTCCCGCAGTTTGGGGTGAATTCCTGCAGTTTGGGGTGCATTCCCGCAGGTTGGGGTGAATTCCCGCAGTTTGGGGTGAATTCCCGCAGGTTGGGGTGAATTCCGGCAGTTTGGGGTGAATTCCGGCAGGTTGGGGTGAATTCCCGCACTTTAGGGTGAATTCCCGCAGTTTGGGGTGAATTCCCGCAGGTTGGGGTGAATTCCTGCAGTTTGGGGTGAATTCCCGCAGTTTGGGGTTCCATTCCCGCAGTTTGGGGTGAATTCCCGCAGTTTGGGGTTCCATTCCCTCATTTTGGGGTGAATTCCCTCAGTTTGGGGTTCCATTCCCGCATTTTGGGGTGAATTCCCTCCGTTTGAGGTTCCATTCCTGCATTTTGGGGTGAATTCCCGCAGTTTGGGGTTCCATTCCCGCATTTTGGGGTGAATTCCCGCAGTTTGGGGTTCCATTCCTGCATTTTGGGGTGAATTCCCGCAGTTTGGGGTTCCATTCCCGCATTTTGGGGTGAATTCCCGCAGTTTGGGGTTCCATTCCTGCATTTTGGGGTGAATTCCCGCATTTTGGGGTTCCATCCCCCGAGTTTTGGGGTTTGGGTTCCATTCCCATTTTGGGGCCTCAGTTTGAATTCCATTGAGTTTTGCTGTGAATTCCCTCAGGTCCGAGTCAATTCACCCATTCCGTGCTGAGTTCCGCGTGGTTTGTGTTTTCATTAATTCCCTGAATTTTGGGGTGAATCCCCTCCGGTTTGGGGCTGAGCTCCCTGAATTTTGGGGTGAATTCCCTCCGGTTTGGGGCTCAGCTCCCTGAACTTTGGGGTGAATCCCCTCAGTTTTGGGGTGAATCCCCTCAGTTTTGGGGCTGAGCTCCCTGAATTTTGGGGTGAATCCCCTCAGATTTGGGACATTTATGGGGATCCCTGGCCTGGGGACCCCCGGCACGGGACGTTGCCGTGCTTCCCTGCTATTTCCAGCTTTTTTAGGACAAACCCGGGCTAAGTTCGATTATTTTTGGCACAGGAAGCGCGGCGTGAGCTTCCTCCTCCTCTTCCTCCTGCACCTCCTGCATTCCCGGCGCTTCCCACCCGCTTCCCGCTGCTTCTCCTCTGCCCAAAGCGGGAATTTCCCCCTGGATTTGTCCGGATCTGGGGCTGCGAATGCCGGAGCATGGATGAGCTCTGCGCCAGGGCTTAATTAGGTGTTAATTAATGAGCGCAATTTTGGCATTGCCCCGGACTCCTCCTCTCGTTTTTGGGAATTATTTGGGAATTTTTGGGGAATCTGCTGCCCCACCCGAGGCTTTCCCAGCGCATTCCCGCATTTTTGCCTGCTGGAGTTCCGAGTGTCCCGAACGAAGCCCTTGGGTGGGGATGGGAAGGGATTCGCCTCCTCTGGAATTCTCTGGAATTCCAACAATGCGGCCGGAGCAGCGGGAGAGCGGCGGCAGCGGAACCCGGGCCCTCGCAGCGCAGCGTCCGTCCGTCTGTCTGTCCTTCTGTCCGTCCGTCCGTCCGTCCGTCCGTCTGTCTGTCTGTCCGTCCTTCCCTTCCTTCCCTTCTTCCCTTTCCCTCCTTCTTCCCCAAACCCATCCAAAAAAACCTAGGAATTTCAGGTGCTTTTCCTCCAGGAATTTTTGCCTCAAACAGGTGCTTTTCCTCCCATAAAACCCAGAAATTTTTGCCTCAAACAGGTGCTTTTCCTCCCATAAAACCCTGAAATTTTTGCCTCAAACAGATGGTTTTCCTCCCATAAAAATCCAGGAATTTTTGCCCCATACAGGTGTTTTTCTTTCCATAAAACCCCTGAATTTTTTGCCTCAAACAGGTGGTTTTCCTCCCATAAAAATCCAGTATTTTTTGCCCCAAACAGATGGTTTTCCTCCCATAAAACCCCAGTATTTTTTGCCCCAAACAGGTGTTTTTCCTTCCATAAAACCCCAGTATTTTTTGCCCCAAACAGGTGTTTTTCCTTCCATAAAACCCCAGTATTTTTTGCCCCAAACAGGTGGTTTTCTTTCCATAAAACCCCAGGAATTTTTTCCCAACTCCTCCAGTATTTTTTGACCCATACAGGTGTTTTTCTTTCCATAAAACCCCTGAAATTTTTGCCTCAAACAGGTGTTTTTCTTCCCATAAAACCTCAGGAATTTTTGCCCTAAACAGGTGTTTTTCTTTCCATAAAACCCTGAAATTTTTGCCCCAAACAGGTGTTTTTCCTCCAGGAATTTTTGCCTCAAACAGGTGCTTTTCTTCCCATAAAACCCTGAAATTTTTGCCCTAAACAGATGTTTTTCCTCCCATAAAACTCAGTATTTTTTGCCCTATACAGGTGTTTTTCCTCCAGGAATTTTTGCCCCAAACAGGTGTTTTTCCTCCCATAAAAACCCAGAAATTTTTGCCCCAAACAGGTGTTTTTCCCCTTATAAAACCCCTGAAATTTTTGCCCTATACAGGTATTTTTCCTCTTATAAAACCCCAGGATTTTTTGCCCCAAACAGGTGTTTTTCCTCCCATAAAACCCCAGGATTTTTTGCCCCAAACAGGTCTTTTTCCTCCCATAAAAATCCAGTATTTTTTGCCCCAAACAGGTGTTTTTCCTCATATAAAACCCCTGAAATTTTTGCCTCAAACAGGTGTTTTTCTTCCCATAAAACCTCAGGAATTTTTGCCCTAAACAGGTGTTTTTCTTTCCATAAAACCCTGAAATTTTTGCCCCAAACAGGTGTTTTTCCTCCAGGAATTTTTGCCCCAAACAGGTGGTTTTCCTCCCATAAAAATCCAGTATTTTTTGCCCCAAACAGGTGTTTTTCTTTCCATAAAATCCAGTATTTTTTGCCCCAAACAGGTGGTTTTCTTTCCATAAAACCCCAGGAATTTTTGCCCTATACAGGTATTTTTCCTCCCATATAAAATCCAGGAATTTTTTTTCCCAAACAGTATTTTTTGCCCTAAACAGGGTTTTTTTTCCATAAAATCAGGTATTTTTCCTCAAAAACCCCAGGAATTTTTTGCCCCAAACAGGTGTTTTTCCTCTTATAAAACCCCTGAAATTTTTGCCTCAAACAGGTGCTTTTCCTCCCATAAAAATCCAGGAATTTTTGCCTCAAACAGGTGTTTATCCTCCCATAAAAATCCAGTATTTTTTGCCCCAAACTGGTGCTTTTCTTTCCATAAAAACCCAGGTGTTTTTTTAAACCCCAGAATACAGGTGTTTTTCCTTTTATAAACCCAGGATTTTTGCCCTCTTATAAAGGTGTTTTTTCAGGTGTTTTTCCTCCTCAAACAGAATTTGGTGTTTTTCCTCCCGTAAAAATCCATTTCATTTTTCCCAAACCCCAAACACATGTTTTTCTTTCCATAAAAACCCAGTATTTTTTGCCCCAAACAGGTGTTTTTCCTTCCATAAAAATCCAGTATTTTTTGCCCTAACCAGGTGTTTTTCCTCCAGGATTTTTTGCCCCAAACAGGTGTTTTTCCTCTTATAAAACCCCTAGAATTTTTGCCCCAAACAGGTGTTTTTCTTTCCATAAAAACCAGGATTTTTTGCCCCATACAGGTGTTTATCCTCCCATAAAACCCCCCCAATTTTTTTGCCCCCCAAACAGGTTTCCTTTTTAAACCCAGAATTAAAGGTGTTTTTCCCACAAACCCCCCAATTTCAGGTGTTTTTTCCTCTTATAAAACCCAGAAATTTTTGCCCCAAGCAGGTGTTTTTCTTTCCATAAAAACCAGTATTTTTTGCCCCATACAGGTGTTTTTCTTTCCATAAAAATCCAGGATTTTTTGCCCTATACAGGTGTTTTTCCTCCCATAAACCCCAGAATTTCAGGTGTTTTTCCTCCCATAAACCCCAGAATTTCAGGTGTTTTTCCTCCCATAAACCCCAGAATTTCAGGTGTTTTTCCTCTTATAAACCCCAGAATTTCAGGTGTTTTTCCTCTTATAAACCCCAGAATTTCAGGTGTTTTTCCTCTTATAAACCCCAGAA
This sequence comes from Emberiza elegans, assembly GCA_024865655.1. Taxonomy (NCBI): domain Eukaryota; kingdom Metazoa; phylum Chordata; class Aves; order Passeriformes; family Fringillidae; genus Emberiza; species Emberiza elegans. Next base: position 1,717,658 of record JALJVW010000143.1, on the reverse strand, counting down.
TTTCAGGTGTTTTTCCTCCCATAACCCCAGAATTTCAGGTGTTTTTCCTCCCCTAAACCCCAGAATTTCAGGTGTTTTTCCTCTTATAAACCCCAGAATTTCAGGTGTTTTTCCTCTTATAACCCCAGAATTTCAGGTGTTTTTCCTGCCATAAACCCCAGAATTTCAGGTGTTTTTCCTCCCACAAACCCCAGAATTTCAGGTGTTTTTCCTCCCAAAAACCCCAGAATTTCAGGTGTTTTTCCTCCCATAAACCCCAGAATTTCAGGTGTTTTTCCTCCCATAAACCCCAGAATTTCAGGTGTTTTTCCTCTTATAAACCCCAGAATTTCAGGTGTTTTTCCCCCCATAAACCCCAGAATTTCAGGTGTTTTTCCTCCCATAAACCCCAGAATTTCAGGTGTTTTTCCTCCCATAAACCCCAGAATTTCAGGTGTTTTTCCTGTTATAAACCCCAGAATTTCAGGTGTTTTTCCTCTTATAAACCCCAGAATTTCAGGTGTTTTTCCTCTTATAAACCCCAGAATTTCAGGTGTTTTTCCTCCCATAAACCCCAGAATTTCAGGTGTTTTTCCTCTTATAAACCCCAGAATTTCAGGTGTTTTTCCTCTTATAAACCCCAGAATTTCAGGTGTTTTTCCTGCCATAAACCCCAGGAATTTCAGGTGTTTTTCCTCTTATAAACCCCAGAATTTCAGGTGTTTTTCCTCCCATAAACCCCAGAATTTCAGGTGTTTTTCCTCTTATAAACCCCAGAATTTCAGGTGTTTTTCCTCCCACAAACCCCAGAATTTCAGGTGTTTTTCCTCTTATAAACCCCAGAATTTCAGGTGTTTTTCCTCCCACAAACCCCAGAATTTCAGGTGTTTTTCCTCCCATAAACCCCAGAATTTCAGGTGTTTTTCCTCTTATAAACCCCAGAATTTCAGGTGTTTTTCCTCCCATAAACCCCAGAATTTCAGGTGTTTTTCCTCCCATAAACCCCAGAATTTCAGGTGTTTTTCCCCTCATAAACCCCAGGAATTTCAGGTGTTTTTCCTCTTATAAACCCCAGAATTTCAGGTGTTTTTCCTCCCATAACCCCCAGAATTTCAGGTGTTTTTCCTCCCATAACCCCCGGAATTTCAGGTGGTTTTTCAATAAACCCAGAATTTCAGGGTTTTTTTCCTCCATCCCCCAAATTCCCAGGTGTTTTTCCTCCCTTAAACCCCAGAATTTCAGGTGTTTTTCCTCCCATAAACCCCAGAATTTTGGGTGTTTTTCCTCCTCCCCCCATAATTTCAGCCCTTTTTCCTCCAATAAACCCCAGAATTTCAGGTGTTTTTCCCGAATAAACCCCTGAATTTCAGGTGTTTTTCCCCAAAAACCCCAGAATTTCAGGTGTTTTTTTCCTCCCATAAACCCCAGAATTTCAGGTGTTTCCTCCCCAAACCCCAGAATTTCAGGTGTTTTTCCCCCATCCCCCCCAAATTTCAGGTGTTTTCCTCTTATAACCCCAGAATTTCAGGTGTTTTTCCTCTTAAAACCCCAGAATTTCAGGTGTTTTTCCTCCCCAAAACCCCAGAATTTCAGGTGTTTTTCCTCTTATAAACCCCAGAATTTCAGGTGTTTTTCCTCTTATAAACCCCAGAATTTCAGGTGTTTTTCCTGCCACAAACCCCAGAATTTCAGGTGTTTTTCCTCTTATAAACCCCAGAATTTCAGGTGTTTTTCCTCCCACAAACCCCAGAATTTCAGGTGTTTTTCCTCTTATAAACCCCAGAATTTCAGGTGTTTTTCCTCTTATAAACCCCAGAATTTCAGAAAAACACCCAAAACCCCACAAACCCCAAAATTTCAGGTGTTTTTCCTCTTATAAACCCCAGAATTTCAGGTGTTTTTCCTGCCATAACCCCCAGAATTTCAGGTGTTTTTCCAAAATAACCCCAAAATTTCAGGTGTTTTTCCTCTTATAAACCCCAGAATTTCAGGTGTTTTTCCTCCCATAAACCCCAAAAGGTGTTTTCCTCTTATAAACCCCAGAATTTCAGGTGTTTTTCCTCCCACAAACCCCAGAATTTCAGGTGTTTTCCTCTTATAAACCCCAGAATTTCAGGTGTTTTTCAGCCCATAACCCCCAAAATTTCAGGTGTTTTTCCCCCAAACCCCAAATTTCAGGTGGTTTTCCTTTTATAAACCCCAGAATTTCAGGTGTTTTCCTCCCAAAACCCCAGAATTTCAGGTGTTTTTTCCTTATAAACCCCAGAAATTTCAGTGTTTTTCCTGCCAAACCCCCCAAATTTCAGGTGTTTTCCTCCCATAAACCCCAGAATTTCAGGTGTTTTCCTCTTATAAACCCCAAATTTCAGGTTTTTTCCTCTTATAAACCCCAAATTTCAGGTGTTTTCCTCCCATAACCCCCAAATTTCAGGTGTTTTTCCTCCATAAACCCCAGAATTTCAGGTGTTTTTCCTCCCATAAACCCAGAAAAAAGGTGTTTTTCCTCCCAAAAACCAAAAATTTCAGGTGTTTTTCCTCCCACAAACCCCAGAATTTCAGGTGTTTTTCCTCTTATAAACCCCAAATTTCAGGTGTTTTCCTCTTATAAACCCCAGAATTTCAGGTGTAAAAAAAAAAGTTCCAAAATATCCACTGGGATCAGGAGCCCCCTCCCCAAAAACAGCCAAAATATCCAAAATCCCAACTAAAAACATCCAAAACTCATTTTTAAAATATCCATTTTCCCCATTTTTGGGCCGTTAAAATATCCAAAAATAACAGGAAAAACACCCAAAAAACAGCTAAAATATCCAAAAATAACAGCTAAAACATCCAAAACCAGCTAAAATATCCAAAAATAACAGAAAACATCCAAAAACAGCTAAAATATCCAAAAATAACAGCTAAAACATCCAAAAAACAGCTAAAATATCCAAAAATAACAGCAAAAACATCCAAAAACAGCTAAAACCATCCAAAAAAACCCCAAAAACCCAAAACAGCAAAAAAAAATCCCGACCAAAACAACCCCAAAAAACATCCAAAAACGAAAAGCGCCGCCTTTATCCAAAACAGCTCAAAAACATCCAAAACATCCAAAGCAAAACATCCAAAAAACAGCTAAAATGTCCAAAAATAACAGCAGAAACAGTCAAAAAATAACAGCAAAAACATCCAAAAAATAACAGCTAAAACATGCAAAAACAGCTAAAATATCCAAAAATAACAGGAAAAACATCCAAAAAACAGCTAAAATATCCAAAAATAACAGCAAAAACGTGCAAAAACCAGCTAAAATATCCAAAACCAGCTAAAACATCCAAAAATAACAGCAAAAACACCCAAAAACCAGCTAAAATATCCAAAAATAACAGGAAAAACACCCAAAAACAGCTAAAACATCCAAAAATAACAGGAAAAACATGCAAAAACAGCTAAAACAGCCAAAAAATAACAGCAAAAACATCCAAAAAACCACAGCAAAAACATCCAAAACCAGTTAAAACATCCAAAAAAACCAACAGCAAAAAAATCCAAAAACCACAAAAAATAATAAAAAATAACGACAGCAAAAACATAAAAAACCACCAAAAAAATATAAAAAACCCACAAAAAATTCCAAAAAAAAAAAAATATCCAAAAAACAAAAATCCAAAAATTCACAGAAAAAACATCAAAAAGCCCCAAAAAAATCCCATTTCTGCTCATTTTCCCTGATTTTTTAATAATTTTCCCTGATTTTTATCCATTTCCCCCTCAAATTCCCCAAATTTCCCTCATTTTCCCCTTGAATTTCCCTCCCTTTTGAGGCACTTTTCCCATTTCTGCTCATTTCCCCAATTTTTGAGGCACTTTTCCCATTTCTGCTCATTTTCCCAATTTTTGAGGCACTTTTCCCATTTCTGCTCATTTTCCCAATTTTTGAGGCACTTTTCCCATTTCTCATCATTTCCCCAATTTTTTTGGGGCACTTTTCCCATTTCTCCTCATTTCCCCAATTTTTTCCAACTTTTTCCAATTTCTCCTCATTTTCCAAAGGCACTTTTCCAATTTCTGCTAAATTTTCCAAATTTTTGAGGCACTTTTCCCATTTCTGCTCATTTCCCCAAAAAGGCACTTTCCCAATTTCTGCTCATTTCCCCAATTTTTTCAAACATTCCAATTTCTGCTCATTTTCCCAATTTTTAAAACTTTCCCAATTTCTGCTCATTTTCCCAATTTTTGGGGCACTTTTCCCATTTCTGCTCATTTCCCAAAACAAAAAAACTTTTCCCATTTCTGCTCAAATTTTTTCCAAAACTTTCCCAATTTCTCCTCATTTTCCCAATAACAGATAACTTTTCCCATTTCTGCTCATTTTAACAGCTAAAAGGCACTTTTCCCATTTCTGCTCATTTAAAATTTCCAAAAATAATTTTCCCATTTCTGCTCATTTTCCCAATTTTTTTAACTTTTCCCATTTCTGCTCATTTTCCCAATTTTTTCCAAAACTTTTCCCATTTCTGCTCATTTTCCCAATTTTTTGGGGCACTTTTCCCATTTCTGCTCATTTTCCCAAAAACTTTTCCCATTTCTGCTCATTTCCCCAATTTTTGAGGCACTTTCCCCATTTCTCCTCATTTCCCCAATTTTTGGGCACTTTTCCCATTTCTGCTCATTTTCCCAATTTTTTTGAGTCACTTTCCCATTTCTGCTCATTTCCCCAAAAAGGCACTTTTTCCCATTTCTGCTCATTTTCCCAATTTTTGAAAACTTTCAAAATTTCTGCTCATTTTCCCAATTCCAAACTTTTCCCATTTCTGCTCATTTCCCCAATTTTTGAAAACTTTTCCCATTTCTGCTCCTCCAAAAAACAAAAAGGCACTTTCCCAGCAAAATGCCCAAAATTTCTGCTCATTTTCCCAATTTTTGGAGTCACTTTCCCAATTTTCTCTTCATTTCCCCAATTTTTGGAGTCACTTTCCCAATTTTCTCTTCATTTCCCCAAAAGAACTTTTCCAAATTTCTCCTCATTTTCCCAACAGCAAAACCATCAAAAATTTCCCCAATTTTTTCCAACTTTCCCATTTCTCCAAATTTTCCCAATTTTTTGGGGCACTTTTCCCATTTCTCCTCATTTCCCCAAAGTCACTTTTCCCATTTCTGCTCATTTTCCCATTTGCAAAAAACTTTTCCAATTTCTCCTCATTTCCCCAATTTAAAAATAACGAAAAAAAAAATAAAATTTTCCCAAAAACTTTTCTGGTCCAAAAAAAACCTGGCTCATTTGGGGCCCACTTTCCCATTGTTTCCAAAAAATTCCCATTTTCCCCAATTTTCCAAAAAAAAAAAAAAAAGCAAAATTTTTTCCAAAAAAACCCCATTTCTCCTCATTTTCCCAATTTTCCCACCACTTTTCCCATTTCTGCTCATTTTCCCAATTTTTTAATAATTTTCCCCCATTTCTGCTCATTTTCCCAATTTTTTGGGCATTTTCCAATTTTCCCTCATTTTCCCAAAATTTCCTCATTTTCCCCAAATTTCTCCTCATTTCCCCAATTTTTTCTTCATTTCCCCATTTCTCCCTCATTTCCCCCAATTTTTGAGGCATTTTTAATTTTCCCCTCATTTCCCAATTTCCCCCCCAAATTTCCTCATTTCTCCTCATTTTCCCCAATTTTTGGGGCCCTTTTCCCATTTTCCCTCAAGTTTCCAATTTTTTGGGGCAAACTTTTCCCATTTTCCCTCAAATTCCCCAATTTTCCCCCCAAATTTTTCCCATTTTCTGCAAATTTCCCAATTTTTTCCCCCCAAATTTCCCTCATTTCCCCCCATTTCCCAATTTTTTTCCCCACTTTTCCCCATTTCTGCTCATTTTCCCAATTTTTTGAGGCACTTTCCCCATTTCTGCTCATTTTCCCAATTTTTTTGAGGCACTTTTCCCATTTCTCCTCATTTTCCCAATTTTTGGGGCACTTTTCCCATTTCTGCTCATTTTCCCAATTTTTTGGGGCACTTTTCCAATTTCTGCTCATTTTCCCAATTTTTGGGGCACTTTTCCCATTTCTGCTCATTTTCCCAATTTTTTGGGGCACTTTTCCCATTTCTGCTCATTTTCCCAATTTTTTTGGGTCACTTTTCCCATTTCTGCTCATTTTCCCAATTTTTTGGGGCACTTTTCCCATTTCTGCTCATTTCCCCAATTTTTTGGGGCACTTTTCCCATTTCTGCTCATTTTCCCAATTTTTTGGGGCACTTTTCCCATTTCTGCTCATTTTCCCAATTTTTGGGGCACTTTTCCCATTTCTGCTCATTTTCCCAATTTTTTTGGGGCACTTTTCCCATTTCTGCTCATTTTCCCAATTTTTTTTGGGGCACTTTTCCCATTTCTGCTCATTTCCCCAATTTTTTGGGGCACTTTTCCCATTTCTGGCTCATTTCCCCAATTTTTTGGGGCACTTTTCCCATTTCTGCTCATTTCCCCAATTTTTTGGGGCACTTTTCCCATTTCTCCTCATTTTCCCAATTTTTTGGGGCACTTTTCCCATTTCTGCTCATTTCCCCAATTTTTTGGGGCACTTTTCCCATTTCTGCTCATTTCCCCAATTTTTTGGGGCACTTTTCCCATTTCTGCTCATTTTCCCATCCCCTCCCTGGTTTTTCCCCCATTTCTGCCGCTCGCGCTGGTTTTGGGGCCATTTCCCCTCATTTTTCCTCCTTTTCCTCCCTTTCCCCGTCCTCGGACAAGCGGGCGCCTCGTTAATGATGTTAATTATGCAAATGATGTTAATTAAGCCCCGCTAACGAGCACGCCTGGATGGGTTTTTTATTCCCTCTGGAATTTCCTTTCGGAACGGGAATTTGGGGCCTCCCGGGCCACCTCAATTGGGGATTTTGGGGATTTTGGGGATTTTTGGGAGATTTTTGGGGATTTTTGGGGATTTTGGGGGATTTTTTGGGGATTTTGGGATGATTTTTTGGGGATTTTGGGGGATTTTGGGGATTTTTTGGGAGATTTTTGGGGATTTTGGGGGATTTTGGGGGATTTTTGGGGATTTTTTGGGGATTTTTTGGGGATTTTTGGGGATTTTGGGGGTTTTGGGGGATTTTTGGGGGATTTTTTGGGGATTTTTGGGAGGATTTTGGGGGATTTTTGGGGATTTTCGGGGGATTTTTTGGGGGGATTTTGGGGGGCTCAACCCGGGGGATAAAAGGGATTCAGGGGGGGCTCATTCCCACCTGGAATTCTTGGGGTCCCCACAGGAAAAAAATTTGAAAAGGACCCAAAAATGGGGATTTTTGGGAGGCTGATTTTTGGGTGCATTTCCCTCCTAAAATTCCCGATTTTTGGATTATTTTGGGGAAAACAGGGAGGAAAGTTTGGGGGATTTTTGGATAAAAAAAATGGGGGAATTTAGGGAGGAATGTGAATTTTCCCCCTAAAATTCCCAATTTTTAGATTAAAAACGGAGGAAAGGAGGGAGGAATGTGAATTTCCCTCCCGAAATTCCCAATTTTTAGGGAAAAATGAAGGAAAAGAGGGAGGAAAGTGCATTTCCCTCCCGAAATTCCCAATTTTTGGATTAAAAACGGAGGAAAGGAGGGAGGAATGTGAATTTCCCTCCTGAAATTCCCAATTTTTAGATTAAAAATGAAGGAAAATAGGGAGGAATGTGAATTTTCCTCCTGAAATTCCCAATTTTTAGGGAAAAATGGAGGAAAATAGGGAGGAAAGTGCATTTCCCTCCTGAAATTCCCAATTTTTAGGGAAAAATGAAGGAAAATAGGGAGGAAAGTGCATTTCCCTCCTGAAATTCCCAATTTTTAGGGAAAAAAGAAGGAAAACAGGGAGGAATGTGAATTTCCCTCCCGAAATTCCCAATTTTTAGATTAAAAATGAAGGAAAATAGGGAGGAAAGTGCATTTTCCTCCCAAAATTCCCAATTTTTAGGGAAAAATGAAGGAAAATAGGGAGGAAAGTGCATTTCCCTCCCGAAATTCCCATTTTTCCACGGAAAAGAGGCAGATTCCCTCCGTGCCGCGGTTTCCCGGTGCTTTTCATGGACAATCGGGATAAAAAAGGGATGGAAGGAGGAATAAAAGCCCCAAAAGTGCCCAAATCCCCAAAATCTTTGGGCCAAGCTCATCCTCCAGCTCCGGAATCCCGAATTCCGGGCAGGACCGAGGCGGATTTGGGGATTTTGGGATTTTGGGGTTTTGGGATTTTTGGATTTGGGGATTTGGGATTTTTGGGATTTTGGGGTTTTGGGGATTTTGGATTTTGGGATTTTGGGGTTTTGGGATTTTTGGATTTTGGGATTTTTGGATTTTGGGGATTTTTGGATTTTGGGATTTTGGGATTTTGGGATTTCCCTCTCTCCCAGCCCTTTGGATGGAGAATTTGGGGTGAACGGAGGCTGGAGCGGGGCCGGGTCCTGTTCCCAGCCCCGACCCCTGGGATTTGGGGATTTGGGGATTTTGGGATTTGGGGATTCGGGGATCTGGGGATTTGCGGATCCGGGGATTTGGGGATTCGGGGATTCGGGGATTTTGGGATTCGGGGATCTGGGATTTGGGGATTCGGGAATCTGGGGATTTGGGAATTCAGGGATTTGAGGATTTGGGGATTTGGGCATTTGAGGATTCGGGGATCTGGGGATTCGGGGATTTGGGGATTCAGGGATTTGGGGATTCGGGGATTCGGGGATTTGAGGATTCAAGGGTTTGGGGATTCGGGGATTTGGGCATTCGGGGATCTGGGGATTCGGGGATTTGGGCATTCGGGGATTTGGGCATTCGGGGATTTGGGGATTCGGGGATTCAGGGATTTGGGCATTCGGGGATTTGGGCATTCGGGGATCTGGGCATTCGGGGATTTGGGCATTCGGGGTTTTGGGCATTCAGGGATTCGGGGTTCTGGGGATTTGGGCATTCAGGGATTCGAGGATTTGGGGATTCGGGGATCTGGGCATTCGGGGATTCGGAGATTCGGGGATCTGAGGATTTGGGGATTTAGGGATTCGTGGATTCGTGCATTCAGGGATTCGGGCATTCGGGGATTCGGGCATTCGGGGATTTGGGCATTCGGGGATCTGGGGATTTGAGGATTCAGGGATTTGGGCATTCGGGGATTTGGGCATTCATTTGGGGATTTGAGGAGGAGATTTGGGCATTTGGGCATTTTTGGGGGATCTGGGATCTCTTTGGGCTGTCCCTGCTGAAGGAGATCCCGGCGCCGGGGGAGGCTCCGGCCCTCACACAATGCCTGGAAAACGCGGGAAGGAAATTCCAGAGGCCCGCGCCGAGTCGGAATCGCCTTTTTTAGGCATTTTTGGGATGCTCGTTTCGGGCAGGAATGCGCGGGGGGGCTCCGGCCGGGAGTTACCCGGGCTTGATTTTATCCAGCTTTTATCCCGGATTTGATTTTATCCCAGATTTTAGCCCAGATTTTATCCTGGATTTTAGCCCAGATTTTATTTTATTCTGGTTTTTATCCCAGATTTTATCCCGGATTTTATCCTGGATTTTATTTTATCACGGATTTTATCCCAGATTTTATTCCTGGATTTTATCCCAGATTTTATTTTATTCTGGATTTTATCCCAGATTTTATTTTATTCTGGATTTTATCCTGGATTTAATCCCAGGTTGACTGAGTGCCCCATGCATGTCCATGAAGGTGATCCCAGAATGGGATTTTTCTGGGATTTTTCTGGGATCTCTTGGGGCTGTGCCTGCCTGTGAAGGAGATCCCAGAATGGGATTTCTGTGGGATTTTCTGGGATTTTTCTGGGATTTTTGTGGGATTTTTCCGGGATCTCTTGGGGCTGTGCCTGCCCATGAAGGAGATCCCAGAATGGGATTTCTGTGGGATTTTTCCGGGATCTCTGCCATGCCCAGGGTGACTCAGTGCCCCGTTGTGTGTGCCCATGAAGGAGATCCCATACTGGGATTTCTGTGGGATTTTTCTGGGATTTTTGTGGGATTTTTCTGGGATCTCTTGGGGCTGTCCCTGCCCATGAAGGAGATCCCATACTGGGATTTCTGTGGGATTTTTCCAGGATTTTTCTGCCATGCCCAGGGTGACTCAGTGCCCCGTTGTGTGTGCCCATGAAGGCGATCCCACACTGGGATTTCTGTGGGGTTTTTCCAGGATTTTTCTGGGATTTCTGTGGGATTTTTCCGGGATCTCTTGGGGCTGTGCCTGCCCATGAAGGAGATCCCACACTGGGATTTCTGTGGGATTTTTCCAGGATCTCTGCCGTGCCCAGGGTGACTCAGTGCCCCATTCTGTGTGTCCATGAAGGAGATCCCATACTGGGATTTTTCGGTGATTTTTCTGGGATTTCTGTGGGATTTTTCTGGGATTTCTGTGGGATTTTTCCGGGATCTCTGCCATGCCCAGGGTGACTCAGTGCCCATTCTGTGTGCCCATGAAGGCGATCCCATACTGGGATTTCTGTGGGATTTTTCCGGGATTTCTGTGGGATTTTTCCGGGATCTCTCTGCCGTGCCCAGGGTGACTCAGTGCCCATTCTGTGTGTCCATGAAGGAGATCCCATACTGGGATTTCTGTGTGGGATTTTCTGGGAGGGTTTTTCAGGATCTCTTCTGGGCGTGTCGGTGCCCATGGGAAGGAGATCCCATACGCCTGGCTCTGGCATTTTTCAGGCCTCCTGGGGCTGTCCCTGCACCATGAGCCCAGGGCAATCCCACAGCCACCCCTGTGGGATTTTCCGGGATCTCTCGCTCATGCCCCGGGTTCCCCGTTTGGGGTTGGCCCGTTGTGTGTCCCATGGCCCCAGGGCGGAAGGTGGATCCCATACTGGCTGGGGTTGTGGGATTTTTCTGGGATTTTTGGGGTTTTTCCAGTGGGATCAATCTTGGGGCTGTCCCTGATGGGGTCAATAACACTGAGTCATTCTGTGGGATTTTCTGGGGTCATTCCTGATGGGATCAATAACCCAGGGTCATTCCTCTGGGTGCCCATTTCTGGGATCCATGAGGGGTCATTCCTGCTGGGATCAATTCTGGGGTCATTTCTGATGGGATCAATAACCTGGGGTCATTCCTGCTGGGATCAATCAGGGCCCATTCTGTGGGATCAATTCCGGGGTCATTCCTGATGGGATTTCTGGGGGATTTTGATGGGATCTCTTGGGGCTGGGTCATTCCCAGTGGGGTCGATCCCAACCGGGGTCATTCCTGATGGGATTTAACCTGGGGTCATTTCTGTGATTTCTGTGGGTTGTTTCCTGATGGGATCAATAACCTGGGGTCATTCCCAGTGGGATCAATAACCTGGGGTCATTCCTGATGGGGTCAATAACCTGGGGTCATTCCCAGTGGGATCAATAACCTGGGGTCATTCCTGATGGGATCAATAACCTGGGGTCATTCCTGATGGGGTCAATAACCTGGGGTCATTCCTGATGGGATCAATAACCCGGGGTCATTCCTGCTGGGATCAATAACCCGGGGTCATTCCTGCTGGGATCAATAACCCGGGGTCATTCCTGATGGGATCAATAACCCGGGGTCATTCCCAGTGGGATCAATAACCCGGGGTCATTCCTGCTGGGATCAATAACCCAGGGTCATATCTGATGGGATCAATAACCTGGGGTCATTCCTGCTGGGATCAATAACCCGGGGTCATTCCTGATGGGATCAATAACCTGGGGTCATTCCCAGTGGGGTCAATAACCCGGGGTTGTTTCCTGATGGGATCAATAACCTGGGGTCATTCCCAGTGGGATCATTCCTGCTGGGATCAGTGGGGTCATTCCCAGTGGGATCAATAACCTGCGGTCATTCCCAGTGGGATCAGTGGGGTCATTCCTGATGGGATCAGTGCAGTCATTCCTGATGGGATCAATAACCCGGGGTCATTCCTGATGGGATCAGTGGGGTCATTCCCAGTGGGATCAATGGGATCATTCCCAGTGGGATCATTCCTGATGGGATCAATAACCTGGGGTCATTCCTGCTGGGGTCATTCCCAGTGGGATGAGGAATCCCCAGGCCCCCAATTCCCCATTTTCTCCCCAATCCCCGGGGCTCCCATTGACCCTGGGGGTCTCCCCCAATCCCTGGGGCTCCCATTGACCCTGGGGGTCTCCCCCAATCCCTGGGGCTCCCATTGACCCTGGGGGTCTCCCCCAATCCCTGGGGCTCCCATTGACCCTGGGGTCTCTTTTTCTGGGCTTTGACCCTGGGGTCCCATTGACCTTGGGGGTCCTGGGATTTTCTGGGATCTCCCCCAAATGTGGGATCTGACCCTGGGGGTCCTGTGCTGGCCCTGGGGGTCCCATTGACCCTGGGGGTCCCATTGACCCTGGGGGTCCTGTGCTGGCCCTGGGGGTCTACCCCAAATCCCTGGGGGTCTCCCCAAACCCTGGGGTCTCCCCAAATCCCTGGGGGTCCTGTGCTGGCCCTGGGGGTCTCCCCAAATCCCGGGGGTCCCATTGACCCTGGGGGTCTCCCCCAGTTCCCGGGGCTCCCATTGACCCTGGGGGTCCCATTGACCTTGTGGGTCCTGTGCTGGCCCTGGGGGTCTCCCCAAATCCCGGGGGTCCCATTGACCCTGGGGGTCTCCCCCAGTTCCCGGGGCTCCCATTGACCCTGGGGGTCCCATTGACCTTGTGGGTCCTGTGCTGGCCCTGGGGGTCTCCCCAAACTGGGGTCCCTTGACCTGGGGTCTCCCCAGTTCGGGGCTCCCATTGACCCTGGGGTCTCCCCAAATTTGGGGTCTGGAGTCCCAGGGCTCCCATTGACCTTGGGGTCCTGTGATCCCCCTGGGGCCATTCCGGATTTTGGGGTGGAGGCGTCCCAGTCCCACAGTAACCGGAGCTGGGGGTTGTGGGATTGGGTGTTCCCCGGGATGAAAGGTTCGGGGTCATTCCCAGTGGGGTCAATAACCCGGGGTTGTTTCCTGATGGGATCAATAACCCAGAGTCATTCCCAGTGGGGTCAATAACCCGGGGTTGTTTCCTGATGGGATCAATAACCTGGGGTCATTCCCAGTGGGATCAATAACCTGGGGTCATTCCTGATGGGGTCAATAACCTGGGGTCATTCCTGATGGGATCAATAACCCGGGGTCATTCCTGATGGGATCAATAACCTGGGGTCATTCCTGATGGGATCAATAACCTGGGGTCATTCCTGATGGGGTCAATAACCTGGGGTCATTCCCAGTGGGGTCAATAACCCGGGGCTGTTTCCTGATGGGATCAATAGCCTGGGGTCATTCCTGATGGGATCAATAACCTGGGGTCATTCCTGATGGGATCAATAACCTGGGGTCATTCCCAGTGGGATCAATAACCTGGGGTCATTCCTGATGGGATCAATAACCCGGGGTTATTCCTGATGGGATCAATAACCTGGGGTCATTCCTGATGGGATCAATAACCTGGGGTCATTCCCAGTGGGATCAATAACCCGGGGTCATTCCTGATGGGATCAATAACCTGGGGTCATTCCTGATGGGACCCAAAACCCTTGGGTCATTCCTGATGGGGGCCCAAACCTGGGGTCATTCCCAGTGGGGTCCCAAACCCCATTGGGGCCCAAACCCTTTGACTGGGACCAAAACCCCTGGGGTCAAACCTTCAGTGGGATCAAAACCGGGGTTATTCCTGATGGGACCCAAACCCTGGGGTCATTCCTGATGGGATCAATAACCTGGGGTCATTCCCAGTGGGATCAATAACCTGGGGTCATTCCTGATGGGATCAATGGGATCATTCCCAGTGGGATCATTCACAGTGGGGTCATTCACAGTGGGGTCATTCCCAGTGGGATCAATAACCGGGGGTCATTCGCAGTGGGATCAATAACCAGGGATCATTCCCAGTGGGATCATTCCCAGTGGGCTCAATGGGGTCATTCCTGCTGAGATCAGTGGGATCATTCCTGCTGGGATCAATAACCTGGGGTCATTCCCAGTGGGATCATTCCCAGTGGGATCAATAACCTGGGGTCATTCCTGGTGGGATCAGTGGGGTCATTCCCAGTGGGATCAGTAACCTGGGGTCATTCCCAGTGGGATCATTCCCAGTGGGCTCAATGGGATCATTCCCAGTGGGATCAGTGGGATCATTCCTGCTGGGATCAATAACCTGGGGTCATTCCTGATGGGATCATTCCCAGTGGGATCAGTGGGATCATTCCTGATGGGATCAATGGGGTCATTCCTGCTGGGATCAGTGGGGTCATTCCCAGTGGGATCAATAACATTTTGGTCATTCCCAAGTGGGATAACCTGGGATCATTCTGATGGGATCAGTCAAAGTCATTCCTGATGGGATCAACCCGGACCCCGGGTCATTCCTGATGGGATCAGTGGGGTCATTCCAGTGGGACCCAAACCCTGGGGCCCTCCCAGTCCTGGGACCCAAACCCTTTAACCCTGGGGTTATTCCTGACCCAAACCCTTCAGCCCTGGACCCCAACCCTGCCCCCAAACCCTTTAACCCTGACCCAAACCCTTCAACCCTGACCCCAAACCCCAGTTGACCCAAACCCTTGGGGTCCTGACCCAAACCCCTTTAACCCTGACCCAAACCCTTTAACCCTGACCCAAACCCTTGTCCCTGACCCAAACCCTTAACCCTGACCCAAACCTCAGTTTAACCCTGACCCCAAACCCTTTAATCCTGACCCAAACCCAGTCCTAACCTGGGGTCCAAACCCCTTAACCCCTGACCCAAACCCTTAACCCCTGACCCAAACCCTCAGCCCTGGACCCAAACCCTTCAGTCCTGACCCAAACCCTTCAGCCCTGACCCAAACCCTTTAACCCTGACCCAAACCCTTTAACCCTGACCCAAACCCTTCAGTCCTGACCCAAACCCTTTAGTCCTGACCCAAACCCCAAACCTAACCTGACCCAAACCCCTCAGTCCTGACCCAAACCCTTTAATCCTGACCCAAACCCTTTAACCCTGACCCAAACCCTTTAGTCCTGACCCAAACCCTTTAGTCCTGACCCAAACCCTTTAACCCTGACCCAAACCCTTCAGTCCTGACCCAAACCCTTCAGTCCTGACCCAAACCCCTTAACCCTGACCCAAACCCTTTAACCCTGACCCAAACCCTTCAGCCCTGACCCAAACCCTTTAACCTGACCCAAACCCTTCAGTCCTGACCCAAACCCCTTAACCCTGACCCAAACCCTTTAACCCTGACCCAAACCCTTTAACCCTGACCCAAACCCTTTAACCCTGACCCAAACCCTTCAGTCCCTGACCCAAACCCTTCAGTCCTGACCCAAACCCTTTAACCCTGACCCAAACCCAGTCCTGACCCAAACCAGTCCCTGACCCAAACCCCCTTAACCTGGACCCAAACTCTTTAACCCTGACCCAAACCCTTCAGCCCAAACCCTGACCCCCTTAACCCTGACCCTTTAACCCCTAAGCCCAAACCCGTTAACCCTGACCCAAACCCCTTAACCCTGACCCAAACCCCTTAACCCTGACCCAAACCCTTCAGCCCTGACCCAAACCCTTCAGTCCTGACCCAAACCCTTCAGCCCTGACCCAAACCCTTTAACCCTGACCCAAACCCTTTAACCCTGACCCAAACCCCTCAGCCCTGACCCAAACCCTTCAGTCCTGACCCAAACCCTTCAGTCCTGACCCAAACCCTTTAACCCTGACCCAAACCCTTTAACCCTGACCCAAACCCTTTAACCCTGACCCAAACCCTTTAACCCTGACCCAAACCCCTCAGTCCTGACCCAAACCCTTTAATCCTGACCCAAACCCTTTAACCCTGACCCAAACCCTTTAGTCCTGACCCAAACCCTTCAGTCCTGACCCAAACCCCTCAGTCCTGACCCAAACCCTTCAGTCCTGACCCAAACCCTTCAGTCCTGACCCAAACCCTTTAACCCTGACCCAAACCCTTTAACCCTGACCCAAACCCTTTGTCCAAACCCAAACCCTGACCCTGAAAACCTTTAGTCCTGACCCAAACCCTTTAACCCTGGCAAACCCAAACCCTTTTCCCTGACCCAAACCCTTTAATCCTGACCTAAACCTTTAATCCATTGACCCCCAAACCCTGGTTGACCCCAAACCCTGACCCAAACCCTTCAGTCCTGACCCAAACCCCTTTAGCCCTGACCCAAACCCTTTAACCCTGACCCAAACCCTTTAACCCTGACCCAAACCCCTTAACCCTGACCCAAACCCTTTAACCCTGACCCAAACCCTTTAACCCTGACCCAAACCCTTTAACCCTGACCCAAACCACTCAGCCCTGACCCAAACCCTTTAACCCTGACCCAAACCCTTTAACCCTGACCCAAACCCTTTAGTCCTGACCCAAACCCTTTAACCCTGACCCAAACCTCTCAGCCCTGACCCAAACCCTTCAGTCCTGACCCAAACCCTTTAACCCTGACCCAAACCCTTTGGGATCCAAACCCTTGGTTGGGACCCAAACCCTTCAGTCCTGACCAATCCTTTAACCCTGACCGGGACCCTTCAACCCTGACCTAAATTTGTTAACCCCATTCCCCTTAACCCCTGACCCAAACCCTTAACCTGACCCCAAACCCTTAACCCTGACCCAACCCTTTAACCCTGACCCCAAACCCTTTGGGTCCTGACCCAAACCTGGTCCTGACCCAAACCCTTTAATGGGATAAACCTTTAACCCTGACCCAAACCCCTGTGGGACCCAAACCCTTTCCTGACCCAAACCCTTTTGACCCAAACCCAGGACCCAAACCCTTTCCTGACCCAAACCCTTAACCCTGGACCCGTTCCTGACCTAAAGGATTAACCCTGACCCAAACTACAGGGTCCTGACCCAAACCCTTTAACCCCTGACCCAAACCCCTCAGTCCTGGACCCAAACCCTTTAACCCAAACCCTTTAGACCCAAAACCTTTCAGTCCCAAACCCCTCAGTCCTGACCCAAACCCTTTAACCCTGACCCAAACCCTTCAACCCTGACCCAAACCCTTTAACCCTGACCCAAACCCTTTAACCCTGACCCAAACCCTTCAGTCCTGACCCAAACCCCTTAACCCTGACCCAAACCCTTTAGTCCTGACCCAAACCCTTCAGTCCTGACCCAAACCCTTAACCTCAAGACCCAAACCCTTTCCCTGACCCAAACCCTTTAGTCCTGACCCAAACCCTTTAACCCCAAACCCTCAGTCCTGACCCAAACCCTTTAATCCCTGACCCCAAACCCTTTAACCCCTGACCCAAACCCTTTGACCCAAATCCCAAACCCTTCTTATCAGTCCCAACCCAAACCAGTAATCCTGACCCAAACCCCTCTTTTGACCCAAACCCTTTAGTCCTGACCCAAACCTGACCCAAAACCCTTTAACCCTGGACCCAAACCCCCCCTGACCCAAACCCTTAACCCTAACCCTGACCAAACCCTTAACCTGGACCCAAACCCCCTGCGGTCCTGACCCTGCATTAACTAGGATTTTAACCCTTGACCCAAACCCTTTAATCCTTGGGATCAGTCCTGACCCCCCATTCATATTAAGTTGGGACCCAAACCCTGTGGGACCTTCAAGGACCAACCCTTTGGGACCCAAACCCATTCCTGCAAGCCCCTGGACCCAAACCCTTTGGGACTGGGATTGTTCAAACCCTTCAGGGGACCCAAACCCTTTAACCTAATGGGATCTCTGGGATCCACCTGGACCCAAACCATTTCCCTGTGGGATTGGGACTGTTCCCTGTGGGATTGGACCCAAACATCAGGATCTGACCCAAACCCCTGCAAATCCATTCCCCAGGATTGGGACCCAAACCTGTGGGATTGGGAAACCCGTCTGGGATGACCGTTCCTGTGGGATTGGGATCAATTCCTGTAGGACCCAAACCCTCCGGGATTTGGCCCAAACCCTTTAGATCTGGGACCCATTCCCTTTGGTGGGATTCTGGGGATCATTCCTGTGGTCAGGACCCGATTCCTGTGGGATCAGGACCCATTCCTGTGGGATCTCTGGGGTCATTCCCTGTGGGATCCAGACCATTCCCTGTGGGATCCAGGACCGTTCCCTGTGGGATCCAGGGCCATTCCCACAGGATCCAGACCATTCCCTGTGGGATCGGGACCATTCCCTGTGGGATCCGGGGCCGTTCCCACAGGATCCAGACCATTCCCTGTGGGATCCAGAACCATTCCCTGTGGGATCCAGACCATTCCCTGTGGGATCCAGGACCATTCCCTGTGGGATCCAGGACCATTCCCTGTGGGATCGGGGCCATTCCCTGTGGGATCCAGACCATTCCCTGTGGGATCCAGGGTCATTCCCTGTGGGATCCGGGGCCGTTCCCTGTGGGATCCAGACCATTCCCTGTGGGATCCAAACCATTTCCTGTGGGATCCAGGGCCATTCCCTGTGGGATCCAGACCATTCCCTGTGGGATCAGGACCATTCCCTGCGGGATCCAGGACCATTCCCTGTGGGATCTCTGGGGTCATTCCCACAGGATCCAGACCATTCCCTGTGGGATCCAGGGCCATTCCCACAGGATCCAGACCATTCCCACAGGATCCAGACCATTCCCTGTGGGATCCAGGATCATTCCCTGTGGGATCCAGGATCATTCCCTGTGGGATCCAGGACCATTCCCTGTGGGATCCAGGACCATTCCCTGTGGGATCCAGGACCATTCCCTGTGGGATCCAGAACCATTCCCTGTGGGATCCAGGACCATTCCCTGTGGGATCCAGACCATTCCCTGTGGGATCCAGGACCATTCCCTGTGGGATCCAGGACCATTCCCTGTGGGATCCAGGACCATTCCCTGTGGGATCCAGGACCATTCCCTGTGGGATCCGGGGCCGTTCCCACAGGATCCAGGACCATTCCCACAGGATCCGGGGCCATTCCCACAGGATCCGGGACCGTTCCCACAGGATCCAGACCATTCCCTGTGGGATCCAGGACCATTCCCTGTGGGATCCAAACCCGTTCCCCAGGATCAGGACCATTCCCACAGAACCAAACCATTTTGGTGGGATCCAGGACCATTCAGGTGGTGCCACCCCCCCCCACTGGGTGGGGTGCAGGCTTCCAGGAATTCTAGGATCGGGATTCCAAACTCAGGTGCAGCTCATGGAGGCCACGGCTGTTCTGTGGGTTTTGATGGAATTATCCCTGCGGGATCGGGATCGTTCCCTGCGGGATTGGGATTGTTCCTGCGGGATTGGGATCATTCCTGTGGGATTGGGATCATTCCTGTGGGATTTGGATCATTCCCTGTGGGATTGGGATCATTCCTGCGGGATTGGGATCATTCCTGTGGGATTGGGACTGTTCCCTGTATAATCAGGGATCATTCCCTGCAGGATTGGGATCGTTCCTGCAGGATTTGGATCATTCCCTGTGGGATTTGGATCATTCCCTGTGGGGTTGGGATTTTCCCTGTTGGATTGGGACCATTCCCTGTGGGATCTCCGGGATTGTTCCTTGCGGGATCCAGGAACATTCCCTGTGGGATCGGGGCCATTCCCTGTGGGATCCAGGGCCGTTCCCTGTGGGATCCAGGACCGTTCCCACAGGATCCAGGACCATTCCCTGTGGGATCCAGGACCATTCCCTGTGGGATCCAGGGCCGTTCCCTGTGGGATCCAGACCATTCCCACAGGATCCAGACCATTCCCTGTGGGATCCAGACCATTCCCTGTGGGATCCAGACCATTCCCTGTGGGATCCAGACCATTCCCTGTGGGATCCGGGGCCGTTCCCACAGGATCCAGACCATTCCCTGTGGGATCCAGACCATTCCCACAGGATCCAGACCATTCCCTGTGGGATCCAGGACCATTCCCTGTGGGATCCAGACCATTCCCTGTGGGATCCAGGACCGTTCCCTGTGGGATCCGGGGCCGTTCCCACAGGATCCAGCGAGGCAGGCGGGCCGGGCTGGAATCCATTCCGGCGGGCAGTTTGTTGGGATCGAGCCTGTGTTTTTCCCCCGGGAATTCCCCCTGGGATCCATTCCTGGGAATTCCCCTGGGATCCATTCCCAGCGCCGCCCCCCGGGAATTCCCCCAAAAACCGTTCCTGGGAATGTGGGATCGGGATGGGGAGCCCGGAATTCCTCCCCACTTCCCCGTGGGATTCCTCTCTCCCTCCGTGGTTTCCGAGGTCTTTTCCACCCCAAGCAATTCCATCACCCCAGGATTCCGTGGTTCTCGAATGAATTCCGGGATCTGTAATTCCAGTCCTGCCATCCCGCAAATCCGGCATCCCCCAATCCTGGGCTTCCGTGATTTTTGGGTCCCGCAATTCCAGAGTTTTGTGTCCTGCGACTCCATAAATCCAGGATCATTCCCAGATCCCGCCATCCCATTGCTGCAGGATTCCCTGATGTGGGATCCGCTCTTCTGGGGACTCCACAATTTTTCCACTCCTCCATTGTGGAGCCCCCCCAGTTCAGGGTTCCACAACCCCGTAATTCCCCCTGGGAATTCCCACCTGGAATCCATTCCCTGGGAATTCCCCCCTGGGATCCATTCCCTGGGAATTCCCCCCTGGGATTCATTCCCGTATTTTCCCCCTGGGAATTCCCACCTGGGATCCATTCCCTGGGGCAGTTCCCGCCCGGGATCCATTCCCTGGGGCAGTTCCCCCCTGGGATCCATTCCCTGGGAATTCCCACCTGGGATCCATTCCCTGGGGGAATTCCCACCTGAGATCCATTCCCTGGGAATTCCCCCCTAGGAATTCCCACCTGGGATTGGGAATTCCCCCCTGGGAATTCCCCCCGGGATCCATTCCCGTGTTTTCCCCGCAGAGATCGTGGACGGGAATGCCAAGATGACGCTGGGCATGATCTGGACGATCATCCTGCGCTTCGCCATCCAGGACATCTCCGTGGAAGGTAACGGGGCACGGGATCCGCCCCTGGGATCGGGGGATCCGCCCCTGGGATTGGGGGATCCAGCACGGGATCCGCCCCTGGGATCGAGGGATCCGCCCCTGGGATTGAGGGATCCGCCCCTGGGATTGTGGGATCCAACATGGGATCTGCCCCTGGGATTGGAATCTACTCCTGGGATTGGGGGATCTGCTTTGGGATTTGTTCCTTGGATTGGGGGATCTGCCTCTGGGATCTGTCCCTGGGATTGGGGGATCCACCCTGGGATTTGTTCTTTGGGATTGGGGATCCACCCTGGGATCTGGGATCTCCTGGTTCCTGGGTGGGATCCACCCCAGGATTTGCCCTGGGCACCCTGGGATCTGCCCCTGGGACTGGGGGATCCACCCTGGGATCTACTCCTGGGATTGTGGGATCTGTCCATGGGATCCACCCCGGGACCTGCTCCTGGGACTGTGGGATCCCACAGGATCCACCTTGGGATCTGCTCCTGGGATTGTGGGATCCCCCCAGGATTTGCCCTGGCATTGTGGGGTCCACCCCTGGGATTTTGGGATCTGCCCCCCGGGATCCACCCCCGGGATCCCCCCCAATCTGTGCCCCTGCTCCCGCAGAGACCTCGGCCAAGGAGGGGCTCCTGCTCTGGTGCCAGCGGAAAACGGCTCCGTACAAGAACGTCAACGTCCAGAACTTCCACATCAGGTCCTTCCTCCTCCTTCCTCTTCCTCCTTCCTCCTTCCTCCTTCCTCCTTCCTCCTTCCTCCTCCTCCTTCCTCTTCCTCCTCCTCCTTCCTCTTCCTCCTTCCTCCTTCCTCTTCCTTCCTCCTTCCTCCTTCCTCCTTCCTCCTCCTCCTTCCTCCTCCTCCTCCTCCTCCTTCCTCCTTCCTCCTTCCTCCTTCCTCTTCCTCTCTTCCTCTTCCCCTTCCCATTCCCCAGGGCGGGCTGGGCTCAAGCAGGGTCAGAATTCCCAAATTCCCCATGGATTCCCACTATCTGATCCCCATTTCCCCTGTAAATTCCCAGGATCTGACCCCATTTTCTCCATGGATTCCCATGACCTGATTCCCATTTTCCCTGTGGATTCCTAGGATCCAATCCCCATTTTCCCTGCAAATTCCCAGGATCTGATCCCCATTTTCCCTGTGGATTCCCAGGATCTCACTCCCATTTTCTCTGCATATTCCCATGACCTGATCCCCATTTTCCCCTGGATCCCACTTTGTTTGTCATATTCCGTGGTCTGATGACCTGTGGTTCCCAGGATCTCACTCCAATTTTCCCTGTGGATTCCTGGGATCTGATCCCCACATTTTCCATGATCTGATTCCCATTTTCTCCATGGATTCCCGTGACCTGATCCCCATTTTCTCCATGGATTCCCATCATTCCCAGGATCCCCATTTTTCTGGATTCCCTGACTGCACATTCCCATCTCACTCCTGTTTCCCCATTTTCCCTGCCCAGTTTTCCCATTCCATGAATCCGATCCCGGTTTTCCCTGTGGATTCCCAGGATCTCATCCCAATTTTCCCCATCACCTGATCCCCATTTTCCCTGCACATTCCCATGGCCTGATCCCCATTTCCTCTGGATTCACATTCCCCATCCCTTGATTCCCCTGATCTCCATTTCTCCATGGATTCCCATGATCTGATCCCCATTTTTCCTCCCCATTCCAGGATCCCCGTTTCCCACAGTTCCTGTGACCCTCCCATTTTCTCTGCATATTCCCATCACCTGATCCCCATTTTCTCAGTGGATTCCCAGGATCTGACCCCATTTTCTCCCATTCCCCTGATCCCCATTTCCCTTTGGATTCCCCAATCCCATTTTCCTAAATTCCCGGATTTCCCCATTTTCCCTGCATTCCCAGGATCTCTCCCATTTCCCGATTCCCACAATTCCTATTTTCCCCCAGGATCTCCTCCGGCATATTCCCAGGGATCCCCATTTTCCCTGTGGATTCCCAGGATCTGATCTCCATTTCTCCTCTGGATTCCCATCACCTGATCCCCAATTTCCCTGCACATTCCCATCACCTGATCCCCATTTTCCCTGCACATTCCCATCACCTGATCCCCATTTTCCCTGCACATTCCCATCACCTGATCCCCAATTTCCCTGCACATTCCCATCACCTGATCCCCATTTTCTCCATGGATTCCCATGATCTGATCCCCATTTTCCCTGCGCATTCCCATGACCCGATCCCCATTTTCCCTGTTCCTGGATCCAGTCCCCATTTCCCCCGTTTCCCATGCCCCGCGTTTTCCCCCGCCCCGGCTCTCCTCCCGTTTTCCCCCTGGAATTTGGGAACGCCCTCATCACCACCGCCCGGCTGAGCGACAAACTCGTTCCCGCCCCTGCCCGGAGGGGCGATTCCGTCACCAGGACCTCCCATCCCAACCTCAACCGAGGTGGCTGAGAAGTACCTGGACATTCCCAAGATGCTGGACGCCGAGGGTGAGTGCGGAATTCCGGATCCGGGGGATCCCGGGATCTCTTCCGGGCCCTGGAGGGGGATTTCCTCTCAGGATCCCTGATTTAACCTGGATTCCTCCTGTTCAGCGCCGGTTCCCAGCTCTGCAGGTGGATTTGTCCAGGATTTGGGGTGCTCAGGGTTCCATAATTGTTTGATTTCATCATCCTCTAATTCCCGGGGTGTGGAATTCCAGCAGCCCCAAAAATCTGGCATTCCTTTCTTCTAGGATCCCTTAATCCTCGGATTTTGTTATTCCAGGACCCCACAGTTCCAGGATCCCACAAATCCGACATTCCCTTTCTCTAGGATCCCATAAATCTCGGATTTTGTTTTTCCAGGACCCCACAGTTCCAGGATCCCACAAATCTGACATTTCCTTTTTCTAGGATCCCATAAATCTCGGGTTTCATTATTCCAGGACCCCACAACTCCAGGATCCCACAAATCTGACATTTTTTTCTAGGATCCCATAATTCTTGGATTTTGTTATCCCAGGTCTTCACAATTCCAGGATCCCACAAATCTGGCCCTCCCTTCTTCTAGGATCCCATAAATCTCGGGTTTCATTATTCCAGGATCCCACAATTCCAGAACCCCACAACTCCAGGATCCCACAAATCTGACATTTTCTTCTAGGATCCCATAAATCTCTGATTTCATTGTTCCCGGACCCCATAATTCCAGGATCCCACAGTTCCAGGATCCCACAACTCCAGGATCCCTCAATTCCAGGATCCCACAATTCCAGGATCCCACAAATCTGGCCCTCCCTTCTTCTAGGATCCCATAAATCTCGGGTTTCATCATTCCAGAACCCCACAAGTCTTTGATCCCACAAATCTGACATTTTCTTCTAGGATCCCCTAATTCTCTGACTTCATTGTTCCCAGATCCCTCAATTCCAGGATCCCATAATTCCAGGATCCCACAGTTCCAGGATCCTACAACTCTTTGATCCCTCAATTCCAGGACCCCACAACTCCAGGATCCCACAACTCCCTGATCCCACAATTTTTTCATCCCACAATTCCAGGACCCCACAACTCCAGGATCCCTCAATTTCAGGACCCAATTCTTTGATCCCACAGTTCCCGGACCCCACAACTCTCTGATCCCTCAATTCCAGTTTCACCCCACAATTCCAGTTTCACCCCACAGTTCCAGTTTCACCCCACAATTCCAGGACCCCCATTGGAACCACCCACCCCAACCCCAAATTTTCCCCATCCAGCCCCAGTCTCTGCCCATCCAGGTGGATCCCCCAGGATTTGGGGCCCTGGGAGCAGAATTCCAGCCGGGAGAGGCTCCCAGTTTGCTCCCAGTTTGCTCCCAGTTTGCTCCCAGTTTAACCCCGCGGTTCCCCGCAGACATCGTGAACACGGCGCGCCCGGACGAGAAGGCCATCATGACCTACGTGTCCAGCTTCTACCACGCCTTCTCCGGGGCCCAGAAGGTACCGGGAGCTTCCGGAATCTTCCTCCCGGCCCCGGCCCCTTCCGGAATCTTCCTCCCGGCCCCGGCCCCTTCCGGAACGTTCCCTTCTGGAATTTTCTCTCTCTCTCTGTCTCCGCTCTCACGCTCGCTTCTCTTCCAGCCGCGGCCGCTGTCGCTCGGGGTGGGGGCTCCGGGACCACCCCCGGCTGGCTCATGAGGGGTTAAATCCGCCCCAATCTGTGGGAATTCCGTGGGAAATCCGTGGGGAGTTATTGGGAATGCTTGGAGACCCGTGGGGATTCCATAAAAATCCACGGAAGTCAGTGGGAAAACCGCGGGAGTGCGTGGGAAATCCATGGAAATCCATTGGAATCCTTGGAAATCTACGGGGATCCATGGGAAAATCAAATCCATTGGAATGAAATCCATGGGAATCCATGGAAATCCATAAAAAATCCGCAGTCAGTGGGAAAATTAATGGGTGCGTGGGAAATCCATGGAAATCCATTGGAATCCTTGGAAATCCATGGGAAATTAATGGGAATCCTTGGAAATCCTTGGGATGCCATAAAAATCCGCTAAGATTCCATGGGAATCCATGGGAAATTCATGGGGAATCCATAAAAATATGAGAATCCATAAAAATCCATGAAAGTCAATGGGAAATCCACAGGAGTCCATGGGGAAATCCATGGGAATTTAATGGGGATCATTGAGAAATTAATGGGAATCCTTGGAAGTCCATTGGAATCCATAAAAATCCATGGAAGTTGATGGGAAATCCAGTGGATTCCGTGGAAAATTCATGGAAATCCATGAGAGTCCATGAGAAATTAATGGGAATCCTTGAAAATCCATGGGATTCCATAGAAATCCACAGGAGTCCATGGGAAATCCACGGAAATGAATGGAAATCCACGGAATTCCGTGGGAATCCACGGAAATCCATGGGAAATCAATGAGAAATTCATGGGAAATCAATGGGAATTAATAGAAATCCAAGGGAAATTCATAGGAATCCATGGGAAATCCATGGAAATCCACAGGATTCCATGGAAATTCATGGAAATCCACAGGAATCCATGGGAAATCCATGGGAAATTAATGGGAAATGCATGGAAATCCACAGGAATCCATGGAAATCCATGGGAAATTAATGGGAAATGCATGGAATGCTCTGGGAATCCATGGAAATCCTTGGGAAAGCGGTGGGCGGGCATGGCTGTCCACAAGATTCCCGGGCAGATGGAAATCCATGGGAAATTAAGGCCCGGCCAAGGCCAAAATGACCTACGTGTCCTGCTTCTACCACGCCTTCTCCGGGGCCCAGAAGGTGAGCCCGGCCCCGGAGAGCCCCGCTGGGACCTGGGATCTGGGACCTGGGATCTGGGATCTGGGATCTGCTCTGGGATCTGGGATCTGGGATCTGCCCTGGGATCTGGGATCTGGGATCTGGGATCTGCTCTGGGATCTGGGACCTGCCTGCTGCTCTGCTTGGCCTGGGCACAGGGGAAGTGGGGCCTGGCTCTGCTGAGCTCACGCTGCCTTTTCCTCGGGGTTCTTCCTGTGTTCCCTTCCTCCTTCCCTGCCTTTATTCCCTTTGTTTTCCCCTTTATTCCCTTTCCTTTCCCCCTTTATTCCCTTTCCTTTCCCCCTTTATTCCCTTTGTTTTGCCTTTTATTCCCTTCCTTTTCCCCTTTATTCCCTTCCTTTTGCACTTTATTCCTTTCTTTTTCCCTTTATCCCTTTCCTTTTCCCCTTTATTCTCTTTCCTTTTCCCCTTTATTCCCCTTTCTTTTTCCCTTTATTCCCCTTCCTTTTCCCCTTTATTCCCTTTCCTTTTCCCCTTTATTCCCTTTCCTTTCCCCCTTTATTCCCTTTCCTTTTCCCCTTTCTTCCCTTCCTTTTCCCCTTTATTCCCTTTCCTTTTCCTCCTTTATTCCCTTTCCTTTTCCCCTTTATTCCCTTTCCTTTTCCCCTTTATTCCCTTTCCTTTTCCCCTTTATTCCCTTTCCTTTTCCCCTTTATTCCCTTTCCTTTTCCCCTTTATTCCCTTTCCTTTTCCCCTTTATTCCCTTTCCTTTTCCCCTTTATTCCCTTCCTATTTCATTTCCTTTATCCCTTTCCTTTTCCTCTTTATTCCTTTCTTTTTTCCTTTATTTTATCCCTTTCCTTTTCCCCCTCCTTTATTCCCTTTCTCATTCCCTTCCTTTATTCCCTTTCCTTTTCCACTTTATTCCTTTCTTTTCCCCTTTCCTCCCTTTCCTTTTCCCCTTTATTCCCCTTCCTTTTCCCCTTTATTCCCTTTCCTTTTCCTCCTTTATTCCCTTTCCTTTTCCTCCTTTATTCCCTTTCCTTTTCCCCTTTATTCCCTTTCCTTTTCCCCTTTATTCCCTTTCCTTTTCCCCCTTTATTCCCTTTGTTTTGCCTTTTATTCCCTTCCTTTTCCCCTTTATTCCCTTCCATTTTCCTTTCCTTTGTCCTTTCCCCTTTATTCCCTTTGTTTTCCCCTTTATTCCCTTTGTTTTCCCCTTTATTCCCTTTGTTTTCCCCTTTATTCCCTTCCTTTTGCACTTTATTCCTTTCTTTTTCCCTTTATCCCTTTCCTTTTTCCCCTTCCTTTATTCCCTTTCTCATTCCTTTCCTTTATTTCCTTCCTATTTCGTTTCCTTTATCCCTTTCCTTTTCCCCTTTATTTCCTTCCTTTTTCCTTTTATTTATCCCTTTCCTTTTCCCCTTTTCCCTTCCTTTTCCCCTTTATTCCCTTCCTATTTCATTTCCTTTATCCCTTTCCTTTTCCTCTTTATTCCTTTCTTTTTTCTTTAATTTTATCCCTTTCCTTTTCCCCCTCCTTTATTCCCTTCCTTTATTCCCTTCCTTTTCCACTTTATTCCTTTCTTTTCCCCTTTCCTCCCTTTCCTTTTCCCCTTTATTCCCTTCCTTTTCCCCTTTATTCCCTTTCCTTTTCCCCTTTATTCCCTTTCCTTTTCCCCTTTATTCCTTTCCTTTTCCCCTTTATTCCCTTTCCTTTTCCCCTTTATTCCCTTTCCTTTTCCCCTTTATTCCCTTTCCTTTTCCCCTTTATTCCCTTTCCTTTTCCCCTTTATTCCCTTTCCTTTTCCCCTTTATTCCCTTTCCTTTTCCCTTTATTCCCTTTCCTTTTCCCCTTTATTCCTTTCCTTTCCCCCTTTCCTTTCCCCCCTTCCTTTCCCCACTTCCTCCATTCCATTCCTCCCCCCCCCAATTTCCTTTATTTGATTTATGAATTTCCTTCCTTTATTTCCTCCATTTATTTCCTTTCTTTCCTTCCTCCCCGGCCGTTGGATTTTCCTCCTCCCGGCCTTTCCCAGTTCCTCTTCGTCCTCCTCCTCCTCCTCCTCCTGGATTCCTCCTCTGCCTCCCACCCAGGTACCTCCAGCCCAGCCTCTTCCTCTTCCTCCTCCTCCTCCTCCTCCTCCTGCCGGGGCACATCGGGATCGGGATTGGGATCAGTCCCACAGAGGGCTGGGGCTCCTTTTTCTTTCCCCTTTCTCTTCTTTTTTGTTCCCCCTTTTTTCCCCTTTCCCCCCCTCCTTTGTCCCCCCTTTTTCCCACTTTTTTCCCCCCTTTTCCCCCCTTCCCCCCCTTATTCCCATATTCTCATTCCCTCATTCCCATATTCCCATATGCTCATTTTCCCATATTCCCAATCCCAAATTCCCATATTTCCAAATTCCCAATCCCAAAATCCCATATTCCTATTCCCATATTCCCACTCCCACATTCCAAATTCCCATATGCCCCTATGCCCGTATTCCCAATCCCATATTCCCATTCCCATTTTCCCATATTCCCATTCCCATATTCCCAGTCCCATATTCCCATATTCTCAATTTCCCAATCCCAAATTCCCATATTTCCAAATTCCCATATTCCCAATCCCAAATTCCCATTCCCATATTTCCAATCCCATATTCCCATATTCCCATATTTCCAAATTCCCATATTCCCATATCCCCATTCCCATTCCCACGTTCCCGAATTCCCAAATTCCCGGAATTCCCGCAGGCGGAGACGGCGGCCAATCGGATCTGCAAAGTTCTGGCCGTGAACCAGGAGAACGAGCAGCTCATGGAGGACTACGAGCGCCTGGCCTCGGATGTAAGGGGGGAAAAACCCCAAAAACACCCCAAAAATACTCCAAATCCCACCCCCAAAAACACCCCAAAAACACCCCAAATCCCACCCCCAAAACACCCCAAAAATACCCCCAAAATACCCCCAAAATACCCCAGAAATACCCCAAATCCTTTTATGGATCACTGTGAGTGCCTGTCCTCAGATGTAAGGGGGAAAAACCCCAAATCCACCCCAAAACCACCCCAAATCCCACCCCAAAAACACCCCAAAAATACCCCAAATCCCACCCCAAAAATCCCCAAATATCCACCATGGATCACTGTGAGCACCTGGCCTCGGATGTAGGGGGGAAAAACCCAAAACACCCCAAAACCACCCCAAAAATACCCCAAATCCCACCCCAAAAACAACCCCAAATCCCCCCATGGATCACTGTGAGTGCCTGGCCTCGGATGTAAGGGGGGCAAAACTCCAAATCCCACCCCAAAAACACCCCCAAAAATACCCCAAATCCCACTCCAAAAACACCCCCAAATCCCCTTTTCCCCCAGCTGCTGGCCTGGATCCAGCCCCCCAAACCCCATCCCAGACCCCAAACCCCATCCCACAACCCAAACCCCATCCCAAATCCCATCCCAAACCCCAAATCTGTCCCCCCCCAGCTCCTGGCGTGGATCCAGCGCACCATCCCCTGGCTGGAGGCCCGCGACCCCCAGAAGACCATCCCAGACCCCAAACCCCATCCCAAACCCCAAACCCCACCCCAAACCCCATCCCCACCCCAAACCCCATCCCACACCCCAAACCCCATCCCAAACTCAATCCCAAACCCCAAATCCGTGTTCCCCAGCTCCTGGCGTGGATCCAGCGCACCATCCCGTGGCTGGAGGCCCGGGACCCCCAGAAGACCATCCCAGACCCCAAACCCCATCCCAAACCCCATCCCAAACCCCATCCCAAACCCCAAACCCCATCCCAAACCCCAAATCCGTGTTCCCCCAGCTCCTGGCGTGGATCCAGCACCACCATGGATGTGGCTGGAGGTAAAAACCCCAAAACACCATCCCAGACCCCAAACCCCATCCCAAAAATTCCAAACCCCAAAAATCCCCCATGGATCCTGGCGTGGATCCAGCGCACCATCCCGGATGTAGGCCGGGGAGAAAAACACCCCAAACCCCATCCCAAAAAACCCCCCCCAAACCCCATCCCAAACCCCATCCCAAAAAACTCAATCCCAGACCAAAATCTGTCCCCCATGGATCTCCTGTGGATCCAGTGCACCATCCCCTGGCTGGATGTAAGGGACCCCAGAAGAAATCCCACCCCAAAACCCCATCCCAAACCCCATCCCAGACCCCATCCCAGACCCCAAACCCCATCCCAAACCCCAAACCCCATCCCAAACCCCAAACTCAATCCCAAACCCCAAATCCGTGTCCCCAGCCCAAACGTGGATCCACCATCCCTGGAGGCCCACCCCAGAAGACCATCCCAGACCCCAAACCCCATCCCACACCCCAAACCCCAAACCCCATCCCAAACCCCAAATCCGTGTCCCCCAGCTCCTGGCGTGGATCCAGCGCACCATCCCCTGGCTGGAGGCCCGGGACCCCCAGAAGACCATCCCGGCCATGCAGCAGAAGCTGGAGGATTTCCGCGAGTACCGGCGGGTGCACAAACCCCCCAAGGTGCAGGAGAAATGCCAGCTGGAGATCAACTTCAACACCCTGCAGACCAAACTGCGCCTCAGCGGCCGGCCCGCCTTCATGCCCTCCGAGGGCAGGATGGTCTCAGTGAGTTGGGGGGCTTTGGGGTCCTGGGGGGCTTAAATCCATCCTAAACTGCCCCAAATCCATCCTAAACTGCCCCAAATCCACCCTGATCTGCCCCAAACCCACCCTAAACTGCCCCAAATCCACCCTAAACTGCCCCAAATCCACCCTGAACTGCCCCAAATCTGCCTTAGCCTTCATGCCCTCCGAGGGCAGGATGGTCTCGGTGAGTCGGGGGGCTTTGGGGTCCTAAACCCACCCTGAACTGCCCCAAATCCACCCTGAACTGCCCCAAATCCACCCTAAACTGCCCCAAACCCACCCTAAAGTGCCCCAGATCACCTAGAACTGCCCCAAACAGGATGGTCCTGAACTGGGGCCCTTAAAATCCTAAACTGCCTTAATCCACCCTAAACTGCCCCAAATCCACGCTGAACTCACCCAAATCCACCCTAAAGTGCCCCAAATCTGCCTTAGCCTTCATGCCCTCCGAGGGCAGGATGGTCTCCGTGAGTCTGGGGGCTCTGGGGTCCTGGGGGGCTTAAATCCATCCTAAACTGCCCCAAATCCACCCTAAACTGCCCTAAACCCACCCTAAACTGCCCCAAATCCACCCTTAGCCTTCTGCCCCCCAAGGACCCTCACTGAACTGCCCCAAACCCTGCCCTGAACTGCCCCAAATCCACCCTAAACTGCCCCAAACCCACCCTGAACTGCCCCAGATCTGCCTTAGCCTTCATGCCCTCCGAGGGCAGGATGGTCTCGGTGGGTCGGGGGGTTTCGAGGTCCTGGGGGGCTTAAATCCATCTAAACTTCTCAATCCACCCAGAACTGCCCCACCTTGGGGTGAACTGGGCAGTTTTGGGGAACTGCTGGGGGGTTTTGAACTCCCCCCCAAATCTGCCTTAGCCTTCATGCCCGCCTGGAGGATGGCCTCGGTGAGTTGGGGGCTCTGGGGGGGGGCCACCTGTGCCACCTGTGCCGAGGGGGGATTTCTCCGTGACCCCAGGGGCTGGGGTGACCTGGGGTGTTTTGGGGGTTCCCTGGGGGTTTTGGGGGTGACCCTGAGCAGTTTTTGGGGTGACTCTGAGGGATTTTTGGGGTGACCCTGAGGGATTTTGGGTGACTCTGAGGGATTTTTGGGGTGACTCTGAGGGGTTTTTGGGGTGACCTTGAGGAGTTTTTGGGGTGACTCTGAGGGGTTTTTGGGGTGACTCTGAGGGATTTTGGGGTCCCCAGGACATCGGGGCGGGCTGGCAGCGCCTGGAGCAGGCCGAGAAGGGACACGAGGAGTGGGGTCACCTGTGCCACCCAGGGGTTTGTGACCCCAGGGGTTTTGGGGTGACCCTGAGGGGTTTTGGGGTGACCCTGGATGATTTTGGGGTCCCCAGGTTTGTCGGGGCAGGGTGACGGCGCCTGGAGCAGGCCGAGAAGGGACACAGGGATTGGGGTCACCTGTGCCACCTGTGCCGGGGTTTTGGGGTGGGGTTTTGGGGTGACCCTGGGGGGTTTTTGGGGTGACTCTGAGGGGTTTTGGGGTGACCCTGGATGGTTTTGGGGTCCCCAGGACATCGGGGCAGGCTGGCAGCGCCTGGAGCAGGCCGAGAAGGGACACGAGGAGTGGGGTCACCTGTGCCACCTGTGCCAGGGGGTTTTGGGGTGACTCTGAGGGGTTTTTGGGGTGATTCTGAGGGATTTGGGGTGACCCTGAGGGATTTTTGGGGTGACTCTGAGGGATTTTTGGGGTGACTCTGAGGGGTTTTTGGGGTGACCCTGGATGGTTTTGGGGTGACCCTGGATGATTTTGGGGTCCCCAGGACATCGGGGCCGGGTGGCAGCGCCTGGGAGGCAGCGGCCGAGGGTGGGGTCACCTGTGCCACCTGTGCCAGGGGGTTTTGGGGTGACTCTGAGGGGTTTTTGGTGTGACCCTGGATGGTTTTGGGGTTTTTGGGGTGACTCTGAGGGGTTTTGGGGTGACTCTGAGGGATTTTTGGGGTGACCCTGGATGGTTTTGGGGTCCCCAGGACATCGGGGCAGGCTGGCAGCGCCTGGAGCAGGCCGAGAAGGGACACGAGGAGTGGGGTCACCTGTGCCACCTGTGCCAGGGGGTTTTGGGGTGACTCTGGGGGTTTTGGGGTGACCCTGGATGATTTTGGGGTGACCCTGGATGATTTTGGGGTCCCCAGGACATCGGGGCCGGGTGGCAGCGCCTGGAGCAGGCCGAGAAGGGACACGAGGAGTGGGGTCACCTGTGCCACCTGTGCCAGGGGGTTTTGGGGTGACCCCAGGTTGGGGTGACTCTGAGGGGTTTTTGGGGTGACTCTGAGGGGTTTTGGGGTCCCCAGGACATCGGGGCCGGGTGGCAGCGCCTGGAGCAGGCCGAGAAGGGACACGAGGGTGGGCTGCTGTGCCACCTGTGCCGGGGTTTTGGGCGCCAGGATCACCTGACTCTGGAAATT
Source organism: Emberiza elegans (assembly GCA_024865655.1). Taxonomy (NCBI): domain Eukaryota; kingdom Metazoa; phylum Chordata; class Aves; order Passeriformes; family Fringillidae; genus Emberiza; species Emberiza elegans. Next base: position 1,684,552 of record JALJVW010000143.1, on the reverse strand, counting down.
CGGGTGACTCGATGGGGGGGGGTCCCCAGGAGGTAAGGTGGGCAGGGGTTTGGGGGAGCAGGAGATGGTTGGGGTTTGGGGGGGTGGGGGGTCACCTGGGGAGGGTTTGGGGTTTGGGGATGACTTGAGGGTTTTGGGGTGACTTTGGGGTTTTGGGACCCCATTTTGGGGGTCAGGGCAGGGATTTGGGAGCCTGGGGAGGGATTTGGGGTTTAGGAGATGGATTTGGGAGGCTGGGGAGGGATTTGGGGTTTAGGGGATGGATTTGGGGTGATTGGGATGGATTTTTGGGGTTCAGGGGTGGCCCGGGGGTAAAAAGGAGGGATTTGGGGGTTTAGGGGAGGGATTTGGGGTTTAGGGGATGGATTTGGGGGCTCAGGGGATGGATTTGGGGGTTCAGGGGATGGATTTGGGGTTCAGGGAATGGATTTGGGGTTCAGGGAATGGATTTAGGTGTTCAGAGTATGGATTTGGGGAGTCGGGTGGATTTGGGGTTCAGACGCCAGGATTTGAGTATTCAGGGATTGGATTTGGGGGCACGGGGAGGGATTTGGGGTTTAAGGGGTGGATTTGGGGGGCTGGGGATGGATTTGGGGTTCAGGGAATGGATTTGGGGGTTCAGGGAATGGATTTGGGGGTTTAGGGGATGGATTTGGGGTTTCAGACACCAAAATTTGGGGAGCAGGGGATGGAATTGGGGGTGACAGAGATTCAGGGATGTCCCCACACCTGTGCCCAGGTAAGGAGGTGGCACAGGGGAGACACAGGGGTGACACAGGGATGTCCCCACACCTGTGCCCAGGTAAGGAGGTGGCACAGGGGATGGCACAGGGTGGGATTTGGGGTCTCAGGGATGTCCCCACACCTGTGCCCAGGTAAGGAGGTGGCACAGGGGATGGCACAGGGTGGGATTTGGGGTCTCAGGGGTGTCTCCACACCTGTGCCCAGGTAAGGAGGTGGCACAGGGGTGGGTCTCAGGGGTGTCCCCACACCTGTGCCCAGGTAAGGAGGTGGCCCTGCGGGACCGGGACTCGGGCACGGCCTCCCTGGCCCAGGTGCGGGCGCTGCTCCGCAAGCACGAGGCCTTCGAGTCGGACCTGGCGGCGCACCAGGACCGGGTGGAGCAGATCGCAGCCATCGCCCAGGAGCTCAAGTATGGGAACCCAAAACAGCCCCAAAACGCCCCAAAATGGACCCCAAAATACCCCCAAAGTGTCCCTAAATCACCGCAAAGTGACCCCAAAAGCAAACCCCAGCCATCGCCCAGGAGCTCAAGTATGGGGACCCAAAACAGCCCCAAAATGCCCCAAAATGGACCCCAAAATCACCCCCAAAGTGTCCCCAAAGCAAACCCCAGCCATCGCCCAGGAGCTCAAGTATGGGAACGCAAAACATTCCTGTTTTTCCCCAAACCCCATTTCCCTTGGGTTTTCCCCATCTCCCCCACATTCCCCCATTTCCCCGTTTTCCCCATTTTCCCCATTTTCCCCATTTCCCCATTTCCCCATTATTCCCCATTCCCCATTTTTTTTTTCCCCATTTCCCCATTTCTCCCCCATTTTCCTCCATTTTTCCCCCCCCATTATTTTCCCTCAATTTTCCCCATTTTTCCCATTTTTATTTTTCCCCATTTTCCCCATTTTTCCTCAATTTTCCCCATTATCCCCATTTTTCCCCATTATTCCCCATTTTCCCCCATTTTCCCCATTTCCCCCCATTATTCCCCATTTCCCCCCATTATTCCCCATTTCTCCCCTATTTCCCCCCCCATTTCCCCCCTATTTTCCCTCAATTTTCCCCATTTTCCCCCATTTTTCCCAATTTTTCCCCATTTTTCCCCATTTTCCCCATTTTCTCCCCAGCGAGCTGGATTACTACGACTCCCCGAGCGTCAACGCGCGGTGCCAGAAGATCTGCGACCAGTGGGACCTGCTGGGCTCGCTGACCCACAGCCGCCGCGAGGCCCTCGAGGTGGGTCCGGGGATCCAAACAGTCCCAGATCCCGCCCCAGATCCCATCCCAGCCAATCCTGGGATCCCAAACATCCCTGGAATCCCAATCCTGGGATCTGTGACAGTGGGACCCTGGATGACCCACAGCCGCCCCTGGATCCCAACCCCAGATCCCAATGAACCCCTGGATCCCAACCCTGGATCCCAATGAACCCCTGGATCCCAACCCTGGGATCCCAAACACCCCTGGATCCCAGCCCTGGAATCCCAACCCTGGGATCCCAAACACCCCTAGATCCCAACCCTGGGATCCCAAACACCCCTGGATCCCAAACAGCCCTGGAATCCCAACCCTGGGATCCCAAACATCCCTGGATCCCAACCCTGGATCCCAAACACCCCCGGATCCCGACTCCAGATCCCAATGAACCCCTGGATCCCAGCCCTGGATCCCAAACACCCCCGGATCCCAAACAGCCCTGGAATCCCAACCCTGGGATCCCAAACATCCCTGGATCCCAACCCTGGGATCCCAAACACCCCTGGATCCCAACCCTGGGATCCCAATGAACCCTGGATCCCAGCCCTGGATCCCAAACACCCCTGGATCCCAACCCTGGATCCCAAACAGCCCTGGATCCCAACCCTGGGATCCCAAACACCCCTGGATCTCAACCCTGGATCCCAAACATCCCTGGAATCCAATCCCGGGATCCCAAACACCCCTGGATCCCAACCCCAGATCCCAGTCCTGGGATCCCAACCCTGGATCCCTGCTGGGCTCGCTGACCCCACGGCCGCCCTGGATCCCAGGTGGGTCAGGGGGATCCCAACCCCAGATCCCAATGAACCCTGGATCCCAAACACCCCTGGATCCCAACCCTGGGATCCCAAACAGCCCTGGGATCCCAACCCTGGGATCCCAAACATCCCTGGAATCCCAACCCCAGATCCCAATGAACCCCTGGATCCCAACCCTGGATCCCAAACAACCCAAGGATCCCAGGATCCCCCTGGATCCCAAACCCCTGGATCCCAACCCACCCTGGATCCCAACCTGGATCCCACCCCACCCTGGATCCCCAACCCTGGGATCCCAAACCACCCCTGGGATCCCAAGCCCTGGATCCCAATCCCCCCTGGGATCCCAAAACTCTGGGATCCCAACCCTGGATCCCAAACACCCCTGGATCCCAAACAGCCCTGGGATCCCCAGTCCTGGGATCTGTGACCCCCTGGGACCTCCTGGGCTCACCCTGGATCCCAATCAACCTCAGGATCCCAACCTTGGGACTCCAACCCACCCCAGGATCCCAACCCCAGATCTCAGCCAATTCCAGGATCCCAACCAACCCCTGGGATCCCAACCCTGGATCCCAACCAACCCCTGGGATCCCAACCCTGGATCCCAACCAACCCCTGGGATCCCAACCTTGGGACCCCCACCCACCCCAGGATCCCAACCCCAGATCTCAGCCAATTCCAGGATCCCAACCAACCCCTGGAATCCCAACCCTGGATCCCAACCAACCCCTGGATCCTGATCGCTGATCCCTCTCTGCGATCCAAATCCCGGCGTTTGTGACCCCAGAAAATGGAGAAGCAGCTGGAGACCATCGACGAGCTGCACCTGGATCCCCTGGGATCCCAACTCCAGATCCCAATTTTGGCGTTTTTCTCCCCAGAAAATGGAGAAGCAGCTGGAGACCATTCGACGAGCTGCACCTGGATCCCAACCCCAGATCCCCACCCCTGATCCCAATTTTGGCGTTTTTCTCCCCAGAAAATGGAGAAGCAGCTGGAGACCATTGACGAGCTGCACCTGGAGTACGCCAAGCGCGCGGCGCCCTTCAACAACTGGATGGAGAGCGCCATGGAGGACCTGCAGGACATGTTCATCGTGCACACCATCGAGGAGATCCAGGTGCCAATCCCCCATTCCACGCTCCTCTCCCAAAAATAATTTTCAAAAACCCCAAAAATGCCATTTTCGGGTGGGGTTTGGGTGTTTTCTTGGTGGTTTGGTGGCAGAGGATGGAGGTTTGGGGGTCGAGCAGCTCCCAGCTGCAATCCCTGGAATTCCGAGGAGTTCTGTGGAATTACTCTGGAATTACTCGGTGGAATTATTCTGAGGAATAATTTCGTGGAATTGTTCTGTGAAATTATTCTGTGGAATTATTCTGTGGAATAATTCTGAAAATTATTCTGAAAATTATTCTGTGGAATAATTCAGTGGAATAAATCTGTGGAATGATTCTATGGAATAGTTCTCAGGAATTCTGTGGAATAATTCTGTGGAGTAACTGTGGAATAATTCCATGGAATTATTCAGTGCAATAATTCTGAGGAATTATTCTGTGGAATAAATCTGTGGAATAATTCAGTGGAATAAATCTGAGGAATTATTCTGTGGAATAATTTTGTGGAATAATTTAGTGGAATAAATCATAGGAATTATTCTGTGGAGTAATTCTGAGGAACAATTCTGAGGAATAATTCTGAGGAATAATTAATTCCATGGAATTATTCTGTGGAATAATTCCGTGCAATAAATCTGTGGAATAATCTGAGGAATTTTGTGGAATTATTCTGTGAAATCATTCTGAGGAATTCTATGGAATAACTCCATGGAATAATTCTGTGGAATAAGTTCCGAGGAATTATTCTGTGAAATAATTCTGTGGAACAATTCTGTGGAATTAATTCTGTGGAATTAATTCTGTGGGATAATTCTGTGGAACAATTCTGTGGAATTAATTCTGTGGGATAATTCTGTGAAATTATTCTGTGGAATAATTCCATGCAATAATTCTGTGGGATCATTTTGTGAAATTATTCTGTGAAATTATTCTGTGGAGTAATTCTGTGGAAATAATTCTGTGGGATAATTCTGTGGGATAACTCTGAGGAGTTATTCTGTGGAATTAGTCTCTGGAAATATCCTGTGGAATAATTCTGAGGAATTCTGTGGAATAATTCTGTGGAATAATTCTGTGGAATAATTCTGAGGAATAATTCTGAGCAATAATTCCGAAGGACAATTCTGTGGAATAATTCTGTGGAATTAATTCTGCGGAATAATTCTGTGGAATAATTCTGAGGAACAATTCTGAGGGACAATTCTGAGGAACAATTCTGAGCAATAATAATTCTGTGGGATCAATTCTGAGGAACAATTCTGAGGGACAATTCTGAGGGACAATTCTGAGCAATAATAATTCCGTGGAATTAATTCTGCGGAACAATTATTCTGTGGAACAATTAACCCTTTCCCCACGATGTCCCCAGGGCCTGATCACGGCGCACGAGCAGTTCAAGTCCACGCTGGGGGACGCGGACCGGGAGCGGGAGGCGATCCTGGGCATCCAGGGGGAGGCGCAGCGCCTGGCGGAGCTGCACGGGCTGCAGCTGCCGGGGAGCAACCCCTACACGTCCGTCACGGCGCAGGTCATCAACTCCAAGTGGGGAGTGCAGGTGCCCGGGCCCTGCCCTTTTGCCACCTTTCCCCCCTTTTTCCCATCCTTTTTGCCACTTTTCCCATCCTTTTTGCCACTTTTCCCATCCTTTTTGCTACCTTTCCCACTCCTTTTCCCGCCCTTTCCTGCCCTTTCCCGCCCTTTCCTGTCCTTTTCCCCACCTTTCCCATCCTTTTCCCCTCTTTCCCATCCTTTTTGCTACCTTTCCCACTCCTTTTCCTGCCCTTTTTCCCCCCCTTTCCCATCCTTTTCCTGCCCTTTCCCACCCTTTCCTTCCCTTTTCCCACTTTTCCCATCCTTTTCCTGCTCTTTCCCACCCTTTCCTGTCCTTTTCCCCACCTTTCCCATCCTTTTCCTGCCCTTTCCTGTCCTTTCTTGTCCTTTTCCCCACTCTTCCCATCCTTTTCCTGCCCTTTCCTGTCCTTTTCCCCACTTTTACCATCTTTTTCCTGCCCTTTCCCGCCCTTTCCTGTCCTTTTTCCCGCCTTTCCCATCCTTTTCCTGCCCTTTCCCACCCTTTCCTGTCCTTTTCCCCACTTTTCCCATCCTTTTCCTGCCTTTCCCGCCCTTTCCCGTCCCTTTTCCCCACTTTTCCCATCCTTTTCCTGCCCTTTCCTGTCCCTTTTCCCCACCTTTCCCATCCTTTTCCTGCTCTTTCCCACCCTTTTTGCTACCTTTCCCACTCCTTTTTCCACCTTTCCCACCCTTCTTCCCCCTTTTCCCACCCTTTTCCCACCCCTTTCTTTCCTTTCCCCTCTTTTCCCACCCTTTTCCCACCCCTTTCTTTCCTTTCCCCTCCTTTTCCCACCCTTTTCCCACCCCTTTCTTTCCTTTTCCCCTCTTTTCCCACCCTTTTCCCACCCCTTTCTTTCCTTTTCCCACCCTTTTCCCACCCCTTTCTTTCCTTTTCCCCTCTTTTCCCACCCTTTTCCCATTTTTTCCCATTTTTCCTGATTTCCCAGCAGCATTTCCCACCCCTTTTCCCTTTTTTCCCCCTGTTTCTCAGTTTCCCAGCAGGGTTTCCCAGTAGGGTTTCCCATCCCATTTTTCCCAATTTCCCAGTTTCCCAGCAGGGTTTTCCATTCCTTTCCCATTTTCCCAGTTTCCCTGCAGCATTTCCCATCCCATTTTCCCATTTTTCCCAATTTCCCGGTTTCCCAGCAGGGTTTTCCATTCCTTTCCCATTTTCCCAGAACCCGGCAGGAACTTCCATCCCATTTTTCCCATTTTTCCCAGTTTCCAGCGTGGGGCCTGGATTCCTTTCCCAAGTTGGAGTTTGAGGGAATACATTTCCCACCCTGGGATTGGGATGGAGATGGTGGAGATGGACATGGAGAGGGTGGAGATGGTGGGGATGTGGAGATGGAGATGGTGGGGATGGTGGAGATGGTGGGATGGAGATGGTGGAGATGGAGATGGAGAAGGTGGAGAAGGTGGAGATGGTGGAGATGGTGGAGATGGAGATGGAGAAGGTGGAGGTGGTGGAGATGGAGATGGAGAGGGTGGAGATGGAGAGGGTGGAGATGGTGGGATGGAAATGGTGGAGATGGAGATGGAGAAGGTGGAGATGGTGGAGATGGTGGGATGGGGATGGTGGAGATGGGTGGCAATTCGGGAGCCAGGCCAACCGCGTGGGGCCCTGGATCCAGACCAAGATGGAGGTCGGGGAATACTGGGAGCACTGGGATGGTGGGATGGAGATGGTGGAGATGGAGATGGTGGAGTGGAGATGATGGAGATGTGGAGATGGAGATGGTGGGGATGGTGGAGATGGTGGGATGGAGATGGTGGAGATGGAGATGGAGAAGGTGGAGAAGGTGGAGATGGTGGGGATGGTGGGATGGGGATGGTGGAGATGGGCGGCAATTCGGGAGCCAGGCCAAAAAAACCATGTGGGGCCCTGGATCCAGACCAAGATGGAGGTCGGGGAATACTGGGAGCACTGGGATGGTGGGATGGAGATGGTGGAGATGGAGAGGGTGGAGTGGAGATGATGGAGATGTGGAGATGGAGATGGTGGGGATGGTGGAGATGGTGGGATGGGGATGGTGGAGATGGGCGGCAATTCGGGAGCCAGGCCAAAAAAACCATGTGGGGCCCTGGATCCAGACCAAGATGGAGGTCAGGACACTGGGAATACTGGGAGCACTGGGAATACTGGGATCAGCCCCGGAATGGGCTGGATGGGATGATGGAGAGAGTGGAGATGGTGGAGATGGAGATAGTGGGGATGGAGAGGGTGGGATGGTGGAGATAATGGAGATGATGGGATGGTGGAGAGCATGGAGATGGTGGCATGGTGGACATGGATAGGGTGGAGATGGTGGAGAGGATGGGGTGGTGGAGATGGTGGAGATGGTGGAGATAGTGGAGATGGTGGAGAAGGTGGAGATGGAGACAGGGATAGTGGGATCACCCATGGGGGATGGTGGGGGTGGAATGATGGGATGAGCTCAGATGGAAAGGTGGAGATGGTGTCCGGGTGGAGATAGTGGGGATGGAGATGGTGCGATGGCGGAGATAATGGAGATGATGGAGATGATGGGATGGTGGAGAGGGTGGAGATGGTGGCATGGTGGAGATGGAAATGGTAGGGATGGAGGAGATGGTGGGATGGAGATGGAGATGGTGGAATCAGCTCTGGAATCGCCCTGGTGGGGCCGGGATGGTTGGGATCAGCTCCGGAAGGAACCCCCCATGTCCATGTCCCCAGGAGATCGGGTGCATCTCCATCGAGATGAGCGGGATGGAATTCCTGCCTCAGGGATTTGGGATCACCCCAGGGGGATCCGGTGGGGCCGGGATGGTTGGGATCAGCTCCGGAAGGAACCCCCCGTGTCCGTGTCAGGAGATTGGGCCGTGTGGAGATGGAGATGGTGGGGATGGTGGACATGGAAATGGTGGGATGGAGATGGTAGGGATGGTGGAGATGGTGGGATGGAGATGGAGATGGTGGAATCAGCTCTGGAATCGCCCCAGTGGGGCCAGGATGGTTGGGATCAGCTCCGGAAGGAACCCCGTGTCCGTGTCCATGTCCGTGTCCCCAGGAGATCGGGCGCATCTCCATCGAGATGAACGGCACCCTGGAGGACCAGCTGAACCACCTGAAGGAGTACGAGCAGAACATCGTGGAGTACAAACCCAACCTGGAGCTGCTGGAGCAGCAGCACCAGCTGGTGCAGGAGGCGCTCATCTTCGACAACCAGCACTCCAACTACACCATGGAGGTGGGACCTGACGCCCAGGGGGTTTGGGGTCGTCCCGAGGGGATTTGGGGTCACCCTGAGGGGGTTTGGGGTCACCCTGAGGGGATTTGGGGTCACCCTGAGGGGATTTGGGGTCACCCTGAGGGGATTCGAGGTTGTCCCTCAGGGTTTGGGGTCATCCTGTGAGGTTTGGGGTCACCCTGAGGGTGTTTGGGGCCCTGGATGGGATCCCAAGGGGATTTGGGGTCATCCTGAGGGGGTTTGGGATCCCATCCTGAGGTGCTCAGGGCTCTCCTTTGGGTCCCCAGGGTTTGGGGTCATCCTGTGAGGTTTGGGGTCATCCCAAGGAGATTTGGGATCATCCCAAGGGGATTTGGGGTTGTCCCGAGGGGATTTGGGGTCACCAAAGGGGTTTGGGGTCATCCTGAGGGGATTCGAGGTTGTCCCTCAGGGTTTGGGGTCATCCTGTGGGGTTTGGGGTCAACCCAAGGAGATTCGACATTGGCCTGAGGGAATTAGGGGTAATTCCAAGGGGGTTTGGGGTTGTCCCTCAGGGTTTGGGCCCTGGGGGTCATCCCAGGGATTCAGGGTCATCCTGAGGGGCCCTGGATCGAGGATTTGGGGTGACTAAAGGGGTTTGGGGTCATCCTGAGGATCCCATCCTGAGGGGGTTTGCTCATGGGGGGGTCACTGAGGGGTTTGGGGGCCCTGGATCGGACAATCTGTGGGCCCTGGATCCATCCCGAGGTGCTCAGGGCGATCCCGTGGGCCCTGGATCCATCCCAGGGGATCAGGGCGATCCCGTGGGCCCTGGATCCCATCCCAGGGGATCAGGGCGCTCCCGTGGGCCCTGGATCCCTCTCAGGGCGATCCCGTGGGCCCTGGATCCCATCCCCAGGGTGCTCCCGTGGGCCCTGGATCCCATCCCGAGGTGCTCAGGGCGATCCCATGGGCCCTGGATCGGTCCCTGGATCCGTCCCAGGGTGCTCAGGGCGCTCCCTTTCCCCTCCTGTGCCCGTGCCCGTCCCTCCCAGGGCCTGTGGGATCCTGGATCCATCCCGTGGGCTGGGGCGATCCTGTGGCCCTGGATCCCATCCCGGACCATCAGGGCGGTGGAGCCCAGATCCTCCCGAGGTGCTCAGGGCATCGTGGGCCTGGATCAGTCGCTGGATCCCTCCCAGGGATCAGGCGTTCCGTGGGCCTCCTTCGGATCCCCCAGGGCGCCTCCCAAGGCACGGGATCCCATCCCAGGGATCTGGGGGGATCTGGGGGGATCTGGGATCCCCTGGAATGCTCAGGGCGAGCCCTGGGCCCTGGTTTCCCTCATTTCCCCCCAGGGGATCCATTGGGCTCAGGACCAGAGGGATCCCAGGGGATCTGGGATGGAGCTGTTGCTGTTTTTCCCTCAATTCCCCCATTTTTACCCATTTTTGCTCAGGACCAGAGGGATCCATGGGGATCTGGGATGGAGAACCAGATTGACCATTCCCAAGGGCATCAGCCCCCATTTGCAGGAGTTTTTTGCTCAGGACCAGAAGGATCCTTGGGGATCCCAGGGGATCTGGGATGGAGCTGTTGCTGTTTTTCCCCCATTTTTCCCCATTTTTACCCATTTTTGCTCAGGACCAGAGGGATCCATGGGGATCCCAGGGGATCTGGGATGGAGCTGCCCCTGGTTTCCCCCATTTCCCCATTTTTACCCATTTTTGCTCAGGACCAGAGGGATCCCAGGGGATCTGGGATGGAGCTGTTGCTGTTTTCCCTCATTTCCCCCATTTTTGCTCAGGACCATGGCGGTGCCCTGGGCCCCGAGGAGTTCAAGGCCTGTTTGATCAGCCTGGGCTACGACGTGGAGAACGACCGGCAGGTACGGCCTGCTTCCTCCTCATCCTCATCCTCCTCTTCCTCTTCCTTCCATTCCTTCCAAAATTCCTTCCTAAATGCCTTCCAAAATTCCTTTTTTCCAAAATTCCTTCCTAAATTCCTTCCTAAATTCCTTCCAAAATTCTTTCCTAAATTCCTAAATTCCTTCCTTCCTTCCTAAATTCCTTCCTAAATTCCTTCCTTCCTTCCTTCCTAAATTCCTTCCTAAATTCCTTCCAAAATTCCTTCCAAAATTCCTTCCTAAATTCCTTCCTAAATTCCTTCCAAAATTCCTTCCTAAATTCCTTCCTAAATTCCTCCCAAAATTCCCTTTTTCCAAAATTCCTTCCAAAATTCCTTCCAAAATTCCTTCCAGAATTCCTTCCTTCCTCCCTCCCTTTCCTTCCATCCTTTTCTCGGCCGGTTTTCTCCTCTAACGGATTCTCTGCTTTTCTCTCCCTTTCCCTCCTCCTCCTCCTCCTCCTCCTCCTCCTCCTCCTCCCGGCAGCCCAAGCGCCGCACGGACTCCAAGGATTTCCGCGCCCTGCTGGGCTCTGCAGGATCCGGCCTGGTAACCTCCCCTCCTTTTCCTCATTTTTCACCTTTCATTGCCTCCTTTTCCGTCCTTTTCCATCCTTTTCTGTCCTTTTCCCATCCTTTTCCATCCTTTTCCATCCTTTTCTCCTCCTTTTCCCATCCTTTTTCCCTCATTTTTTCCTCCCTTTTCCCTCCTTTTTTCCATCCTTTTTTCCTCATTTTTTCCTCCTTTTTCCTCCTTTTTTTCCATCATTTTTCCTCCTTTTTCCCATCATTTTTCCTCCTTTTTCCCATCCTTTTCTCCTCCTTTTTCCCATCCTTTTTCCTCCTTTTTTCCATCCATTTTTCCATTTTTTCCTCCTTTTCCCTCCTTTTTCCATCCTTTTTTCCATCCTTTTTTCCTCCCTTTCCCCTCCTTTTTTCCATCCTTTTCCATCCCTTTTTCCATACTTTTCCATCCTTTTTTCCTCATTTTTTCCATCCTTTTTTCCTCAATTTTCCATCATTTTTTCCTCCTTTTCCCATCATTTTTCCCTCATTTTTCCCATCCTTTTTTCCCCTTTTTCCCATCCTTTTTTCCTCCTTTTCCCATCCTTTTTTTCCATCCTTTCCCTGTCCTTTTCCATCCTTTTTTCCTCATTTTTTCCATCCTTTTTTCATTTTTCCATCCTTTTTTCCTCCTTTTTTTCCATCCTTTTCCCATCCTTTTTTCCTCATTTTTCCATCCTTTTTTCCTCATTTTTCCATCCTTTTTCCTCCTTTTCCCATCCTTTTTCCATCCTTTTTTCCTCCTTTTTTCCATCCTTTTCCCATCCTTTTTTCCTAATTTTTTCCATCCTTTTTTCCTCATTTTTCCATCCTTTTTTTCCATCCTTTTCCCATCCTTTTTTCCTCATTTTTTCCATCCTTTTTTCCTCATTTTTCCATCCTTTTTCCATCATTTTTTCTCATTTTTCCCATCCTTTTTTCCTCCTTTTCCCATCCTTTTTCCCATCCTTTTTTCCTCCTTTTTTCCATCCTTTTCCCATCCTTTTTTCCTCCTTTTTTCCATCCTTTTCTCATCCTTTTTCCTCTTTTTTCCATCCTTTTTTCCTCCTTTTCCCATCCTTTTTTCCTCATTTTCCCATCCTTTTTTCCTCCTTTTTCCATAATTTTTTCTCATTTTTCCCATCCTTTTTCCCTCCTTTTTCCATCCCATCCCTTTGTGGGGGACGAGGAAGGGCAGAGGGGAAGGTGCCAGGAACGGTGGGAAAGCTCGGGAGTTCCCGGGAGAAGGTTCTGGAACAGCCTGGGGCAGCAGCAGGGTCCCTGACGGCGCCTGTCCCGCAGGGTGACGCCGAGTTCCAGCGGATCATGGCCGTGGTGGATCCCAACGGCAGCGGCAGCGTCACCTTCCAGGCCTTCATCGACTTCATGTCCCGGGAAACCACGGACACGGACACGGCCGAGCAGGTCATCAACAGCTTCCGCGTGCTGGCCGGCGACAAGGTGCGCTCCGGGGGCTTTGGGGTGGCTCTGGGGGGTCTGGGGGGCTTGGGATGGGTCTGGGGGATCTGAGATGGTTCTGGGGGGTTTGGGATGAGGGCAGTGGGGTTTGGGATGGTTCTGGGGGGTCTGGGATGGTTCTGAGGGGTCTGGGATGGTTCTGGGGGGGCTGGGGTGGTTCTGAGGGGGCTGGGGTGGTTCTGGGGGATCTGGGATGGTTCTGAGGGGTCTGGGATGGTTCTGGGGGTGCTGGGATGGTTCTGGGGGGGCTGGGATGGTTCTGGGGGGTTTGGGATGGGGGGTTTGGGATGGTTCTGGAGGGTCTGAGATGGTTCTGGGGTGTTTGGGATGGTTCTGGGGGGTTTGGGATGGTTCTGGGGGTTTGGGATGGTTCTGGGGATCTGGGATGGGCAGGGGGGCTGGGATGGTTTTGGGGCAGTGGGCTTTGGGATGGTTCTGGGGGTTTGGGATGGTTCTGGGGGTTTGGGATGGATTTTGGGGGGTTCGGGAAGGACACAGCAGAATTATACGGTGAGATTTGGGAACTGAGGGTGAGATTTGGGGACTCAGACCAAGGAGGGATTTGGGGGCCACTTTTTCAGAGTTTGTCAGTCCCCTGGTGGGATCACCAACGCTGGGGCTCGGTTAACCCCGTTTTCCCCCATTTCCCCCATTTCCCCCTTTTTTCCCCCCTCTTTTCCCCCCCTTTTCCCCGTTTATCCCATTTCTCCCCATTTTCCCCCATTTTCCCCGTTCCTTCTCCTTCTCCCATAGAACTACATCACTGGCGGGCTGCGCCGGAGCTACCCCGCCAGCGCAGGCCGAGTACTGCATCGCGCGCATGGCGCCCTACGCCGGCCCCGACGCCGTCCCCGGCGCCCTGGACTACAAATCCTTCTCCCGGCTCTGGCCGGCGACCTCTGGCCAGGACCCCGGGACGGGACCTGGGATCCCCTGGGTCCGCAGGGGAGTCCCCCCAGGATCCCCCAGGGCCCTCAGGATCCCCAGCGGTCCCGGATCCCACAGGATCCCCATGGGTCCCGGATCCCCAACAGTTCTGGATCCCCAAGGGCCCCCCAGGATCCCCGAGGGCCCTCGGGATCCCCGACCATCCCCGACCATCCCCAACAGTTCTGGATCCTCGAGGGTCCCCCAGGATCCCCCAGGGCCCTCAGGATTCCCAGCGGTCCCAGATCCCTCAGGATCCCCCAGGACCCTCTGGGATCCTGGATCCCCGACCATCCCCAACAGTTCTGGATCCCCGAGGGTCCCCAAGGATCCCCGAGGGCCCTCAGGATCCCGGATCCCCGAGGGTCCCCCAGGATCCCCGAGGGCCCTCAGGATCCCGGATCCCCAACCATCCCAAACAGTTCTGGATCCCCGAGGGCCCCCCAGGATCCTCAATGGTCCCTGATGGTCCCGGATCCCCGAGGGTCCCCCAGGATCCCCGAGGATCCGAGATCCTTGATGGTCCCCAGCGATCCTGGATCCCTGAGGCTCCCCGAGGATCCTGGATCTCCAGTGGTCCCCAATGGTCCCAGCTCCCTGAGGATCGTGGATCCCTGACGGTCCTGGATCCCCCAGGATCCCCGAGGATCCCCCAGGATCCCGGATCCCTGATGGTCCCCAATGATCCCGGATCCCTGAGGATCTCGGATCCCTGGCAGCACCTGATGGTCCCAGATCCTGAGAGCCCCTCAGGATCCCCCAGGACCCCCAAGGATCCCCGAGGGTCCCCCAGGATCCCCCTCCCCGCCTCCTACTATGCAACAGTTGATTGATTTTGGGATATTTCGGGGTGCAATTCCCACTTTTCCTCGGGTTCCGCCTCCCGGAAATGGTTATTTTTGGTAACGAGACACAGAGAAAGAGAGAAAAAGGAGAAATTCCCACAGTTTTCCACGGGATCAGCGGCGCAGCCCGAGGGGTTCCCTCTCCCCTCACGTTTTCCCCCCACTTCTCACGTAATTTATGGGGAAAAATTCGGGGTTTTAGGGGTGGTTTTTTTTAGGTTTTTCACTCACATTCCCGCCTCGGAGCAGCGTTTTGTGGACCAAAAGAAAATGGGGGAAATAAGGGGGGAATAGGGAAAAAAAGGTGAGAAATGCGAAGCATGGAAAAAATTAGGAGGAAAAATGTGGAGGGAGATGAAAAATTAGAAAAAAAAAAAAAGAAATTTAAAATATGGAAAAATTAGGAGAGGAATGAGGAAAATCATAGAGAAATCTGGAGGAATACAGAAAAATACAGGAAAATAATGATAAAGAAGAGTAAGGAGAAAAATCAAGAGAGAAATAAGGAGAACTGTGGAAAAAACATAAAAAATTAAGAGAAACAATGGAGGAAAATTATGAGAAATCCACCTAATAAAGCGCCTGATCCTGGAAAATTTTAACGGGAAGCAGAAAATTCCGGTTTCCTTTATAACTTTACGGATTTATTATATAAATATATATTCACGTAGCAGCTTCTTTGTCCTGTAATTAAAATATTGCTGGAAAAAAAACCCAACCTCTGGGATCTTGGAGTTTTTCCTC
>JALJVW010000143.1:1200000-1661531 GCA_024865655.1 Emberiza elegans | reverse complement strand
TGTCACCCAATGTCCCCCCGAGACCCCAGACCCAAATCCTCCTGGGGACCCGTGGCCAGGTTAACGTGGAACCTGGGGACAGGAGTGTCACCTGTGTCACCTCAGTGCCACCTGGGGTCACCCAATGTCCCTCCGGGACCCCCACCCCAGCCAGGTAACTGAGGACATTCCAGTGTCACCTCAGTGTCACCCAATGTCCCCCCACCATGTCCTCCTGGGGACCCGTGGCCAGGTTAACGCGGAACCTGGGGACAGGAGTGTCACCTGTGTCACCTCAGTGTCACCTCAGTGTCACCTCAGTGTCACCTCAGTGTCATCCAATGTCCCCCCGGGACCCTCACCCCAACCAGGTAAGCCTGAACCTGGGGACAGAAGGCTCACCTCATTGTCACCTCGGTGTCACCCACACAGCCACTGTCACCCTGTGTCACCTCAGTGTCACCCAGGGTCACCCAGTGTCCCCCGATGTCCCCAGTGTCCCAAGTGCCTTCCTGGTCCCTCCCAGTATCCCCCCAGTGCCCTCCCAGTGCCCCCCCAGCTCCCCCCCTCCATGTCCCTTCAATGCCCCCCCAGTGTCCCCAATTCCCCTCCGGTGTCCCCTCCCAGTCCCCTCCCAGTCCCCTCCCAGTATCCCCAATTCCCTCCCAGTGCTCCCAGTACCCCCCAGTTTCCTTCCAGTGCCCTCTCAGTGCCCTGAATCCCCCCCAAATGTCCCCAATTCCCCTCCCAGTGCCTCCCAATACCCCCCAGACCCCTCCCAGTGCTCTCCCAGTGCCCCCCTAAATGTCCCCAATTCTCCTCCCAGTGTCCCCAGTTCCTCCCCAATCCCCTCCCAGTGCCCTCCAGTATCCCCCAGTACCCTCCCAGTGCCCTCGCAGTCCCCTCCCAGTGCTCCCAATGCCCTCCCAGTGCCTCCCAGTATCCCCCAATCTCCTCCCAGTGCCCCAAATCCCCCCCCCCCCAAACGTGCCCAATTCCCCTCCCACTCCCTCCCAGTTTATCCCAGTTTACCAGGTATTACCAGGTGGCAGGGTTCACCCCCCTGGATGTACAGCCCCCAGAGCCCCCGGGCACGTGGGCCACGAAGGAGCATTGGGATGCAAGGGGTCAGGGTCCCAAATATCCCAGGGACCCCAAATGTCCCCACAAGGGTGACAGGGACCCCCCAGACCCTTTTCCCCTCCATTTTTTGGGGCATCCAGGACCCCAAATGTCCCTCCCAGGGTGACAATGACCCCAAATTGTCCCTCCCAAGGACCCCAAATGTCCCACAGACCCCTCCCCCATTTTGGGGGCGCCCCCAGCCCCATTTTTGGGGTACCCACCGGGTTGATGTAGGGCTGGTACCCGGGAGGGGGCACGAACGCCATGGTGGCAGCGGTGACAAAGGTGATAAAGATGCCACCATGGTCCCTTTATAATCCTGGTGGCCCCCCCAGGTCCGGCCCCTCCAAGGACGGCATCCGGACTTTGATAAGGGACAGATAAGGGACAGATAAGGGACATCGTGGCGGTTGGGGACATTTGGTGACGGTTAGGGACATTTGGTGGGGGTTGGGGACATTGGGTGACATTTGGTGACATTTGGGCACACAGGTGGCACTGCCCGGCCTGGACTCTGCCCCCGGTGGGGACACGGGGAGGGGACAACGACGACCTTGGGGGGCGGTGGCACTTTGGGGACACCCCCAGACCCCTGGTGGCACCTTGGGGACACCGCCACACTGGGGAGGGAACAAGAAAGCCGTATAAATATGATTGCCTAATGAAAGATTTTGAGAACATAGAAAGTATAAGCAAGATTGAAATGAAAGCAACCTTTGAGATCCCTCGGTTACTGAACGACGGGAAAACAATGGTGTGGCCGGCTGAAGGTAAATTCTCTTAAGTAAATATAGTTTTAGGTTATAAAGGAATTGCGGCGAGGTAGCAGCCGCAGGACACCTAAATCTTCCAGAGGAAAATAATTTATTGCTCTCTTAGCAGAAGAAACGAACTTCTTCGCATCTGGAAGACGCCGTTAGGACTCGGGGGAAGAGGTTGACACTGACCAGACAGAATCCTGTATTGGAATGGAATTTCTGCATCATGTATGGAGTGCATGAATATGCAACAGGCTGTTGCTTTTAAGGGTTGATCCTTTCTTAACGGGGGTCCTTTTTCGGGCTCGTGGTGCCAGAAACGGGTACCCAGACGTCTGTAACTCTCTCTGCTCTCGTAGCTCTTGCCTCTCAGCTCTTACTCTAACTCTTTCATCCTCTCTCCCCCTCTCTTCTCTGGGCCCTGCTCTGGGCTGTGCCTGGCAGCTCCCAGCAGGGCCCTGCACCCAGGCCCTCTGCAATGAACCCCAAATCCCAGCAGGGCCCTCTGCAATGAACCCCTTTCCCTGCATAAGGGAACCCCAAATCCCACAGGGCCCAGGCCCTTTGCTGCAAATCCCAGCAGGGCCCTCTGCAATAGACCCCAAATCCCAGCAGGGCCCCCTTTGCAATGGCGGGCCCTCTGCAATGAACCCCCAAATCCCAACAGGGCCCAGGCCCTTTACAATTTCCCAACAGGGCCCAGGCCTGTGCAATTCCCTAAATTCTCCCCTCTGCATTTCCCTCTCTTTCCCTCACATTTCTCAATGAACCCTCCCAGATTCCCTTTTCCCTCTTCAATGAACATTTCCCCTCTTTTCTCCCCCTCAATGATTCCCAACAGGGCCCAGGCCCTTGCACAAATCCCAGCAGGGCAATCCTGGGGACCCTCCCAGCAGGGCCTGAATCCCCAAATCCCAGCAGGGCCCAGGCCCCTGCAATGAACCCCAAATCCTTTTCCCTCTCTCTTTCCCAGCAGGGCCCTTTACATTTCCCCCAAATCCCTTTCCCAATGAACCCCAAATCCCAGCAGGGCCCAGGCCCTCTCCTTTTCCCTCATGTTTTCTGCCTCCCCAATGAACCCCAAATCCCTTTCTCCCCTCTCCCTTCCCTTTTCTCCCCTCAGGGCCTCCTGCCCCCCAAATTTCTGCCTGTCCCATTTTGAACCCCTTTCCCTCAGGGCCCTGCCTTTTCCCCCTCTGCAATGAACCCCAAAATCCATTTTCCCCCCCAATTCCTCCCAGGGGCCCTTTCCCCCTTTTTCAACCCTCACCCATTTCTCTCCAATGAACCCCAAATTTCACTCATTTCCCTCCAGGCCCCTGCAAGTTCAGACCTGGCTCTTTTCTCATCTCCATCCGTCCCGACCCTTTTCCCCGTCGCTCCTTTTTCCAGAGCTGTGGGGACACTTTGGGGACACTCCTTTTCCAGACCCTGTGGCACTGAGGTAACATCAGGCTTGGCCAGGGGGATGTCTCTCATTCTCCCTTCTTGTCCCCCCTGCACCCTTTCCTGTCCTCGGTCTGCAGCATGGCCATGTTCCCCTCCCCCCTTCTTCCCCCTCATGTTTCCCTCTCTTTTCCCCTCACATTTCTCTCAATTTTCCCCTCACATTTACCCCCCTTTTCCCCTCACATTTCTCTCTTTCCTCCTCTCATGATTCCCGCCCTTTTCTCCCCTCACATTTCTCTCAATTTTCCCCTCACATTTCTCTCTTTTCTCCTCTCACAATTCCTGCCCTTTTCTCCCCTCACAATTCTCTTTTCCCCTCACATTTCCCTTCTCCCCTCACATTTGTAAAAAGTAAGTTTGTTCGCTGAAATAATTAGTTAGCTGCTGGCTTACCAAAACAGTTAAATCTTTATAACTACAGAAGATGGTTAAGTTAGCCCACACAATTGCAACTCGCGAGATAGCAATCAAGGGCAGGAGGGAAGCCTTAAGGGGAACAGTGTAAGGCGAAGGGGAACCGGTGGTCACCAGAAGGGAGGAAGAGGCTGGACGAGAACCAGGTAAACTGTAACCATATAAGGCAAAGGTTTCCCACCAGAAGAAAGACCTTCATCCACCCGCAAAGACCGGGGCCGAAAAGATCCCTCAATAATTGGAAGCATTTCCCCAAAACCAGCATGTACGACACGTAGAAGATGTGTATAAAAGGGAGACTCAGAGAGCAGAGCGGTGCGAGCCTTTTGAGGAGCACAAGCTCCCGGCCGGCCGGCATCTGAATATCTTGCTTTGCCTGCTTACTAACAAAATTTTGGACGAGCAATTAGGATTGAATCTCATCATTCACACATTTACCCCACCCTTTTCCCCTCACATTTCCCTCTCTTTGCCCTCACGTTCTCCGCCCATTTTCCCCTCATGATTCCCACCTTTTTCTCCCCTCACATTTCCCCCCTTTTCCCCTCACACTTCTCTCACTTTCCCCTTCATGATTCCCTCTCTTTTCTCCCCTCACATTTCCCTCTCTCACCTCCTCACATTTCCCTCTCTTTTCCCTTCATGTTTCCTGCCCTTTTCTCCCCTCATATTCACTCCCTTTTCCCCCCTCACATTTCTCTCTCTTCTCCCCTCACGATTCCTGCCCTTTTCTCCCTTCACATTTCCCTCTTTCCCCCTCACAGTTCTCTCACTTTTCCCCTCATGTTTTCTGCCCTTTTTTCCCCTCACGTTTCCTTCCCTTCTCCCCTCAATTTCCCTCTCTCTTCTCCTCACATTTCCCTCCCTTTCCCCCTCATGATCCCTGCCCTTTTCTCCCTCACAATTCTCCCTTTTCCCCTCACGATTCCCGCCCTTTTCTCCCCTCACGATTCCTGCCCTTTTCTCCCCTCACGATTCCCGCCCTTTTCTCCCCTCACGGTTCTCTTTTCCCCTCACATTTCCCTCTCTTTGCCCTCATGTTTAACTCCCTTTTCTCCCCTCACATTTCCCCCCCTTTTGTCCCCTCACGATTCTCTCTTTTCCCCTCACGATTCCCGCCCTTTTCCCCCTCACATTTCCCTCTTCTCCCCTCACATTTCTCTCACTTTTTCCCTCACATTTCTCTCTCTCTTTTCCCCCATTTCCCTCCCTTTTCCCTCTTTTCTCCCCCCTCACATTTTTCCCCTTCTTTTCTCCCCTTCACATTTCCCCCTTTTCCCTCAGATTTTTCCCTCACGATCCCCACTCTTTTCTCCCCTCACAATCCCCGCCCTTTTCCCCTCACATTTCCCTCTCTTCTCCCCTCACATTTCCCCCACTTTTCTCTTCACATTTCTCTTTCCCCTTCAGATTTCCCCTCCTTTTCCCTTTTCCCCTTTCCCATTTTCCCGATCTCTTTCCCCTCACGATTCCTGCCCTTTTTCCCCTCACATTTCTCTCTCCTCATTTCCCTCTTTTCCCCCTCACATTTCCCTCCCTTTTCCCCTCACGTTCCCGGCCTGTTTTCTCCTCATGATTCCTTCTCTTTTCTCCCCTCACTTTTTCCCGCCCTTTTCTCCTCTCACAATTATCTCTTTTCCCCTCCCATTTCTC
Organism: Emberiza elegans; assembly: GCA_024865655.1. Taxonomy (NCBI): domain Eukaryota; kingdom Metazoa; phylum Chordata; class Aves; order Passeriformes; family Fringillidae; genus Emberiza; species Emberiza elegans. Next base: position 1,656,153 of record JALJVW010000143.1, on the reverse strand, counting down.
TCTCTTTGCCCTCATGATTCACGCCCAGTTCTCCCTCCACCTTTCCCTCACTTTTCCCCTCACATTTCTCTCACTTTCCCCCTCACATTTCTTACTTTTCCGCTCATATCTCCCTTCTCATTTCCCTCCCTTCTCCCCTCACATTTCTCTCGATTCCTGCCCTTTTCTCCCCTCACGATTCTTGCCCTTTTTCCCCTCACATTTGTCTGTCTTCTCCCCTCACGTTTCACCCCCCTTTTTCCCCTCACATTTCCCTCCCTTTTCCACTCATGATTCCCACCCTCTTCTCCCCTAATGATTCCTGCCCTTTTCCCCCTTACATTTCTCTCTCGCCCCTCACATTTCCCTCCCTTTTCCCCTCACTTACCTCTCTTTTCTCCCTTCATATTTCTCTCTCTTCCCCTCATTTCCCCTCTTTTCTCCCCTCACGTTTCTCTCTTCTCCCCTTTCTCTCTCCTTTTCCCTCGTCTTTCTCTCTTTTCCCTTCACCCCCTCTTTCCCTCACATTTCCCCCATTTCCCCCTCAAAACCTTCTCTTTTCCTTCAATTTCCCCTCCTTTCCCTCCTCATGATTCCACCCTTTTCTCTCCTCCCCATTTCCCTCTTTTCCCCCTCACATTTCCTTCTTTCCCCCTCACTTTGCCCACCCATTTTCCCCTCAAGTCTCCCGAGCTGCAGCAGGAACAGCTTTATTGAGGTCAGTGTCAGGAGAGGATAATAGGGAGGCATTTGAGGGGGACATTTATGGGGCAATTACAGGGCAGTTCTGGGGCAATTACAGGGCAGTTGTGGGGCAATTATGGGGCAGTTGTGGGGCAGTAACGGGGTGGTTCCAGAGCACTTATGGGGCAGTGACAGGACACTTGTGGGTCAGAAATGGACGTAGGACAGGACCACATTGCCCTGGATCTCCAGCACGTCCACGTGGGGCCCCAAAATTCACCCGGTGGTTTGTAATGAAGGGAGGCTGCCCCTCATCTGAACAACTTGAAAAATCGTTGCCCAGGGGATCAGCAGCTGGAGGAATGGGGACAAAAGGGGCTGTCACCTCAGAGAGCCCCAAAATCACCCCAGAGACCCACAGAGTTACCCCAGAGACTCCCAAAGTCATCCCAGGGACCCCCAAAATAACCCTGCTCACGTCCGAGTTCCCCGTGGCTGGAGCCGGTCCCTCTCTGGAAGGGGCTGGAGCAGGAGATTTCCCTCCATCCTCAGGTTCGTGGCCCCAGGAGCCGCCCCAGGTTGATCTGGAACCTGACCACGACATTTTGCCCTCATCCATCCTCGGGTTCACGTGCAGCACCACGTCCCCCAGTTTGGGGCCGGGGATTTGCAGGTTGATGTGGGGGTCCTGGGGGTTTGGGGGCATTTTGGGGGGATTTTTGGGTGTTTGAAAGGGTTTCCTCTTGGTGGGGGGTCCATTTTGGAAGGTTTGGGGCTTTGGGGTGGTGATAAGGAATTTGGGGGTGCTGGGGTGGTGACAGGGGGGGGCAGTTTGGAACCTGGGGGGGGTGGGGTGTTTGGGTGTCCTGGGGGGTTGGGGTCAGGGCAGGGTTTGGGGGCTTTTGGGGGTCCTGGGTCCTGGTGGGAGGATTTGGGGTCAGGGCAGGTCAAAGACTGGGTCTTGTAGAAGATTTTGGGGTCCTGGGGGATCCTTTGCCACAGTGGAGTTTTGGGGACACAGGCAGCTTTGGGGGGGTCAGGGGATTTTGGGGAGGGGTCTTTGGGGGTCCCCAGTACCTGTTGGCATCATTGGGGACGAAGCCCTTGATGATGATGGTTTTTTCGGGGATCAGCCCCCCCGGGATGGTGGCATTGAAGGGGGACGGGCTGGGGGGCACAAACAAACCTCAGGTGGGGTGAGACCCCCCAGGGCCCCAAATCCCAACAACCCCCCCCCCCAGAACCCAAATCCCACCCTCAGAGCCCCCCAAACCCACACAGACCCCCTCAAATCCTACCCTGCACCCCCCCCAAACCCCCAGGACCCCAAATCCCCCAATCCCCCAAAACCCCCAAATCCCCAAAACCCCCAAATCCCACCTTGAGCCACCCCAAATCCCCCAAGTCCCAACCCAAACTCCCCATACCCTCCCTTGAGCCATGCCAAAACCCCCAAATCCCCCTTTAAGTCACCCCAAACCCCCCCCGGGACCCCCAAATGCCCCCAAACTCACCGGGTAGAGGGTGGGGGGCTGCCCCATCACCTGTGGGGCACAATTTGGGGTCAGTGGAGGGGGAACCAGGGGTGCAGGGACCCCAAATCCCTCTGGGGAATTTTGGGGTCTGGGGGTGGAATTTTGGGGTTGGCCCCCAAACCTTTGGGGTCAGGGGTGGAACCCCCTAGTCTGGTCAAGGGTGTTGAGGACCCCCAGGAAATCCCCAAGGGACCCCAATTTTGGGGTCCAGAGGTGGAATTTTAGGGTCTAGGGGTGGAGTTTTGGGGTGCAAGGATGAAATTTTGGGGTTCGAGAGTGGAGTTTCGGGTCCAGAGGTGGAATTTTGGGGTCCAGGGGTGGGTGCAATTTTTTGGACCAGGGTGGAATTTTGGGGTGCAGGGGATGGTTTTTTCAGGGTCACAGGGCTGGATTTTGGGGGGTTCAGGGTGTTTTTAGGGTCTCACCCCTCCACCCAGCACCGAGGCCGAGTGCAGCTCCAGGTAAGGGAGGGGTCCAGGTGTGTTTTGGGGGAACAGGGGCCGTTTTGGGGCTGTTTTTAGGTCCAGGGTTGTTTTTTTGCAGGGCTGGATTTTGGGGGTGCAGATTTTGGGGTTCAGGGTGGTTTTAGGTCTCACCCTCTCCCAGCACGACCCAGTGCAGCTCAGGTCCCCCCACTCTCATGGCCTTCACCTGCTCCGGGGCCCCAGGGTCTGGATTGAATTCCTTGTAGAAGGATCCGTTCACCAGGATCTGGGAAAAAGGGGATCAGGGACCCCAAAATAGCCCTCTCGACACCCCCATACCCCAAATACCCCCCAGGACCCCCAAATCCCCCCAGGACACCCCAAAATACCCCGGGACACCCCAAATACCCCCAAACCCCCCAAATGACCAAATACACCCCCAGGAATCCCAAAACCCCCCATCCCCTAAGGACAGAAATCCCCCATACACCCCAAACCCCCCACCCCAAATCCCCCAAAACCTCCCCCAAATGCCCCAAAGCCCCATACCCGGTACCCCTCGGCGGTGACACTGATGATCATCTCAAAGGGTCCCCCCCATCCCTTTAATGACCCCAAACCCCCCTAAATCCCCCCAAACTCCCCCAACAACCCCTCAAATCCCCTCCTAAGGATCCTAAAAGCCTCCCCAGGACCCCAATCCCCCTTAGACACCCCCCCAAAATCCCTCCGGGACCCCTGTCCATACCCGGTACCCCTCGGGGGTGACACTGATGACCATCTCGAAGGGTCCCCCATCCCCCTTGGGCAACCCCAAATCCCCCAAACCACCCCAAACTCCCCAAAACCCCTCCCCCTCCAAGGACCCCAAATCCCCCTGGGACCCTAAATCCCCCCTGCCCGTACCCGGTACCCCTTGGGGGTGACGCTGATGATCATCTCGAAGGGTCTCCCCGGGCTCAGGGGCTGCAGCTCCCGTCTCTCCTCTTCCTCCCAGCGCCCGCCCTGGCGGCTGTTGAACACCGTGACCCCCTCCCCAAATCGGGGATTGACGTGCAGGGCCATGTCCGCCTGTCCAGGTCCTCCATGTCAATGGGACCCTGGGGAACAGGGACACCTGGGATCCTGGGCACCTCAGCAGGGCCACCTCCAGTGCCACCTCAGTGCCACCTCAGTGTCACCCAATGTCCCCCCGGGACCCCCACCCCAGCCAGGTAAGCCTGAACCTGAGGACATTCCAGTGTCACTTCAATGTCACCCAATGTCACCTCAGTGTCACCTCAGTGTCACCCAGGGTCACACAGTGTCACCTCAGTGTCACCCAGTGTCCCCCGATGTCCCCAGTGTCCCAAATGGCCTCCCAGTCCCTCCCAGTGCCCCCCAGTCCCTCCCAGTGTCCCATGTCCCCAGTGTCCCCCAATCCCCCCAGTGTCTCCCAGTGCCCCCCAGTCCCAATCCCCCAATCTCCCCAGTGCCCCAGTCCCCCCAATCCCCCCCCCCAGTGCCATCCAGTGCCCCCCAATTCCCTCCCAGTATCCCCAATGTCCCCCCAGTACCCTCCCAGTGCCCCAAATCCCCCCAAATGTCCCCAATTCCCCCCAAATCCCCCAGTCAGTCCCTCCCAGTCCCTCCCAGTCCCTCCCAGTTTATCCCAGTATTACCGGTCGGGCTGTGGCTTCACCACCCCCTGGATGTACACGGCCATGCCCGGCCAGAGCCCCCCGGGCACGGGGGCCACAAAGGGCAGGGGCTGGGGGACAAAAAAACAGGGGTCAGGGGGTCCCCAAATGTCCCCAAGGACCCCAAATGTCCCCAACAGGGTGACAGGGACCCCCCCCCTTCCCCCATTTTTGGGATGCCCCCAGCCCCATTTTTTGGGGTGACAAGGACCCCAAATGTCACTGGGAGGGGGTCAGGGGGACCCCAAATGTCCCCACCAGGGGGACAGGGACCCCAGAATGTCACTGGGATGGTGACAGGGACCCCAAATTGTCCCTCCCAGGGTGACAGGGACCCCAAATTGTCCCTCCCAAGGACCCCAAATGTCCCACAGACCCCTCCCCATTTTCGGGGTACCCACCGGGTTGTAGGAGGGCTGGTACCAGGATGGTGGCACCAATGCCATGGTGGCAGCGGTGAGAACGAGGTGACAGCGAGGTGACAGCCGTGCCAAAGGTACCACCAGGGTTCCTTTATAGCCCTGGGGGGCCCCTCTGAGGGCGGGGTCCGGATTTTGGTAAGGGACAGATAAGGGACAGATAAGGGACAGAAGAGGGGGTTGGGGACAGTTGGTGGGGGCTGGGGACATTGGGGGACATTTGGGGACACAGCTGGCACAGGTGGCACTGCCCGGCCTGGACTCTGCCCCAGGTGGGGACACGGGAAGGGGACACTGGCGACCCTGGGGACACGTGGTGGCACCGTAGGGGCAACCTGGGGGGGTGGTGGCACTTTGGGGACACCTTGAGGACACCCCCAGACCCCTGGTGGCACTGAGGTGGCATCAGAGCTTGGCAAAGGGGACATTGGTGGCACCGAGGTGACATCAGAGCTTGGCAAAGGGGACGTCCTCGGGTCCCTTCTTGTCCAGGGCCGCCTGCACCGACTTGGGGATGTCCTCGGGGACAGTGGGGACAGTGGGGACACTGACAGGGACAGGGTCATGGGGACAGCCCTGGGGACATTTGGGGACAATGACAGGGACACGGGATGTCCTCGGTCTGCAGCATGGCCATGTTCCAGGTGGCCTGGGGACAGTGGGAACAGTGACAGGGACACTGGGGACATGGGGACAGCCACAGGGCCATGGGGACAATGACAGGTCATTGGGGACATGGAGATGTGACAGGCAGGATGTGGGGGGTGCTGGCCCTGTCCTGGGGGACATGACAGTGTCCTGGGGCTGGTGTCCCTGTCCCAGAGGAGGTGACAGGGTTTTTTGGGGTGGTGACAAGGTTTTTGGGGTGATAACGGGGTTTTTGAGGTGGTGAGAGGGTTTTTGGGGTGATAACAGGGTTTTTTGGGGTGGTGACAAGGTTTATGGGGTGATAACGGGGTTTTTTGAGGTGGTGAGAGGGTTTTTGGGGTGATAACAGGGATTTTTGGGGTGACACCCACCACGTGCTGCAGCCCCTCGCTCACGGGCCGGTCCCTGGCGTACACCAGGTTGATCTTGGTGCCCTGCACGGAACCCCAAATCCTGCAGGGCGGCGATGGCCCCTTTTTTCTCCCCCCATTCCACCTCCAGCAGCGTCTCCTTGTCGGGGAGAACCCGGCTGGGGACACCAAAGTGAACCCCAAAATAGACCCAAAATAGACCCAAAATATCCACCCTAAAAGACACCAAAATTGACCCAAAATACACCCTAAAATGTCCACCCCAAAACACACCCCCAAAATCCACCCCAAATCCACTCCTTGTCAGGCAGAACCCGGCTGGGGACAGAGAAACCACGGAATGATCCCCAAAAAATCCACCCCAAAAAATCCACCCTGGGGATACCAAAATACACCGAAAAAATACATCCTTCAGTCCTGACCCAAACTTTCAGTCCTGACCCAAACCCTTTAACCCTGACCCCAACCCTTTAACGGTTTTCAATCCCTTTTCCCATTTTTCCCATTTTTTCCCAGTTTCCCAGCAGCATCTCGCAGTTTCCCCCCATGGTTTCCCAGTTTCCCTGCAGCATTTCCCACCCTTTTCCCTTTTTCCCCCATTTTCCCGGAATTCCCAGGTGCAGCAGTTGGTGCCCAAGCGGGACCAGGCGCTGCAGGAGGAGCAGAACCGGCAGAACTCCAACGAGCACCTGAGGAGGCAATTCGGGAGCCAGGCCAACCGCGTGGGGCCCTGGATCCAGACCAAGATGGAGGTCAGGGAATACTGGGAGCACTGGGATGGTGGGATGGAGATGGTGGAGATGGACATGGAGATGGTGGAGATGGTGGGGATGGTGGAGATGGGCGGCAGTTTGGGAGCCAGGCCCCCCACTTTTCCCCTCACATTTCCCACCCTTTTCCCCTCACATTTCCCACCCTTTTCCCCTCACATTTCCTGCTCTTTTCCCCTCACGTTTCCCCCCCTTTTCCCCTCACATTTCCCTCCCTTCTCCCCTCACATTCCCTCCCTTTTCCCTTTTTCTCCCCCCTCATTTCTCTTCTTCCCCCTCATTTTTCCCCTCCCCTTTTCCCCTCACGTTTCCCTCTCTTTTCCGCTCTCATTTCTCTCTCTTTTCCCCTCACATTTCCCTCTCTTTTCCCCTCACATTTCTCTCAATTTTCCCCTCAAGTTTCCCCCTCTTTTCCCCTCACATTTCCCTCTTTTCTCCTCTCATGATTCCCTCCCTTTTCTCCCCTCACATTTCTTTCAATTTTCCCCTCACATTTACCCCCTTTTCCCCTCACATTTCCCTCTTTCCTCCTCTCATGATTCCCGCCTTTTTCTCCCCTCACGATTCTCTTTCCCCCTCACATTTCCCTCTCTTTGCCCTCATGTTTAACTCCCTTTTCTCCCCTCACATTTTCCCCTCTTTTCCCCTCACATTTCCCCCCTTTTGTCCCGTCACGATTCCCGCCCTTTTCTCCCTTCACATTTCCCTCTTTCCCCCTCACAGTTCTCTCACTTTTTCCCCTCATGTTTTCTGCCCTTTGTCCCCCTCACGTTTCCCTCCCTTCTCCCCTCAATTTCCCTCTCTCTTCTCCTCACATTTCCCTCCCTGTCCCCCAATGATCCCTGCCTTTTCTCTCCTCACATTTCTCTCACTTTTTCCCTCACATTTCCCTCTCATTTCCCTTCACGTTTTCCTCCCTTCCCCCCTCACATTTCTCTCCTCCCCTCATGATTCCCGCCCTTTTCTTCCCTCATGATCCCCACCCTTTTCCCCCTCAGATTTCCCTCCCTTTCCCCCCTCACATTTCTCTCTCTTTTCCCCTCATGATACCCACCCTTTTCTCCCCGCACATTTTCCTCTCTTTTCCCCTGAATGTCCCTCCCTTTTCCCCTCACATTTCCCCCTTTTTCCCTTCACATTTCCCTCCCTTCTCTCCTCATATTTCCCACTTTTCCCCTCACGATCCCCACTCTTTTCTCCCCTCACGATCCCCACCCTTTTCCCCTCACATTTCTCTCTCTTCTCCCCTCACATTTCACCCACTTTTCCCCTCACATTTTTCTTTTCCCCTCACATTTCCCTCCCTTTTCCCCTCACGTTCCCGGCCTGTTTTCCCCTCATGATTCCTGCTCTTTGCTCCCCTCACTTTTTCCCGCCCTTTTCTCCCCTCACGCTTCTCTCTTTTCCCCTCACATTTCTCTCTCTTTGCCCTCACGATTCCCGCCCTTTTCTCCCTTCACCTTTCCCTCACTTTTCCCCTCACATTTCTCTCGCTTTTCCCCTCATATCTCCCTTCTCATTTCCCTCCCTTCTCCCCTCACGTTTCTCTCGATTCCTGCCCTTTTCTCCCCTCACGATTCTTGCCCTTTTTCCCCTCACATTTGTCTCTCTTCTCCCCTCATGTTTCACCCCCCCTTTTCCCCTCACATTTCCCTCCCTTTTCCCCTCATGATTCCTGCCCTCTTCTCCCCTCATGATTCCTGCCCTTTTCCCCCTCACATTTCTCTCTCGCCCCTCACATTTCCCTCCATTTTCCCCTCACCTCTCTTTTCTCCCTTCACTTTTCTCTCTCTTCTCCCTTCACGTTTCCCGCCCTTTTCTCCCCTCACGTTTCTCTCTCTTCTCCCCTCCGTTCTCCCCTTTTCTCCTCACATTTCCCTCTCTTTTCCCTTCACACTTCCCTCTTTCCCCTCACATTTCCCCCCGTTTCCCCCTCACGTTTCCTTCTCTTTTCCCTTCTGATTTCCCCTCCTTTCTCTCCTCATGATTCCTGCCCTTTTCTCTCCTCACATTTCCCTCTTTTCCCCTCACATTTCCTTCTTTTCCCCTCACTTTGCCCACCCATTTTCCCCTCAAGTCTCCCGAGCTGCAGCAGGAACAGCTTTATTGAGGTCAGTGTCGGGAGAGGATAATTTGGGGGGCATTTGAGGGGGACATTTATGGGGCAATTACGGGGCAATTACAGGGCAGTTGTGGGGCAATTACAGGGCAGTTGTGGGGCAGTAACAGGGGCGGTTCCAGGGCACTTATGGGGCAGTGACAGGACACTTGTGGGTCAGAAATGGACGTAGGACAGGACCACATCGCCGTCGATCTCCAGCACATTCACGTGGGGCCCGGGTGGCACCCGGTGGTTTGTAATAGAAGAGCAGCTGCCCGTCGGCAAACACCTTGAAGCGATGGTTGCCACAGCGGATCGACAGCTGGAGGGGAACGGGGGACAAAGAGGGGACCCACAGAATTACCCCAGAGACTCCCAAAGTCATCCCAGAGACACCCAGAGTCACCCCAGACACACCCCAAATCATCCCAGGGACCCCCAAAATAACCCCAGGGACCCCTAAAATCGCCTCAGAGACCTCCAAAGTGCCCCAGAGACCCCCAGAGTTGCCTAAGAGGCACCCATAGTTCCCCCAAGGATGCTCAAAATCACCTCAGAGACCCCCAGAGTCATCCCAGAGACCCACAGAATTACCTCAGAGACCCCCAAAGTCACCCCAGATCCCAAATCCCACCCTGTGCCCCCTCCCCAGGACCTCAAACCCCCTCTGAGGACCTCAGATCCCCCCCTGCTCCCCCCTCAAGCCCCTCTGAGGACCCCAAACCCCACCCAAACCCCCTCCAAACCCCTCTGAGGACCCCAAACCCCACCCAAATGGGGGACAAAGCCCTCTCCCCCAAACCCCAAAATCCCTCAAACCCCCTGGAGGACCCCCCCAAATCCCCAGGGACCCCCCAAAACCCCGCTCACGTCGAAGTAGCGGCCGTGCTGGAAGGGGCTGGAGCCGGGGATGTCCCTCTCCTCTTGGCCCCAGGAGCCGTCCAGGAAGGAATTCCGGACCACGGCGTTTGCCTGGTCCATCCTCGGGTTCACGTGCAGCACCACGTCCCCGCCGGGGCCCGCCCGCAGGTTGATCTGGAACCTGGGGGGGTTTGGGGGCATTTTTGGGGGGCATTTCGGGGTGTTTGAGGGTAATTTTGGGGTTTTGGGGACTTGGGGGGTGCTGGTTGGGGGGGGGTTGGGAAAAATTGGGGTCCTGGGGGTGATGAGGGGATGAAAGGGGGGGTTTGGGGTTTGGGGGTCAGGGGGGGGTTTGGGGATTTGGGGGGCATTTTGAGGGTTTGGGGCTCCTGGCGTGGTGATAGGGGAGTTTGAGGGGGATTTGAGTGGGATTTGGGGAGATTTCTTGGAGTTTGGGGGGGATTTTGAGGTGTTCGTGGGGTTGGGGGGAGATATTGGGGTGTTTGGGTGTCCTGGGATGGTGATAGGGGCAGTTTGGGGGGGATTTTGGGGGTTTGGGGGGGATTTTGGGAGGTTTGGGGGTCCTGAGGTGTTGATGGAGGATTTGGGGTCAGGGGCAGGTCCAAGACTGGGTCTTGTAGAAGATTTTGGGGTCCTGGGGTGGATTTTGGGATCCTGGGATCCTGGGAGGTGCCACAGTGGAGTTTTGGGGACACAGACAGCTTTGGGGGGTCAGGGGATTTTGGGGAGGGGTCTTTGGGGGTCCCCAGTACCTGTTGGCGTTGGTGGGGACGAAGCCCTTGATGATGATGGTTTTTTTGGGGATCAGCCCCCGGGATGGTGGCATTGAAGGGGACGGGCTGGGGGGGCACAAACGGGGGGCTCAGAGTGGGGTGAGACCCCCCAGGGCCCCCCCAAATCCCAACAACGCCCCCAGAACCCAAATCCCACCCTCAGAGCCCCCCAAACCCCCACAGACCCCTCAAATCCTACCCTGCACCCCCCAAACCCCCTGGGACCCCCAAATCCCAAAGTCACTCCCCAAAACCCCCAAATCCCACCTTGAGCCACCCCAAACCCCCCTTCCCCTCCCCCAAATCCCCAGGTCCCAATCCCCCTTAAGTCCCCCCCCCCCAAATCCCCCAATCACCCCAAACCCCCCAAACCCCCCCCCCCCAAACCCCCAAATACCCCAAAACCCCCAAATCTCCCTTTAATTCACCCCACCCCCCCCGGGACCCCCAAATGCCCCCCAAACTCACCGGGTAGAGGGTGGGGGGCTGCCCCATCACCTGTGGGGCACAATTTGGGGTCATCAGGGTGAAGGGGAGGGAACCAATGGATTTGGGGATGTCAGGGGATGGGGTTTGGGGTCCCCAAACCCACTCAGGGACCATGAAAATCCACCTGGAATTTTGGGGTCTGGGGTTACATTTTTGGGGTAGATGGGGATTTTAGGGTGCCAAAACCTGGGGACCATTTTTTGGATTCAGGGGACCCCCCCAAAACCTGGACCCCAAAATTGGGGATCCCAAGGTGGAATTTTTGGGGTCAGGGGACCCCCCAAAAGGGGTGGGGTCTTGGGGAGGGGTCCCCCAGGTTTCACCAGGACCCCAAAACTGGTTTTCAGGGTGCAGATTTTTGGGATTCAGGGGTGGTTTTGGGTCTCAGGGGTGTTTTTGGGGTCCGGGGGGGAATCCATGGGAGGGTCTCAGGTGTTTTTGGGGTCACAGGGGCCGTTTTGGGGTTGTTTTTTTTGGTCCAGGGTTGTTTTTGGGGTGCAGGGCTGGTTTTTTTGTGGGATTTTGGGGTTCAGGGTGGTTTTGGGGTCTCACCCTCCAATTTTTGGGGTGCAGGGGGTTTTGGGGGGTCCAGGTGTGTTTTGGGGTGCAGGGGTTCAGGCCGGGGGTGGGGTTGTTTTTAGGTCCAGGGTTGTTTTTGGGGTGCAGGGCTGGTTTTTAGGGTGCAGATTTTGGGGTTCAGGGTGGTTTTTAGGGTCTCACCCCTCCACCCAGCACCGAGGCCGAGTGCAGCTCCAGGTAAGGGAGGGGTCCAGGTGTGTTTTGGGGGAACAGGGGCCGTTTTTGGGGCTGTTTTTAGGTCCAGGGTTGTTTTTGGGGTGCAGGGCTGGATTTTAGGGTGCAGATTTTGGGGTTCAGGGTGGTTTTAGGGTCTCACCTCTTCACCCAGCACCGCGGCCGAGTGCAGCTCCAGGTCCCCTCGCACTTTCATGGCCTTCACCTGCTCCGGGGCCAGCCGGTGCGAGAATTCCTTGTAGAAGGATCCGTTCACCAGGATCTGGGAAAAAGGGGATCAGGGACCCCAAAATAGCCCAAATACCCCCAAATACCCCAAATACACCCCCAGGACACCCCAAAATACCCTTGGAGCCCCAAATACCCACCCAGAAATCCCAAATACACGCGGGGCACCCCAAATCCCCCCTTGGCCACCCCAAACCACCCCTGGATGACCCCAAACCTCCCTCCAATGACCCCAAATCCCCTCCTAAGGACACCAAATCCCCCCTAGGACACCCCAAACCCCCCCAGGGACCCCCCAAACTCCCCTTGGACACCCCAAATCCCTTCCCAAGGATCCTCAGCACCCCCAAATCCCCTTAGGGACCCCCAAATCCCCTTCTAAGGATCCCAAGGACCCCCCAACCCCCCCAGGAACCCCCCAAATCCCCTCCTAAGGATCCCAAATCCCCCTAATGACCCCCCCATCCCCCCCCACCCCCCAAACCCCCCAAATCCCCCAAGGACCCTAAATCCCCCCTGCCCAACCTCCCCCCAAATCCCTCCTGATGATCCCAAATCCCCCCCATCCCCAGGGGCCCCCCCGTCTCCTCCCTGCCACTGCCCGCCCCCCCAAGGTGTTGAACACCCCCCCCCAAAACCCCAAACCGCCCCAAAATCCCCCCCAAGGACCCTAAATCCCCCCTGCATACCGGATCCTGGGGACAGGTGTCACCTGTGTCACCTCAGTGCCCCCCAGTCCACCTCAGGTCCCCAATCTCCCCCCTAGGACCCCCTCAATCCCCTTAACCCTGATCCTGGGGACCCCTAGACCCCTGAGGTCATTTGACCCTCACTGTCCCCCCCAATCCCTCCAGTGTCCCCTCCCCCCCAGTGCCCCTCAGTGTCACCTGGGGTCACCCCCAAATCCCCAGGGGACCCCCATCACAGCCAGGTAAGCCTGAACCTAAGGACATTCCAATGTCACCTCAGTGCCACCTCAGTGCCACCTCAGTGTCACCCAATGTCCCCCCGGGACCCCCACCTCAGCCAGGTTAACGCGGATCCTGGGGACAGCAGGGACACCTGAGTGTCATTTGTCACCTCACTGTCATCCAGCGCCACCCAGTGTCACCTCAGTGTCACCTCAGTGTCACCTGGGGTCACCCAATGTCCCCCCAGGACCCCCATCCCAGCCAGGTAAGCCTGAACCTGAGGACATTCCAATGTCACCTCAGTGTCACCTCAGTGTCACCCAATGTGCCCCCAGGACCCCCACCCCAGCCAGGTAAGCCTGAACCTGAGGACGTTCCAGTGTCACTTCAATGTCACCCAGTGTCACCTCAGTGTCACCTCATTGTCACACGGTGTCGCCCAGTGTCTCCCGATGTCCCCAGTATCCCCCAGTGCCCTCCCAGTCCCTCCCAGTGCCCCCCAGTCCCCTCCCAATGTCCCCAGTTCCCCCCCAATGTCTCCCCAGTCCCCTCCCAATGTCCCCAATTCCCCTCCAGTGTCCCCCCAATGTCCCTGAGTGCCTTCCCTGTCCCCTCCAGTGCCCTCCCAATGTCCCCAATTCCCCCCCAATCCCCTCCCAGTGCCCTCCCAGTGGTCCCAGTGCCCTCCCAGTGCCCTCCCAGTATCCCCAGTGTCCCCCCAGTACCATCCCAGTACCCTCCCAGTGCCCTCCCAGTGCCCCAAATCCCCCCCAGATTTCCCCAATTCCACCCCAAATCCCCTCCCAGTGCCCCCAAATCCCCTCCCAGTCCCTCCCAGTTTATCCCAGTGCTCCCAGTCCCTTCCCAATCCCCTCCACCCCAATCCCCTCCCAGTTTATCCCAGTTTATCCCAGTATTACCAGTTGGGCTGGGGGGTCGCCACCCCCTGGATGTACACGGCCATGCCCGGCCAGAGCCCCCCGGGCACGGGGGCCACGAAGGGCAGGGGCTGGGGAGGGACAAAGGGGGGGTCAGGGGGTCCCCAAATGTCCCCACAAGGGTGACAGGGACCCCCCCCAGACCCTTCCCCCATTTTTGGGATGCCCCCAGCCCCATTTTTTGGGGTGACAAGGACCCCAAATGTCACTGGCAGGGGGTCAGGGGGACCCCAAATGTCCCCACCAGGGGGACAGGGACCCCAAAATGTCACTGGGATGGTGACAGGGACCCCCTGACCCCCAGGTTTGGGGTGTCAGGGACTCCTCCCAGACCCTTTTCCCCCCCATTTTTTGGGGTGACAGGGACCCCAAAATGTCACTGGGATGGTGACAGGGACCCCAAATGTCACTGGGATGGTGACAGGGACCCCCTCCCTGTGAGACCCCAAATATCCCAAGGACCCCCCCCCATAGACCCCCCAAACCCCATTTCCCAGGGCCCCCAGCCCCATTAGTGGAGTGACAGGGAGCCCCCCCAGACCCTTCCCTCCATTTTTTGGGGTGTCAAGGTCCCCAGATGTCCCTCCCAGGGTGACAATGACCCCAAATTGTCCCTCCCAAGGACCCCAAATGTCCCACAGACCCCTCCCCATTTTCGGGGTACCCACCGGGTTGTAGGCGGGCTGGTACCAGGATGGTGGCACGAACGCCATGGTGGCAGCGAGGTGACAAAGATGACAGTGGTGACAACGAGGTGACAACGGTGACAAAAGTGCCACCAGGGTCCCTTTATAGCCCTGGGGGCCCCTCCCCACTTCCGGCCCTTCCCAGGGCAGCGTCCGGAGGTTGATAAGGGACAGAAAAGGGGGTTGGGGACATTGGGGGACATTGGGGTACGTTTGGGAACACACCTGGCACAGGTGGCATCGCCTGGCCTGGACGACCTTGGGGACACGTGGTGGCACCACGGGGACACGTGGAGAGGTGGTGGCACTTTGGAGACACCTTGGTGGCACTTTGGGGACACTCCCAGGGCTGTGGTGGCACCTTGGGGACACCCCCAGAGCCCTGGTGGCACCTTGGGGACCTCCCAGTGAGACATGGTCCTGGGGGACACTTTGGGACACTGAGGTGGCCTGGGGACAAAGGGGACATTTGGGACACCAGGGTGGGGCACCTCTGGACATTGGGGACATTGAGGGTCCCCCGGCTGGGGAATGAATGAATTAATTAATCCTGTGGAATTGGTGACAATTTTCCCCCCAATTATTCTGTGGAATGAATGAATTAATTAATCCTGTGGAATTATCCTGTGGGATAATTCCGAGAATTATTCTGTAGAAGAATTTCATGGAATAATTCTGTGGGATAATTCTGTGGAATTATTCTATGGAATAAATCTGAGGAATTATTCTGTGGAAGAATTATTCTGAGGAACAATTCTGAGGAATAATTCTGTGGAATTGTTCTGTAGAATTATTCTGTGGAATTCTGAGGAATAATTCAGTGGAATTATTTTGTGGAATAATTCTGAGGAACAATTCCATGGAATAATTCTATGGAATAATCCTGTGGAACAATTCTGAGGAATAATCCTGTGAAACAACTCCATGGAACAATTCTGAGGAACAAATCTGTGAAATTAATTCTGTGGAACAATTCTGTGCAATTAATTCTGAGGAATAAATCTGTGAAATTAATTCTGAGGAACAATAAATCTGAGCAAATAATTCTGAGGAAAAATTCTGTGCAAATAATTCTGAGGAACAATAAATCTGAGCAAATAATTCTGATGAAAAATTCTGTGCAAATAATTCTGAGGAACAATAAATCTGAGCAGTAACTCTGAGCAACAATTCCGCGGAACGATTCCATTGTGCGTTACTTCCGTGTGATAGTTCTGAGCGGCGATTCTGTGGAATCCTGAGCAGTTCTGTGGAACGATTTTGAGTGACAATTCTGTGTAATAATTAACAAATGAACTCTTCCCCACGTCCCTGCCTGCAGGGCCTGGGCACGGCACACGGGCAGCTCAGGTCAGTGCTGGGGGACGAGGAGCGGCAGCCTGCCCACCTTTGCCACCTTTGCCCACCCTTTTCCCCAACTTTTCCACCTTTCTTTCTGTTTTCTCCCACTATTCCCACCCTTTTCCCCACCTTTCCCACTCTTTTCCCCACCTTTCACATCCTTTTCCCACCTTTCTCCCTTTTCCCTCCTTTCCCCCCTTTTCCCCTTTTCCTTTTCTGTCCTTTTTTCCACCTTTCCCACCTTTCCTCTCATTTCGTTCCCCCCTCCTTTTCCCTCTCCCCTCCCTCATTTCCCCCCTTTTCCCCTCACATTTCCCTCTTTTTCCCCCTCACGATTCCCGCCCTTTTCTCCCCTCACATTCCCTCTCTCACCTCCTCACATTTCCCTCTCTTTTCCCTCATGTTTCCTGCCCTTTTCTCCCCTCATATTCCCTCTTTTTTCCCCTCATTTCCCTCTCTCTTCTCCCCTCACGATTCCCTCCTCTTTTCCCTTCATGTTTCCCTCTTTCCCCCTCACAGTTCTCTCCCTTTTCCCCTCATGTTTTCTGCCCTTTGTCCCCTCACGTTTCCCTCCCTTCTCCCCTCAATTTCCCTCTCTCTTCTCCTCACATTTCCTCCCTTTTCCCCCCTCATGTTTTCTGCCTTTTTTCTCCCCACATTTCCTTCCTCCCTCCCCCTCTCTCTTTTCCCCTCACATTTCCCTCCCTTTCCCCCTCACATTTTCCCGCCCTTTCCCCACAATTTCACATTTCTCCCTCCCATTTCCCCCCTTTTCCCCACATCCTCTCTTTCCCCTCACATTTCCTTTCCCCCTCACGTTTCCCTCTCTTTCCCCCTCACAGTTCTCTCCCTTTCCCCCTCACGATTCCCGCCCTTTCCCCCTCACATTTTCCCACCCTTTCCCCCTCACATTTCCCTCTTTCCCCCTCACAGTTCTCTTCCTTTCCCCCTCATGTTTTCTGCCTTTTTTCCCCCTCACCTTTCTCTCTCTTCTCTCCCCATTTCTCTCTTCTCTCCCCTCACCTTTCCCCCACCATTTTCCCCCTCACGTTTTCCCGCCCTTTTCTCCCCTCACAATTCCCTCTCTTTTCCTATGGGGTAACCCAGACTGGGTGAACTGGTGTTAACTGGTCTATACTGGGTAAACTGGTCCGTACTGGGTTAATTGGGTGAACTGGTGTTAACTTGTCTGTATTGGGTGAACTGGTCAGTACTGGATGCACTGGGTGAACTGGGCTGTGCTGGGTTAACTAGTCTGCACTGGGTGAACTGGTCCATACTGGGTTAACTCGTGTGTACTGGGTGCACTGGTGCTAACTGGTGTGTACTGGGTGAACTGGCCCGTACTGGGTTAACTGGTTTTGTACTGGGTTAACTGGCCCATATTGGGTGAACTCGTCCATACTGGGTGCACTGGTCCCCTCCTTCCCCTGGGGTCAAGGGGCCATCACAAGGCTCCCATGGGAACGTCCTGAGGCCAGAATGGCCGGACATGGACGGACACCAGACATGGACAGACACCAGACATGGATGGACACCAGACATGGACAGACACCGGACATGGACAGACACCAGACATGGATGGACACTGGACATGGATGGACACAGATGGACACCAGACATGGGAGAGGGGCTGGGGACATCCTGGGGACATCACGGCCTTGGGGACATCATGGAGACACCACAGGGACAGCCCTGGGGGCATAATGGATGTGGGGATGACCTTGAGGACACCATGGGGACATCCCTAGGGACATCATAGGGACATCACAGCCTTTGGGGACATAATGGGGACATCCCCCAGGGACATCCTGGGGACATCACAGGCTTTGGGGACATCATGGGCACATCCCTGAGGGCACTGTGAGGTTGTCGCGGAATTGGGGACATCCCTGGTGGACACCACAGGGACAGCCCTGGTGACACCAGGACTTTGAGGACACCAGGGCCACTGCCCTGACAGTGACATTGTGATCCTGGGGACATCCCGGGCCTGGGGACACCCTGGGGACATCCGGGGCGGGCACTAGGCCCCAGCGTGCCCCCGTTACCATGACAACTCCAGCGTGGCACGGCCGCCATCTTAACTTCGGGCAGGAGCTCCCCTTCCCGCCACCAACTTCCGGCCTCTCAGCCAATCACAACTGCCGCCTTCCTCACGTGATTCCCGGTGCCGAACACGGAAGTACCGCCGTTATGGACCCTACCGGAGCCCGTGATGCTCCTGCGGCCCCAGCAGCATTGGCGACACCCCTGGGGACATTTTGGGGACACTCCGAGCAGTCACGAGCCCGCGGGACCCCCCGTTACCATGGAAACAACCAGAACGCCGCGGCCGCCATATTTTAACTCTTGGCACCGCCGCCATCTTAACTCCGGGCACAACTTCCGCCCTTTCCGCCAATCACAACCTTCCGTTTCACCCACGTGACCCCGATAACGCCGAACCCGGAAGCGCCGCCGTCGCCATGGACCCCGCCGCTCCCCGTGAGTTCCGTGAGGGAAATTCGGGTTTTAAACCTCCTAAACCTCCTCAAATTCACTTTTCCCTTCCTTTTTAGCCCCAAAACGCCGCGGGCCCGCTCGCTTGGCCGATCCGCGGCCTCTGTTCGAGGACACGAGCGCTACCGGGGCCTCACCGGGCCGCGGGTTCGGGGCTCCGCCGCCACCTTCGGCCTCGTCGGCCTCGTCATCTTCATCATCCTCGGCACCGTTCGGGCCGCCCGGGGCGTTCCTGGCCGAGCCCGTGAGCTCGCTGGCCGCGGCCTACGGGAGCAGCCTGGCCTCGCATGTGGAGGGGAACGTGAGTGAGGGGGAGAACGGGAAATAACGGGAAAAAATGGGAATAACGGAAAAAACGGGGAAAAAAAATGAGGGAGAATGGGGGAATCCCCCAAAAATTTTGGGACCCCCAAAACCTTCCCTGGAACCCCCCCCCCAGATGCGCCCTGGGATCCCCAAATAACGGGAAAAACCGGGGGGAAGTGGGGGAAAAAACGGGGGAAAATTGGGGGGAAACCGGGGAAACTGGGGGGGAAATGTGGGGAAAAAATGGGGAAAACCAGGGAAATAGGGGAAAAACTGGGGGAAGAAAATGGGGAAAAACCAGGGGGAAAATGAGGGAAATTGAGGAAAACCAGGAAAAAAAATGGGGGAAAACCAGGAGAAAAGTGGGGGAAATAATGGGGAAAAACTGGGGGAGAAATGAGATAAATGGGGAAAACTGGGGAAAAAAAATGGGGAAATGGGAAAAACAATGTGGAAAAACAGGGGAAATGGGGGAAAAAACTGGGGGGGAAGGGGAAAAAACTGGGGAAAAAAGGGGGAAAATGGGGGGAAATAATGGGGAAAAATAATGTGGGAAATAGGGGGAAAACAGGGAAAAATCAGAGGAAAAAATGAGGTTAAAGGGGAAAAACTGGGGGAAAATGGGGGGAAATAATGGGGAAAAATGATGTGGAAAAAACAGGGGGAAATGGGGGGAAAAACTGGGGGGGAAGAGGGAAAAAACTGGGGAAAAAAGGGGGAAAATGGGGGGAAATAATGGGGAAAAATAATGTGGGAAATGGGGGGAAAAATCAGAGGAAAAAATGAGGTTAAAGGGGAAAAACTGGGAAAAAAAACCAGGAAAAAAAAGGAGGAAATGGGGAAAAATAATGTGGAAAAAACGAGGGGAAAATGATGAAAATAATGGGGAAAAACCAGGGGGGAAACGGGGAAAAAGGGGGGAAAATCATCGGGAAAATGGTGAAAAACCCAAACATGGAGGGAAATGGCAAAAAGGGGGGGAATGGGGAAAAACTGAGAAAAAACTGGGGGAGATGGGTAAAAAATAGGGGAAAGTCAGAAAAACTGGGGGAAAATGGAAAAAAACAGGGAAAAATGGGGAAAAATAGGAAAAAAACAGAAAAAAAACTGGGGAAAAACTGGGGAAAATAGGGAAAAATCAGAAAAAACTGGAAAAAATCAGAAACAACAGAGGGAAAATGGGGAAAAAATCAGAAAAAAATGGGAAAAATTGGCAAAAACTGGGAAAAATGGGGAAAAATCAGAAAAAATGGGGAAAAAATCAGGAAAAACTGGAAAAAACTGGGAAAAATGGGGACAAATAGGGAAAAAACTCAGAAAAATTGGGGAAAATGGGGAAAAAATCAGAAAAAAATGGGAAAATTTTGGGAAAAATAGGGGAAAATGGGGAAAATGGGCAAAAAATAGGGAAAAAATCATTAAAAATGGGGAAAAAACAGAAAAACTGCAGGGAAAAAAGGGAAAAAACCTGGGAAAATGGTAAAAACTGGTGTGAACTGGGATGTACTGGTGTGAACTGGGAATTTTGCCCGCAGCTGGGCCGCTGGGTGCCCGTGAGCCGCCTCAAGTATTACTTTGCTGTGGACACCGTGTACGTGGGCAGGAAACTGCGGCTGCTCGTCTTCCCCTTCGGCCACCAGGTACTGGGAGCACTGGGACGGACTGGGAGGGGCTTTGGGGGAGACTGGGAGAGACTGGGATGGGATTTGGGGGCACTGGGATGGGGTTTGGGGGCACTGGGATGGGGTTTGGGGGCGCTGGGATGGGGTTTGGGGGCACTGGGATGGGGTTTGGGGGCACTGGGAGGGGATTTGGGGGCACTGGGAGGGACTGGGATGGGATTTGGGGGCACTGGGAGGGGCTTTGGGGGCACTGGGAGGGACTGGGAGGGGATTTGGGGGCACTGGGAGGTTTGGGGCACTGGGATGGACTGGGAGGGACTGGGAGGGGATTTGGGGGGACTGGGAGGGGTTTGGGGGCTGGGAGGGGGGGTTTGGGGGAACTGGGAGGGACTGGGAGGCTACTTTGGGGCTTTGGGGTATTTGGAGGGGCTTTGGGGGCACTGGGAGGGGGTTGTTTGGGATGGGATTTGGGGGCACTGGGAGGGGATTTGGGGGCACTGGGAGGGACTGGGAGGGGATTTGGGGGCACTGGGAGGGGATTTGGGGGCACTGGGAGGGACTGGGAAAGGGTTTGGGGGCACTGGGATGGACTGGGAGGGAATTTTCGGGTATACTGGGATGGACTGGGATGGACTGGGAGAGGGTTTGGAGGGAACGGGAAGGATTTTTGGGGTTACTGGGAGGAACTGGGAAAAGGTTTGGACAAAATTTGGGGCTACTTTGGGTTTAGGGGGTTTTGGTTGTTTTGGGGGGTATTTTTGGATTTTGGTGTTTTGGGGTATTTTGGGGTGTTTTGGGATTTTGGTGTTTTAGGGGTTTGGGGTTATTTTTGGGATTTTGGATGGTTTTAGGGGTATTTTAGGGGTGGTTTTTGGTGTGTTTTAAATTATTTTGGGGTGGTTTTGGGGGTGTTTTGGGGGGTATTTTTGGTTTTGGGATTTGGTGTTTTTATTTTGGGGTTTTTTTGGGTTTTTGGGGGTGGTTTGGGGGATGATTTTGGGGTGTTTTTGGGATTTTGGTTTTTTGGGGTATTTGGGGTGTTTTTGGGATTTTGGGTTTGTTTAGGGGTATTTAGGGGTTGTTTTGGATTTTGGTGTGTTTTAGGGGTATTTTTGTGGTTTTGGGATTTGGTGTGTTTTGGTTTGTTTGGGTTTTTTGTGGGTTTTTTGGGGATTTTGGTGTGTTTTGGGGGTTTGGGGTTTTTTTGGGGTGGTTTTTGGGATTTTTTTGGGTGTTTTTGGGGATTTTGGTGTTTTGGGGTATTTTGGGGTTTTTTGGGGTGTTTTGGGGTATTTGTGGGGTTTTTTGGGATTTTGGTGTGTTTTGGGGGTATTTGGGGTGTTTTTTTGGATTTTGGTGTGGTTTGGGGGTATTTTGGGGTGTTTTTTGGATTTTGGTGTGGTTTGGGGGTTTTTGGGGTGTTTTTTGGATTTTGGTGTGTTTTGGGGGTTTTTGGGGTGTTTTTTGGGATTTTGGTGTGGTTTGGGGGTATTTTGGGGTGTTTTTGGGATTTTGGTGTGGTTTGGGGGTATTTTGGGGTGGTTTTGGGGTGTTTTTGTGGTTTTTTGGGGTATTTTGGTGTGTTTTTTGGGATTTTGGTGTGTTTTGGGGGTATTTGGGGTGGTTTTTGGATTTTGGTGTGTTTTGGGGGTATTTTTGGGGTGGTTTTTTGGTGTGTTTTGGGGGTATTTTGGGGTGTTTTTTTGGGATTTTGGTGTGTTTTGGGGGTATTTTGGGGTGTTTTTTTTGGGGTGTTTGGGGGGTATTTTGGTTTTTTTTGGGGATTTTTTTTGGTTTGGGATTTTTGGGGATTTTTGGTTTGTGTGTTTGGGGGTATTTTGGGGTGTTTTTGGGATTTTGGTGTGTTTTGGGGTATTTTTGGGTGTTTTTCCCCATTTTGGTGTGGTTTAGTTTTTGGTTTTGGGATTTGGGGGGTAGTTTTTTTTGGTTTTTGGTTTGGGGATTTTGGGGTGTTTTTGGGATTTTGGTGTGTTTTGGGGAGTATTTTGGGGTGGTTTTGGGATTTTGGTGTGGTTTTGGGGTATTTTAGGGGTGTTTTTGGGGATTTTGGTTTGTGGTTTGGGGGTATTTTTGGGGTTTGGGGTTTTTAGGGATTTTGGGGATTTTTGGTTTTTTTGGGGTATTTTGGGGTGTTTTTTTAGGATTTTGGTGTGTTTTGGGGGTATTTGGGGTGGTTTTTTGGGATTTTGGTGTGTTTTGGGGGTATTTTGGGGTGTTTTGGATTTTGGTGTGTTTTGGGGGTATTTTGGGGTTTTGGGATTTTTTGGATTTTGGTGTGTTTTGGGATTTGGTGTGGTTTTGGGGGGGTGTTTTGGGATTTTGGTGTGTTTTGGGGGTATTTTGGGGTTTTTGGATTTTGGTGTGTTTTGGGGGTATTTTGGGGTGTTTTTTGGGATTTTGGTGTGGTTTGGGGGTATTTTGGGGTGTTTTTTGGGATTTTGGTGTGGTTTGGGGGTTTTTTTGGGATTTTGGTGTTTTGGGATTTTGGTTTTGTTTTTTGGGGTATTTTTTAGGTGTTTTTGGGGATTTTGGTGTGGTTTGGGGGTATTTTGGGGTGTTTTTGGGGATTTTGGTGTGGTTTGGGGGTATTTTGGGGTGGTTTTGGGGATTTTGGTGTGGTTTTGGGGTATTTTGGGGTTTTTTTGGGGTTTTGGTGTGGTTTGGGGGTTTTTTGGGGGGTGTTTTTTGGGATTTTGGTGTGGTTTGGGGGTATTTTGGGGTGTTTTTTTGGGATTTTGGTGTGTTTTGGGGGTATTTTGGGGTGTTTTTTGGGGATTTTGGTTGTTTGGGGTTTTGGTTTGGGGTCCCACAACTCCCCCTGGCCCCCAGGACTGGCATCTACCAGCAGGACACCCTGGTCAAAATCCCATTTTTTGATCAACGCCCCCGACCTCTACATCCCGGGTAGGGACCCCAAAAACCCCCTGGGAACCCCAAAATCCAGATCGGGACTCCCAAAACCCCAAAATCCAGCTCAGGATACCAAAAACCCTCATGGGAACCCCCAAATCCAGATCGGGACTCCCAAAAAACCCCAAAAACCAGCTCAGGATACCCAAAAACCCTCATGGGAACCCCAAAATCCATCTTGGGACCCCCAGAATCCATCCTGGGACACCCAAAATCCATCTTGGGACCCCCAGAATCCATCTCGGGACCCCCAGAATCCATCTCAGGACCCCAAAATCCAGTTTGGGACCCCAAAATCCATCTTGGGACCCCCAAAATCCATCTTGGGACCCCCAAAATCCATCTTGGGACACCCAAAATTCAGTTTGGGACCCCAAAATCCATCTCGGGACACCCAAAATCCATCTTGGGAAACCCAAAATCCACTTTGGGACCCCAAAATCCATCCTGGGACACCCAAAATCCATCTCGGGACACCCAAAATCCAGTTTGGGACCCCCAAAATCCATCTTGGGACACCCAAAATCCATCTTGGGACCCCCAAAATCCATCTCGGGACACCCAAAATTCAGTTTGGGACCCCAAAATCCATCTCGGGACACCCAAAATCCATCTCGGGACACCCAAAATCCATCTTGGGACCCCCAAAATCCATCCTGGGACACCCAAAATCCATCTCGGGACCCCAAAATCCATCTTGGGACCCCCAAAATCCATCTTGGGACCCCAAAATCCATCCTGGGACACCCAAAATCCAGTTTGGGACCCCAAAATCCATCCTGGGACCCCCAAAATCCATCTTGGAACCCCCAGAATCCATCTTGGGACCCCCAGAATCCATCCTGGGACCCCAAAATCCATCTTGGGACCCCAAAATCCATCTTGGGACCCCAAAATCCATCTTGGGACCCCAAAATCCATCTCGGGACACCCAAAATTCAGTTTGGGACCCCAAAATCCATCTCGGGACCCCCAAAATCCATCTTGGGACACCCAAAATCCATCTCGGGACCCCAAAATCCATCTCGGGACCCCCAGAATCCATCTCGGGACCCCAAAATCCATCCTGGGACCCCAAAATCCGTCTTGGGACCCCAAAATCCAGTTTGGGACCCCCAAAATCCATCTTGGGACACCAAAATCCATCTTGGGACCCCCAAAATCCATCCTGGGACCCCCAGAAAACCCCCTGAGACCACAAAATCCAGCATGGAACCCCCAAAACCCCCCAAATCCATCTTGGGACCCCGCAAAACCACCAAAATCCAGCTCAGGACCCCCAAAAATCCTCCTGGGACTCCCAAAATCCATCTGGGGAGCCCCAAAATCCTCAGGACCCCCCCCAAACCCCCCCCAAATTCTCACAAATCCCAAAAAATGTCCTCAAAATTCCTCAAATTCTCCCCAAATCCCTCCAAATCTCCCCCCAAAACCCCCAAAATCTCCCCAATATTCCCCCAAACCCCTTTCTCCTGACTCCCCAAAGCCCTCCCCCAAAAACCTCCCCAAAATCCCCAAAAACCTCCCCAAAATCCCCAAAAACCTCCCTAAAATTCCCCAAAACCTCCCCAAAATTCCCCAAAACCTCCCAAAATCCCCAAAAAATCTCCTCAAAATTCCCAAATTTCTCCCTCCCAGCCATGGCCTTCCTCACCTACATCCTCCTCGCCGGCCTCGCTTTGGGCACCCAAAACAGGTACAAAAATCCTTTTTTTTTCCCCAAAATCCTTTTCTTTTCCCCAAAAATCCCCCTTTTTCCCCCAAGAAATCCCCTTTATCCCCCAAAAAATCCCATTTTCCCCAAAAAACCCATTTTTTTCCCCCAAAACCCCCATTTTTTCCCCAAAAAATCCCTTTTTTACCCCCCAAAAATCTCTTTTTTCCCCAAAAAAATCTTGTTTTTTTTCCCAAAAATCTCTTTTTTCCCCAAAAATCCCTTTCCCCCCCCCAGATTCTTCTCTCTAAACCCTCCCCCCTTTATCCCCCACCCCAAATTCTGAAATTTTGGGGTGAAATTTCCAGATTTTTCCAGTCTGAGCTTGGTGGGTTTGGTGGAACTCTGAGCAAATTCCCAGGAATTTCAGCAATCCCAAATACCCCACACAAACCCAGGTTTTCCCCAATTTTCCCCCAATTTTTCCCCAATTTTCCCCAATTTCCCTCCAATTTTCGCCCAATTTTTCCTCCCAATTTTTTCCCTAATTTTTCCCAATTTCCCCCAAATTTTTCCCCGATTTTTTCCCAATTTTTCCCCAATTTCCCCCCGATTTTTTCCCATTTTTTCCCATTTTTTTCCCAATTTTTTGGGTTAAAATTTCAGCTTTTCCCCGGCCAGCCTGGGGCTGGTGGTGAGTTCAGCCCTGGCCTGGCTGCTGCAGGAGGTGCTGAGCATCTGCTGAGCCAAAACCAACCCCAAAAACCCCCTAAAAAACCCCAAAAACCCTCAAAAAACCCCTCCAAAAATCCCCCAAAAAGCCCCTAAAAAAATCCCAAAAAATTCTGTTTTTTCTCCATTTTTTCCCTGTTTTTTCCCCGTTTTTCACCCAATTTTCCCCCAATTTTCCCCCGATTTTTTCCCAATTTTCACCCAATATTCACCCAATTTTTTCCCAATTTTCACCCAATTTTTTCTCCATTTTTTTTGGGTTAAAATTCCAGATTTTCCCCGGCCAGCCTGGGGCTGGTGGCGAGTTCAGCCCTGGCCTGGCTGCTGCTGGAGGTGCTGAGCGTCTGCTGAGCCAAACCAACCCCAAAAACCCCCTAAAAAAACCCCAAAAATCCCCAAAAAAAGCCCCAAAAAATCCCCCCAAAACCCCTCCAAAAATCCCCCAAAAACCAAAATAAATACCCTAAAAAAATCCCAAAAAATTCAGTTTTTTCTCCATTTTTTCCCTGTTTTTTCCCCATTTTTCACCCAATTTTCACCCGATTTTTTCCCAATTTTTTCCCAATTTTTTCCCAATTTTCCCCGATTTTTTGGGGGTTAAAATTGCAGATTTTCCCCGGCCAGCCTGGGGCTGGTGGCGAGCTCGGCGCTGGCCTGGCTGCTGCTGGAGGTGCTGAGCGTCTGCTGAGCCAAACCAACCCCAAAAAACGCCCAAAACCCCCTAAAAAAACCCCAAAAATCCCCCCAAAACCCCTCCAAAAATCCCCCAAAAAGCCCCTAAAAAAATCCCCAAAAATTCAGTTTTTTCTCCATTTTTTCCCTGTTTTTTCCCCGTTTTTCACCCAATTTTCACCCGATTTTTTCCCAATTTTCACCCAATTTTCACCCGATTTTTTCCCAATTTTTCCCCAATTTTTTCTCAATTTTTTTGGGGTTAAATTTCCAGATTTTCCCCGGACAGCCTGGGGCTGGTGGCGAGCTCGGCGCTGGCCTGGCTGCTGCTGGAGGTGCTGAGCGTCCTCCTGAGCCAAACCAACCTGGTCACCCCCAAAACACCGAAAACCCCAAAACCCCCCATGACCCCTCCCTGGCCTTTGCTGGCTACAAAAATTCAGGGTTCTCCAAAATCCCCCGTTTTCACCCAAAAATCCCAAAAATTTTTCAAAAAACCCGTTGAATTTTCCCCCAATTTTTTCTCAAATTTTTGGGGTTAAATTCAAATTTTTCCCAAAATCGCCTCAAATTCCCCCAAAATCCCACTCAAAACTCCCCAGTTCCTCCCCAAAGTCTGCTCCCAATCCGCTGAAATTCAAAATAATCCCCAAAAATCCCCAAAATTTGGTGGTTTTACCCCAAAAACCTAAAAAAAAAAAATCTCCTTGAAATGCCCCAAAATCGCCACAAATTGCCCCAAAATCGCCACAAATTCCCCAAAATCCTGCTGAAAACTCCCCAGTTCCCCCCAAAATCCACTCCCAATCACCCGAAATTCAAAATAATCCCCAAAATCCCAAAATTTGGCATTTTTACCCCAAAAATCCCAAAAAACCCTCTTTAAATGCCCCAAAATTGCCGTGAATTCTCCCAAAATCGCCACAAATTCCCCCAAAATCCCACTGGAAATGCCCCAATTCCCCCCAAAATCCACTCCCAATCCCCTAAAATTCAAAATAATCCCCAAAATCCCCAAATCCCCAAATTTGGGTTTTTACCCCAAAAATCCCAAAAACCCCTTGAAATGTCCCGAAATTGCCACAAAATCCTAAAAAGTCGCCAGAAATTCCCTCAAAATCCTGCTCAGAACGCCCCAAAAATTCCACAAAATCCCCAAATTTGGGGTTTTTACCCAGATTTTTTGGGTTGAAACTCCACAATTTTGGGTTTAAAAAATCCCAAAAACCCTTTAAATGTCCCAATTTTGGGTTCCTAAAAAGTCGCCAGAAATTCCCTCAAAATCCTGCTAAATTCCCCAAAATTTGGTTAAAAAATCCCCAAAATTTGGGGTTTTAATTCCTCAATTTTGGGTTAAAATGTCCCAATTTTGGGTTAAAATCCCCCAAATTTGGGTTAAATTCCCCAATTTTGGGTTAAAAGCCCCTGATTTTGATTAAATCCCCCAATTTTGGGGTTAAAATTCCTCAATTTTGGGTTAAAATCCCCAATTTTGGGTTGAAATTCTCCAGTTTTGGGTTAAAATCTCCAATTTTGGGTTAAAGTCCCCTAATCTTGGGGTTAAAATCCCCCGATTTTGGGTTAAAATTCCCAATTTTGGGTTAAAATCTCCAATTTTGATTAAATTCCCCAATTTTGGGGTTAAAATTCTCAATTTTGGGGTTAAAATTCCTCAATTTTGGGTTAAAATTCCCCAATTTTGGGTTTAAATCCCCAAATTTGGGTTTAAATTCCCCGATTTTGGGTTAAAATCTCCAATTTTGGGGCTAAAATTCCCCGATTTTGGGTTAAAATCTCCAATTTTGGGCTAAAATTCCCCGATTTTGTGGTAAAAATCCCCAATTTGGGGCTAAAATTCCCCGATTTTGGGTTAAAATCTCCAATTTGGGGCTAAAATTCCCCGATTTTGGGGTTAAAATTCCCCGATTTTGGGGTAAAATCCCCAATTTTGGGGTTAAAATTCCCGATTTTGGGCTAAAATCTCCCAATTTTGGGGTTAAAATCCCCAATTTTGGGCTAAAATTCCCCCATTTTGGGTTAAAATTCCCCGATTTTGGGCTAAAATTCCCCGATTTTGGGGTTAAAATTCCCCGATTTTGGGGTAAAATCCCCAATTTTGGGCTAAAATTCCCCGATTTTGGGTTAAAGTCTCCAATTTTGGGGTTAAAATCCCCAATTTTGGGCTAAAATTCCCCGATTTTGGGTTAAAATTCCCCGATTTTGGGCTAAAATTCCCCGATTTTGGGTAAAATCCCCAATTTTGGGGCTAAAATCCCCCAATTTTGGGTTAAAATCCCCAATTTTGGGCTAAAATTCCCCAATTTTGGGTTAAAATCCCCAATTTGGGGCTAAAATGTCCCAATTTTGGGGTAAAATCCCCGTTTTCCCGTTGTCAGGATGATCGTGGGGCTCGTGGCCGGGCTGCTCCTGGGCAGGGTCGGGTACTACGTGGCCCTGAGCTGGTGCTGTTTGAGCATTTTCATTTTCATGGTGAGTTTGGGGCTTTTGGGGTTTTGGGGTTTTTGGGGTTTTTTTTTCTTTTGGTTTTTGTGGGTTTTGGGGTTTATTGGGGTTTTTGGGGTTTTGGGGGGTTTTGGGTATTTTTGTGGGTTTTGGGGGTTTGGGGTTTTTGGGGGATTTTTGGGTTTTGGGGGGTTTGGGGGGTTTTGGGTTTTATTAAAAATTGGTTTTGGGGTTTATTGGGGTTTTGGGGTTTTTGGGGGTTTTGGGTTTTGTGGGTTTTGGGGGTTTTTTGGGGGATTTCTTGAGGTTTTTTGGGGGGGTTGGGTTTTGTGGGGTTTTTTGGGGGATTTTTGGGGGTTTTGGGGTTTTGGGGGTTTTTGGGGTTTTGGGTTTTGGGGATTTTTGAGGTTTTTCTGTGGGTTTTGGGTTTTTTTTGGGGTTTTTGGGGGTTTTGGGGTTTTGGGGTTTTGGGGTTTTGGGTTTTGGGTTTTGGTTTTGTACAGGGTTTTGGGTTTTGGGGGTTTTGGGGTTTTGGGGGTTTTGGGTTTTGTGGGTTTTGGGGTTTTGGGGTTTTTCATTGTTTTATTGGGGTTTTGGGAGGGTTTTGGGTTTTGGGGGTTTTGGGGTTTTGGGTTTTGGGGGTTTTGGGGTTTTGGGGGTTTTTGTGGGTTTTGGGTTTTGTGGGTTTTGGGTTTTCTGGGGTTTTGGGGTTTTGGTTTTGGGGGTTTTTGGGTTTTGGGGGCGTTTTGGGGTTTTGGGGTTTTTTGGGGTTTTGGGGGTTTTGGGGTTTTGGGGTTTTAGGGGGTTTTGGGTTTTGTGGGGGTTTTGGGGGTTTGGGGGTTTTTTTTGGGTTTTATTGGGGGATTTTGGGGTTTTTTTGGGTTTTTTGGTTTTTTTTGTGGGGTTTTTTGGGGTTTTTTGGGGGGATTTTTGGGTTTTTTTGTGGGGTTTTTTGTGGGGTTTTTTTGGGGTGTGTTTGGCGATTTGGGGTCTCCAGGATTGATTCAATTCTCAGGAATTTGCTCCCAATTCCCAGGAATTCACCCAAATTTTCATTTTAATGACGCTCGGGGAGGATTTTTGCTTTTTTCTCTGATTTTTGAGGGGATTTTGGGGCTTTTTGGGCTTTTTTAGGTTCTTTTTGGAATTTTAGGATTTTTAGCATTTTGGGGTTTTTAGGATTGACAGAATTCCCAGGAATTTGCTCCAGATTTCCAAGAATTCACAAAATTTCATCTTTTAAATGAAGCTCAGGGAGGATTTGTGCTTTGTTCTGATTTTGGGGATTTTTGGGGCCGATTTTGAGGGTTTTAAATGCGATTTTGGGGAGATTTGGGGATGTTTTTGGCTTTTTCTTGGTCCTAAATCCCAATTTTTCCCAAATTTTGTTGGATTTTCCCCAGATCCGGACGCTGAGGCTGAAGCTGCTCTCGGAGGCTGCAGCCAAGGGGGTTTGGGAGCCAATTTTGGGGGTTTTAAATGCGATTTTAAGGGGATTTTGGGGGGATTTGGGGATTTTTTTGGCTTTTTTTTTATCCTAAATCCCAATTTTTCCCAAATTTTGTTGGATTTCCCCCAGATCCGGATGCTGAGGCTGCAGCTGCTCTCGGAGGCTGCAGCCAAGGGGGTTTAGGGGCCGAGTTTGGCTCTTTTAAATCAGATATTTTTGGGAATTTGGGGGTTTTTTAGGGAATTTTGCTTTTTCAAGGTTTTTTTTCTGTTCTAAATCCCAAATTTTGTTGGATTTCCCCCAGATCCGGACACTGAGGCTGAAGCTGCTCTCGGAGGCTGCGGCCAAGGGGGTTTAGGGGCCGATTTTGGGGGTTTTAAACGCGATTTTAACGGGATTTGGGGGGGATTTGGGGATTTTTTTGGCTTTTTTTTTATCCTAAATCCCAAATTTTCCCAAATGTTGTTGGATTTTCCCCAGATCCGGGCGCTGAGGCTGAAGCTGCTCTCGGATGCCTCGACCAAAGGGGTTTAGGGGCCGATTTTGGGGGTTTTAAATGCGATTTTGGGGGGATTTGGGGATTATTTTGGCTTTTTTTTTTATCCTAAATCCCAATTTTTCCCAAATTTTTGTGGATTTTCCCCCAGATTCGGACGCTGAGGCTGAAGCTGCTCTCGGAGGCTGCAGCCAAGGGGGTTTGGGGGCCGATTTTGCCTCTTTTAAATCAGGTTTTAATGTGATTTTGGGGGGGATTTTGATCTTTTTTTCAGTTTTTTTGGTCCTAAATCCCAATTTTTCCCAAATTTTTGTGGATTTCCCCCAGATCCGCACGCTGAGGCTGAAGCTGCTCTCGGATGCCTCGACCAAGGGGGTTTGGGGGCCGATTTTGGGGGTTTTAAATGCGATTTTGGGGGGATTTGGGGGGGATTTGGGGCTCTTTTTGGCTTTTTTTTTATCCTAAATCCCAATTTTTCCCAAATTTTTGTGGATTTTCCCCCAGATCCACACGCTGAGGCTGAAGCTGCTCTTGGACCCCTCCACCGAGGGGGTTTGGGGGCTGATTTTGGCTCTTTCAAATCCAATTTTAATGCGATTTTTGTGGGATTTTGGGGGTTTTTTCCCCTTTTTTTTTATTCTAACCCCCAGAATTTTTTGGATTCTCCCCCAGATCCGGACGCTGAGGCTGCAGCTGCTCTCGGAGGCTGCAGCCAAAATCCTTTTGGGGGTTTTAAATCAAATTTTAATGGGATTTTGGGGAGATTTGGGGCTTTTTTTGCTTTTTTGGGGTTAAATCCCAATTTTCCCAAATTTTGGAATTTCCCCAGATCCGGACGCTGAGGCTGCAATGCTCTGGAAAAATCCTGGAATTTTGTTTTTGCCTTTTTTAAATCAGGTTTAATGTGAATTTGAAGATCTTTTTTCAGTTTTTTGGTTCTGTTTTCCCAAATTTTTTGGATTTTTCAAATCTTGGGGAACCAGCTTTGGATATTGGGAGAAATGTACCTGCTCCGAGCCCATTCCCAAAAAATCCTGGAAGTGCCAGGAAAAATCCTGGAATTTCAGCGTTTGCCCCCAAAAAATTCTGTTCTTTTTTGTTGCTTTAATAAACGGAATTTGAAGGAATTTTGGGGTTTTGTGTTGAATTTTTGGGGATTTATTTCAAATCTTGGGGGTTTGGATACTGGGGAGAAACCCTGGAATTCCCAAATCCTGCAAAAATCCCGGAATTTCAGGGTTTTCCCAAAAAAAATCCCATTTTTTGTCGCTTTAATAAACGGAATTTGAAGGAAATTTGGGGGTTTGTGTTGAATTTTGGGGATTTATTTCAGATCTTGGGGGTTTGGATATTGGGGAGATCCCCCTGAACATTCCCAGACCCAGAATTCCCAGAAAAATCCTGGAATTGCCAGGAAAAATCCTGGAATTTCAGCGTTTGCCCCCAAAAAATCCTCTTCTTTTTTGTCGCTTTAATAAACAGAATTTGAAGGAATTTTGGTGGTTTTGTGTTGAATTTTTGGGGATTTATTTCAGATCTTGGGGTTTGGATAATGGGGAGAAACCCTGGAATTCCCAAATCCTGCCAAAATCCCAAAATTTCAGATTTTGCCCCCAAAATTCCTATTCTTTGTTGCTTTAATGAACGGAATTTGAAGGAATTTTGGGGATTTTGTGTTGAATTTTTGGGGATTTATTCCAAATATTTTGGGGGTTGGATACTGGGGAGATCCCCCTGAACATTTCCAGACCCAGAATTCCCAGAAAAATCCTGGAATTGCGAGAAAAAATCCTGGAATTTCAGCGTTTCTCCCCAAAAAATCCTCTTCTTTTTTGTTGCTTTAATAAATGGAATTTGAAGGAATTTTGGTGGTTCTGTGTTGAATTTTTGGGGCATTTTGGGGCTTTATTCCAAATTTTGGGGGGTTTGGATAATGGGGAGAAACCCTGGAATTCCCAAATCCTGAAAAAATCCCGGAATTCCAGAGTTTTCCCCCCCAAAAAAATTCCCGTGCTTTTCAATAAATGGAATTTTCAAGGAGTTTTGGTGCCTTTGTGTTGATTTTTTGGGGGTTTTATCCCAATTTTTTGAGGGTTTGGATATTTGGGAGATCCCCCTGAATTCCCAAATCCTGGAAAAATCCTGGAATTCCAGAGTTTTCCCCCCCAAAAATTCCCGTTATTTTTTGGTGTCTTCAAGAAATGGAATTTGTGGAGGTTTTGGTGTCTCTGTGTTGATTTTTTGGGGGATTTTGGGAGGAATTTGAGGCTTTTTCCCAATTTTTGGAGGGTTTGGATATTGGGGAGATCCCCCTGAACACCCTGAGACCCCAAATTCCCAGGAAAAATCCCAAAATCCCAAAGAATTCACCCAAAAATCCCACTGGGCCCTCGAAGCGCTGCCGGGGGAGAGTTTGGAGTCTCTGCTCCCAAATTTGGGGGAATTTTCGGAATTTTCAGCGATTTTGGGGGCCTGGGGGTCCCAAAATTCCACCTGAATCCTGGGAATTCCATCGGAGCTGCAGGAAAATTCTGGAAGGGATCCAAGGACCACCCAAAAAACCTTTTCCCCCATTTCCCCCATTTTCTTTCCTTTTTCCTCCCTTATTTTTCCCAAATTTGCCCCCAAAATTCCCAGGATTTTCTCCCCAGCATTGCCAGAATTCCCCAAATCCCATTTTTTCGCTTTTTTCCCCCATTCCTCTCTTTTCCCCACATTTTTCCTCAGTTTTTTCCCCATTTCCCCCATTTATTCCCCAATTTTCCTCCCCCTTTCCCCATTTATTCCCCACTTTTCCCCATTTCCCCCATTTCTCCAATTTTTTTCCCCATTTATTCCCCATTTCCCTCCCATTTTCCCCCCATTTCCCCAATTTCTCCCATTTATTCCCCATTTTTCCAATTTTTCCCCATTTATTCCCCATTTTTCCCCATTTTCCCCCAGTTTTCCCATTTTTCCTCCTATTTCCCCATTTTCCTTTTCCTGGTTTTTTCCCAATTTTCCCCATTTTCCCAATTTCCCAATTTATTCCCCATTTTCCCCATTTCCCCATTTTCCCCATTTTCCCATTTTTCCCCATTCATTCCCCATTTCCCCATTTTTCCAATTTTTTCCCATTTTTCCCATTTTTTTCATTTTTCCCCATTTTTTCCCCTTTTCCCCCTTTCTCCAATTTTCCCCATTTATTCCCCATTTCTTCCCATTTCTTCCCATTTCTTCCCCATTTATTCCCCACTTTTCCCCATTTCTCCAATTTTTTCTTCCATTTATTCCCCATTTCCTTTTTTCCCCATTTCTCCCCATTTTTTTTTTCCATTTTTTCCCCCCCCATTTCTTCCTGGTTTCCCCATTTATTCCCCAGTTTTCCCCATTTATTCCCCATTTTTCCAATTTTTTCCTCCATTTATTCCCCCTTTATTCCCCATTTCCCCCCCATTTGTTCCCCATTTTTGCCCCCTTTATTCCCCATTTCTTCCCCATTTCTTCCCATTTATTCCCCTTTTATTCCCCATTTCTTCCCATTTATTCCCCATTTATTCCCCACTTTTCCCCATTTTTCCTCATTTCCCCCCATTTTCCCCATTTTTATTCCCATTTATTCCCCATTTTTTTCCATTTTTCCTTTTTCCCTTTTCCTCCCCATTATTTCCCTTTATTTTCCCCATTTCTTCCCATTTTCCCCCCTTTATTCCCCATTTATTCCCCATTTTCCCCCTCAATTTTCCCATTTTCCCCATTTATTCCCCTTTATTCCCCTTTCCCCCCATTTTTCCCCATTTTCCCCTTTTTTTCCCCCATTTCCCCCTCCATTTTCCCCCTTTATTCCCCATTCCCTATTTCTTCCCATTTATTTCCCCTTTATTTTTCCCTTTTTCCCCATTTTTCCCCTTTTTTCCCTCATTTTTCCCCATTATTTCCCCATTTATTCCCCATTTATTCCCCATTTATTCCCCTTTATTCCCCTATTCCCCCATTTATTCCCCATTTATTTTCCCCATTTTTTCCCCATTTTTCCCCTTTATTCCCCATTTTTCCCTTTTTTCCCCATTTTTCCCCTTTATTCCCCATTTTATTCCCCATTTATTCCCCTTTTTTCCCCATTTCCCTCCATTTATTCCCCATTTTCCCCATTTATTCCCCATTTATTGCCCCCCTTTAATCCCCATTTTCCCCATTTTTTCCCCATTATTCCCCCTTTATTCCCCATTTATTCCCCATTTTTCCCCCATTTTTCCCCTCAATTTCCCCATTTTTCCCCCCATTTTTCCCCATTTTTTCTTTATTCCAGCCTTTTTCCCCTCAATCCCCCATTTTTTCCATCCCCTTCAGAATTCTCCACCCCAATTCCCCGAATTCCCCAAAAATCCACTCGGAATTGCGAAATTAAGAATTTTTATAGCAAATCCTGGGATGAAGAATTCCAGCTCGGTTTGGTTCGGGGATTTGGGAACCCCAGGATCCTCCGGGGTTCCCAGCTGGATTCACAAACACAAAAATTCCCGGGATTTTCTCTTTTTTTTTCCTTTTTTTTGTTGTTATTTTGTCTTTTTTTTGTATTTTTTTACCAAAAAAAGTCTCGGATCCAACGCCGGGAAAACCAACAAAAAAAAAATCCCCAAAAATTCCAAACCTTGAAAAAATCCCCCCAAAATTCAAAATAATAATAATAAATAAAAATAACAAATAATAATAATAATAATAATAATAATAATAATAATAATAATAATAATAATGATAATGATAATGATAATGATAATAAATAATAATAATGGCCAAAACAAATTTTTTTAAAACTCCACCCCAAAAAAATTTCCCCAAAAATTTTTAAAAACTCCCCCCAAATAAATAAATAAAATTAAATAAAATAATATAAAATAAGTTCATATTTAAAATAGAATAAAATAGAATAAAATAAAATAGAATAAAATAAAATAAAATAAGTAATAAAATAAAATTAAATAATAAAACAAAATAAATAATAAATAAAATGAATAATAAATAAAAGAAATTAAAGATTAATTAATATAAAGTTAAATTAATATAAAATAAAAAATTAAATAAATAAAATAAATAATAAATAAAATAAAGATCAAATAAAAAATAAAATGAAGTTAATAAAGTTAAATTAATATAAAATAAAGTTAATAAGTAAAATAAAGTTAAATTAATATAAAATAAATAAATAATAAAACAATAATGAAATTAAATATTAGAAAAATAAAACTAAATTAAATTTAATTTTTAAAAAGTAAAATAGTAAAATTAAATTAAGTAAAATAAATTAAAATTACATTAATTTTTTTAAAAATTAAATTTAAAAAATTTAAATTTAATTCAATTGAGTTAAATTGAATTAAATCTTAAAATAAAATAATTAAAATAAAATAAAATAAAATAGAATAAAACAAAATAAAATAGAATAAAAATAAAATAAAATAAAATAGTAAAATAGAATGAAATAAAATAGAATAAAAATAAAATAAAACAAAATAAAACAAAAATAAAATAAAATAAAATAAAACAAAAATTAAATTAAATTAAATTAAATTAAATTAAATTAAATTAAATTAAATCCAACCCCCTTTGGGACCGGCAGCTCGGGGGATCCGAGGTTCCCAGGGGAATTCCCGCGGGCGTCCGTGGACGAGGATTCCTAAAAAAATATCTCTGAAAATCTGAGCTAAAAATAGAGAGAGAAACCCCGGGTGAGAGAGAAACCGAGAGAAACCGGAGAGAGCCCCGAGAGCTCCGGGAGCCGGGCTGAGAGACAGAAACCCCCGGGTGAGAGACAGAAACCGGAGAGAAACCGGAGAGAGCCCCGAGACCCGGGCTGAGAGAAACCGGAGAGAGCCCCGAGAGAGCCCCGAGAGCTCCGGGAGCCGGGCTGAGAGACAGAAACAGAAAGCTCCCGGGGCTGACCCGAGAGAGCCCCGAGAGATCCCAGAGACCCGGGCTGGACCCAGCCCCGAGAGAGCCCCGAGAGATCCCAGAGACCCGGGCTGGACCCAGCCCCGAGAGAGCCCCGAGAGATCCCAGAGACCCGGGCTGGACCCAGCCCCGAGAGAGCCCCGGGAGATCCCGGAGACCCGGGCTGGACCCAGCCCCGAGAGAGCCCCGGGAGATCCCGGAGACCCGGGCTGGCCCCGGCCCCGAGAGAGCCCCGGGAGATCCCGGAGACCCGGGCTGGCCCCGGCCCCGAGAGCTCCGAGAGCTCCGAGAGCCCCGAAAGACCCCGGAGACCCGGGCTGGACTCGGCCCCGAGAGATCCCGGAGAGAGCCCCGAGAGCTCCGAGAGCCCCGAGACACGGGCTGGACCCAGCTCCGAGAGATCCCGGAGAGAGCTCGGAGACCCGGGCTGTACTCGGCCCCAGGAGAGCCCCGAGAGAGCTCCGAGAGCCCCGAGCTTCAACGGGCCCCGAGAGAGCCCCGAGACACGGGATGGACCCAGCTCCGAGAGATCCCGGAGAGAGCTCGGAGACCCGGGCTGTACTCGGCCCCAGGAGAGCCCCGAGAGAGCTCCGAGAGCCCCGAGCTTCAACGGGCCCCGAGAGAGCCCCGAGACACGGGATGGACCCAGCTCCGAGAGCCCCGAGAGCTCCGAGAGATCCCGGAGACCCGGGCTGGACCCAGCCCCGGGAGAGCCCGGAGCTGCTGCTGCTGCTGCGCGGGGCCCGGAATGTTCTGGAAGCCTGGGGGGGCCCAGAGCAGCCTCAGAGCGGCTCTGGAGGCTCTGGAGGGGACCCAGGCGAGTCCTCAGAGCGGCTCTGGAGGTTCTGGAGGAGTTCCGGAGGTTCTGGACAGTGCTGGAGGGGACCCAGAGGAGTCCTCAGAGTGGTTCTGGAGGTTCTGAAGAAGTTCCAGAGAAGTTCCGGAGGGTTCTGCAGACGTTCTGGAGGTCCTGGAGAAGTTCCAGAGAAGTTCCAGAGGGTTCTGCAGAAGTTCTGGAGGTCCTGGAGAAGTTCCAGAGAAGTTCCAGAGGGTTCTGCAGAAGTTCTGGAGGTCCTGGAGAAGTTCTGGAGGTTCTGGAGGATCTGGAGGGGACCCAGGCGAGTCCTCAGAGCGGCTCTGGAGCTTCTGGAGGAGTTCCGGAGGTTCTGGATGGTGCTGGAGGGGAACCAGAGGAGTCCCTTGGAGTGGTTCTGGAGGTTCTGGAGGTCCTGGAGAAGTCCCAGAGGTTCTGGATGGTTCTGGAGGAGACGCAGGTGAGTCCTCAGAGTGGTTCTGGAGGTTCTGGATGGTCCTGGAGGGGTCCTTGGAGTGGTCCTGGAGAAGTTCCAGAGGTTCTGGAAGGGATCCAGAGGGGCCTCAGAGCAGCTCTGGAGGTTCTGAATGGTCCTGGAGGGGATCCAGAGGGGTCCTTGGAGTAATTCTGGAGAGGTTCCAGAGGTTCTGGAGAAGTTCTGGAAGGTTCTGCAGAAGTTCTGGAGGGGACCCAGATGAGTCCTCAGAGCGGTTCTGGATGGTTCTGGAGGGGATCCAGAGGGGCCTCAAAGCGGCTCTGGAGAAGTTCCAGAGGGTTCTGCAGAAGTTCTGGAGGTTCTAGAGAAGTTCTGGAGGTTCTGGATGGTCCTGGAGGGATA
The DNA here is from genome assembly GCA_024865655.1 of Emberiza elegans. Taxonomy (NCBI): domain Eukaryota; kingdom Metazoa; phylum Chordata; class Aves; order Passeriformes; family Fringillidae; genus Emberiza; species Emberiza elegans. The sequence continues at coordinate 1,618,133 of JALJVW010000143.1, read as the reverse complement.
AAGAGGGGCCCTCAGAGCGGTTCTGGAGGTTCTGGAGGCCTTTGAGTGGTTCTGGAGGTTCTGGAGAAGTTCCGGAGGTTCCAGGTGGTTCTAGAGAGGATCCAGAGAACTCCTTGGAGTGGTTCTGGAGGTTCTGGATGGTCCAGAAGTCCTTGGAGCGGTTCTGAAGAAGTTCTGGAGGTTCTGGATGGTTCTGGAGGGGATCCAGAGGGGTCCTCAGAGCGGTTCTGGATGGTTCTGGATGGTTCTGGAGGGATCCAGAGGAGCCCTCAGAGCGGTTCTGGAGGTTCTGGATGGTTCTGGAGGGGTTGCAATGACTCCAGAGGTGTCCTTGGAGCCATCCTGGAACTCTTGGAGAGGTTCTGGATCTCCTGGATTGATCCCAGAGGTGTCCTTGGAGCCATCCTGGACCACCAGGATCAATTCCAGCCGTCCCAGGGGTGTCTTTGGAGCCACTCCAGAGATCTTGGAGAGGTTCTGGAGCTCCTGGATAAATTCCGGATCTCCAGGATCGATTCTGGGTCTCCTGGATTGATCCCAGATTCCAGAGGTGTCCTTGGAGCAATTCCAGAGATCTCGGAGAGGTTCTGGAGCTCTTGGAGAGGTTCTGGATCTCCTGGATAAATTCTGGATCTCCTGGATCCATTCTGGACCTCCTGGATCAACGCTGGACCTCCGGGATCAGCTCTGGATCTTCTGGAGATGTTCTGGACCTCCTGGATAAATTCTGGACCTCCTGGCTCAATTCTGGACCTCCTGGAGAGGTTCTGGATCAATTCTGGATGTCCTGAAGGTGTTCTGAACCTCCAGGATCAACTCTGGACCTCCAGGATCAACTCTGGATCTCCTGGGCTCAATTCTGCACCTCCTGCAGAGGTTCTGAACCTCCAGGATTAATTCTGGATCACCTGAGTCGATTCTGGCTCAATTCTGGATCTCCTGAAGATGTTCTGGATCTCCTGGCTCAATTCTGGACCTCCTGAAGATGTTCTGGACCTCCAGGATCAATTCTGGATCTCCTGGAGCTGCTCTGACCCTCCAGGATCAATTCTGGACCTCCAGGATCAATTCTGGATCTCCAGGATAAATTCTGCACCTCCTGGAGCTGTTCTGAACCTCCTGGCTCAATTCTGGACCTCCTGAAGATGTTCTGAACCTCATGGCTCAATTCTGCACCTCCTGGATAAATTCTGGACCTCCAGGATCAACCCTGGATCTCCTGAAGATGTTCTGGACCTCCAGGATCAATTCTGGACCTCCAGGCTCAATTCTGGACCTCCAGGATCAATTCTGGATCTCCTGGAGAGGTTCTGCACCTCCAGGATCAATTCTGGACCTCCTGGATCAATTCTGGACCTCCAGGATCAATTCTGGACCTCCTGGATCAATTCTGGACCTCCTGAAGATGTTCTGGACCTCCAGGCTCAATTCTGGACCTCCAGGCTCAATTCTGAACCTCCTGGATCAATTCTGGACCTCCAGGCTCAAATCTGGACCTCCTGGAGCTGCTCTGACCCTCCAGGATCAATTCTGGACCTCCTGGCTCAATTCTGGACCTCCAGGATCAATTCTGGATCTCCTGAAGATGTTCTGCACCTCCAGGCTCAATTCTGGATCTCCTGGAGCTGCTCCGACCCTCCAGGCTCAATTCTGGACCTCCAGGATCAATTCTGGATCTCCTGGAGCTGCTCCGACCCTCCAGGCTCAGCTCCTCCCCCACCCTGACTCCGCCCCGCCCTCCCCCACCCCCCCACCCCCATCACGACCCCACCTCCGCCCCCTCCCCTTTGTCCCCGTCCCAGTCGCCCGCCCTGCCCTTGCCCGCCGTTCCGGAACATTCCAGCTGCTCCAGCTTGGAGGAGCTGGACCTGCCCACGGAGCCGCCGTTGGTCTGGGAGCACACGTGGGCCTTGCCCTTGGCCTTGGGCTGGTTGTTGTGGATCTTGTACTTCATCAGGAGGATGAAGATGAACACGAGCACCGAGGCCACGATGATGCCGCCGATGACGATGATCATGGTCCCGCCCAGGAACTGCGGCTGCAGCGAGCGGCACGGCCGCGGCTGGGCGCGCGTGGAGAAGCGCGAGCAGCCCAGGGGCCGCGTGGCCGGCAGCGAGCTGCGCGCCTCCGCGAACACGGCCAGCACGCACAGCTCGTAGTGCCGGCCCGGCGCCAGGTCCGACAGCGAGAACGACGAGCTGGGCGCCGGGATCATCCTGGAATGCAAATGGGAACGGGATTTGCCATTTTTCCCTTTTTTTCCCTTTTTTTCCACATTTTTTCCATGTTTTTCAGCCATTTTATCCCCATTTTTCCCATATTTTCCAGCCATTTTTCCATGGTTTCTGACCATTTTCTCCCTATTTTCAGACACTTTCTCAGCCTCACTTCCCAATTTTCCGGACCCTTTTCCATCCATTTTTCCCATGTTTTTCATCCCTTTTTTCCCTATTTTCCATTCCCTTTCTCATCCCTACCTCCCAGTTCTCCATCACCTCTTCCATCCCTTTTTCAATGAATTTTGACCCCTTTTTCCCTATTTTCCTGCCAATTTTCCCATTTCCAGCCATTTTCCCATTTTCCCAAATGTCCCCTTTTTCCCCATTTCCCTCACTTTTCCCCGTTTTCCCGTTCCCAGCCCGTTTTGCCCCATTTCCAGCCCGGGCGCGTGGCGGCATCATCCTGGAATGCAAATCCATTTTTTTTTCCCTTTTTTCCCTTTTTTTCCACATTTTTTCCATGTTTTTCAGCCATTTTATCCCCATTTTTCCCATATTTTCCAGCCATTTTTCCATGGTTTTTGACCATTTTCTCCCTATTTTCAGACACTTTCTCAGCCTCACTTCCCAATTTTCCAGACCCTTTTCTATCCATTTTTCCCATTTTTCCCATGTTTTTCATCCCTTTTTCCCTATTTTCCATTCCCTTTCTCATCCCTATCTCCCAGTTCTCCATCACCTCTTCCATCCCTTTTTCAATGAATTTTGACCCCTTTTTCCCTATTTTCCTGCCAATTTTCCCCATTTCCAGCCATTTTCCCCATTTTCCCACCAAATGTCCCTATTTTCCTGCCAATCTTCCCCATTTCCCCTCACTTTTCCCCGTTTTTCCCGTTCCCAGCCCGTTTTGCCCCATTTCCCAGCCCCGGGGCCGCGTGGCCGGCAGCGAGCTGCGCGCCTCCGCGAACACGGCCAGCACGCACAGCTCGTGGTGCCGGCCCGGCGCCAGCTCCGACAGCGACAACGACGAGCTGGGCATAGGGATCATCCTGGAATGCAAATGGGAACGGGATTTGCCATTTTTCCCTTTTTTTCCCTTTTTTCCCACATTTTTTCCATGTTTTTCAGCCATTTTATCCCCATTTTTCCCATATTTTTCAGCCATTTTCCATGGGTTTTGACCATTTCTCCCTATTTTCAGACACTTTCTCAGCCTCACTTTTCCAATTTTTCCATCCCTTTTTCCATCAATTTTTCCCCTATTTTTTCCCTTTCTCATCCCTACCTCCCAGTTTTCCATCACCTGTTTTTCCCATCTTTCTCCCCCTATTTTGGTTTTCCATTTTTTTCCATTTTTGACCATTCCTTTTTCTCATCCCTGTCTCCCAGTTCTCCATCACCTCTTCCATCCCTTTTTCCCCCAATTTCCATCCAATTTTCCCTATTTTCCTGACAATTTTCCCGATTTCCCCTCACTTTTTCCCATTTTTTCCCTATTTTCCAGCCCCTTTCTCATCCCTATCTCCCATTTCTCCATCACCTCTTCCATCCCTTTTTCCCATGTTTCTCACCCAGTTTTCCCTATTTTCCAGACACTTTTCCATGTTTTTCAGCCATTTTTCCATGCGTTTTGACCCTTTTTTCCATATCTTTCAAACCAATCTTCAGTTCACTTCCCAATTTTCCGGACCCTTTTCCATCCATTTTTCCCATTTTTTCCATATTTTTCAGCCAGTTTTCCATGCGTTTTGGCCCTTTTATCCCAATTTTTAGAGACTTTTTCATCCCAGTCTCCCATCTTTTTACACCTTTTTCCATCCATTTTTCCCATTTTCCCCCCATTTTTTACACATTTTTCCATGGTTTTCTGACCCTTCTATCCCTATTTTCCAGACCCAGTTTTCCCAGGTTTCCATCTTTTTCCATGGTTTTGGCCATTCTTTCCCAATTTTCCATTCCCTTAGACCCTTCCCCAGTTCTCCACCACCTATCCGTTTTTCCCATTTTCCCCATTTTTCCATGTTTTTCAGCCATTTTTCCGTGGGTTTTGGACCCTTTTTTCCCCTATTTTCCAGCCCCTTTCTCATCCCTATCTCCCATTTCTCCATCACCTCTTCCATCCCTTTTTCCCATGTTTTTCGCCCAGTTTTCCCTATTTTCCAGACACTTTTCCATGGTTTTCAGCCATTTTTCCATGGTTTTTTTTACCCTTTTTTCCATATTTTTCAGCTTCTTTTTCAGCCTCACTTCCCAATTTTCCAGACCATTTCCCATCCATTTTCCCCAACTTTTTCCCCTTTTTTCCCAAATTTTTCCTGCCTTTTTCCCCACATTTTTACCTCTTTCCCCCCTATTTTCCAGCCCCTTTCTCATCCCTATCTCCCAGTTCTCCAGCCCATTTTCCAACACTTTTCCCATGGTTTTCTGTCACTTTTCCATGGGTTTTGGCCTCTTTTCTCCTTGTTTTTTCAGCCTTTTTCCAACCATTTTTCCCTGTTTTCCAGCATCTTTTCTACATTTTCCATCCCATTTTCCATATTTTTCAGACCCTTTTCCAGGCTGTTTTCCACATTTTCCATCCTTTTTTTAACCTTTCCCACCCATTTCTCCACATTTCCCACCTGTTTTTCCACATTTTCCATCTCCTTTTCCATCCCCTGCTCTCCAACCGTTTTCCATGTTTTTCACCCCCTTTCCCACCTGTTTTTCCACATTTCCCACCCATTTTTCCACATTTTCCACCCGTTTTCCCCCATTTCGAACCCATTTTTTCCACATTTCCCACCCATTCTTTCATTTCTCACCCATTTCCACACTCCCCATCTTTTTCCCCACTTCCCATCTGTTTTTCACATTTTCTACCGATTTCTCCACATTTCCCACCCATTTTTCCACATTTCCCACCTGTTCTTCACATTTTCCACCATTTCCCACATTTCCCACCTTTCTTTTCACATTTTCCACCAATTTTTCCCCACTTGCCGCCCATTTTTCCAAATTTCCCACCCATTTCTCCACATTTCCCACCCGTTCTTCACATTTTCCACCATTTCCCACATTTCCCACCATTTCTCCACATTTCCCACCTTTCTTTTTACATTTTCCAACAATTTCCCCATTTGTCACCCATTTTTCCACATCACCCACCCCTTTTTTAATTTCTCATCCATTTTCCTGCATTTCCCACTGATTCCTCCACACTTCCCCCCCGTTTTTCACATTTCCCACCATTTCTTCCCCACTTGCCACCATTTTTCCCCATTTCCCACCAATTTTTTCCAATTTTTCCCCTTTTTTTGCCCCTTCCCCACCCATCCCTCCCACCCCCCATGATTTTTTTGGCTAAAATCACCGATAAACCAGGATCTCATCGGCCGAGCTGTTGTACTGGATCTGGTACATCCTCAACCCTTCCAGCTCGTCCTGCGGCGGCCACCGCACCAGCGCCGACGTCGCCGTCACCTCGGCCACCACCACCCCCTCTGTCCCCCCTCTCCAGCTTGGACTCGTTGGAAAAGCTGGATTTGGCCGAGATCAGGATATCCGAGGGCTCCGGCCTGGCCGTGGCCGCCTTCTTCCCCTCCTCATCCTCGCACTCGGTGCCGTTCCCCTCCGGCAGCACCCGGAACTCCACGGGCGCCGTCGATTCCCCGGCGGCGTTGGAGGCGATGCAGGTGAACGTTCCCTGGTCGCCCAGGGACGCCTCCAGGATGTCCAAGGTCCCGTTCTCGTAGGAAACCGTCCTGGAGGTGTTGGCCACCAGTTTGCCGTCGGGGGCGATCCAGCGCACGTAGGGCTCGGGGTCTCCCACGGCTTTGCACTTCAGGGAGGCGCTCTGGCCCGCGGCCGCCACCAGCTTGGGCGTGCGGTGCGTGATCATGGGCGGCTCGCACACGAACTCCTCCTCGCGGATGCTCCAGAAGTATTTGCCCATCAGCTCCGGCGGCGAGGCGCACGTCTCCAGGTCGTCCTCGCGCGTCAGGCGCCGCAGCCACACCAGCTCGCAGTTGCAGTGCAGGGGGTTGCCGCCGAAACTCAGCACCAAGGAGGTCAGGGGAGAGCCTTTGGACTTGGCGTAAACGGGGATGCGCGAGAACAGCGGGTCCGGAGGGATCTTCTTGAGCTTGTTGGAGGTCATGTCCAACCTGGCCAGCTTGTGGAGGTTGGAAAAAATCCCCTCGGGCACGAACTCGATGAGGTTGTGATCCAAACTCACCGTGTTGACGTTGGACAGCTTGGCCACCGTCCCCCAAGGAACGTCCACCAAATTGTTGTAGGACAAATCCAAATCCTCGATGGTCTCCAAGAAATCATCCAAGGACCTGGGCGAGATGAAGCTCAGCTGGTTGTTGCTCAGGATCAGGTGCCGCAAGTTGACCAAGCCCTTGAAGTGCTCCTCGCTGATGGACGTCAGGCGGTTGCTGTCCAGGTGGAGGGCGTGGAGGCCCTTGAGGTCGGAGAAGGCGTAAGGCATGATCTGGCTGATGGTGTTGCGCGACAGCGTCAGGTGGATGAGCTGGGTCATGTTGGCGAAGTCGCGCCGGCGCAGCACGGTGATGAAGTTGTCCATGAGGCGCAGCTCGGCCGTGCGCCGGTCGATGCCGGGCGGCACGAAGAGGAGCCCGGTCTTGGTGCACAGGATGGTGAAGGACGGCGAGAGGTTCTGGCACGAGCACGAAGAAGAAGAAGAAGAAGAAGAAGAGGAGGAGGAGGAGGAGAGGGAGCAGGAGCTTTTCCATCGTCGGGAAAAACGGGAATCTGGGAGGGGAAATGGGGAAAAAAATGGGTGAATCGGTTGAGTTTTGGGGTTAAAACTGAGTTTAGGGTCAAGATTCCAAATCAAAATGTTGAGGAAGATCAGGGAAGAAGAAGAAGAAGAAGAGGGAAATGGGGAGGAGGAGGAGGGTTGAGTTTTGGGGTTAAAACTGAGTTTAGGGTCAGATTTTCCATCGGGAAATCCCAAACCTGAGAAAGAAGAACGGGAAGCTGGGAGGGGAAATGGGGATGAAAAAAAATGGGGTGAATCGGAGTTTTGAGTTTTCAAAATATTGGGGATTCAAAAAATCCCAAACCTGAGTTTAGGGAGTCAAGGGTCCCCAACCCAAAATATTGAGGAAAATCAGTGGAGAGGGAAATCCCAAACCTGAGAAAGAAGAAGGGAATCTGGGAGGGAAAGGGGAAAAAATGGGGAAAAAAAAATTGGGTGAATCGGTTGAGTTTTGGGGTTAAAACTGAGTTTAGAGTCAAGTCCCAACCCAAAATATTGAGGAGAATCAGTGGAGAGGGAAATCCAAACCTGAGAAGATAAACGGGGAAAAAATGGGAGGGGGTTAAAACTGGGAAAAAGCCCAAAATATTGAGGAGAATCAGTGGAGAGGGAAATCCCAAACCTTAAAACGGGAATCTGGGAGGGGAAACTGAGTTTTTTGTGTTTAGTGTCATGTCCCAGCCCAAAATATTGAGGAAAATCAGTGGAGAGGGAAATCCCAAACCTGAGAAGGAAAAACGGGAATCTGGGAGGTGAAAGGGGGAGAAAAATGGGGTGAATCGGTTGAGTTTTGGCGTTAAAACTGAGTTTAGGGTCAAGATTCCAACTCAAAATATTGGAGAGATTCAGTGGAGAGGGAAATCCCAAACCTGAGAAGGAAAAACGGGAATCTGTGAGGGGAAAGGGGGAGAAAAATGGGTGAATCGGTTGAGTTTTGGGGTTAAAACTGAGTTTAGGGTCAAGATTCTGACTCAAAATATTGAGGAGATTCAGTGGAGAGGGAAATCCCAAACCTGAGAAGGAAAAGTGGGAAAAATCCATGGAAATGTGATGGAATTTGGAAAAATAATGGAGAAATTTGGGAGATTTTGTTCAGTTTTGGGGCTAAAATTGAGTTTAGGGTCACGTCCCAGCCCAAAATATTGAGGAAGATCAGTGGAGAGGGAAATCCCAAAATTGAGAAGGAAAAAAAGGGAAAAATTGGTGAAAATACGGTGGAAATAGGGAGGAATTTGGGTGAATCCATTGAATTTTGGGGTTAAAACCAAGTTTTCACTCCAAGAGGTTGAGGAAAATCAGTGGAGAGGGAAATCCCAAACCTGAGGAGGAAAAGTGGGAAAAATCCATGGAAATGTGATGGAATTTGGAAAAAAATGGGATTAAATCCATGGAAATGTGGAGGAATTTGGGAAAAATGGGGAGAAATCCGTGAAAAAATCATGGAATTTGGGATAAAACCAAGTTCAGGGTCAAGTTTTAATTTCAAGATGTCGAAAAAATTCCCAGTTGTGAGGAAAATCCCAAATCTGAGAGGGAAAAATGGGAGAAATGTGGAATAATTTCGGGGGGAAATGGGAGAAACTGAGGGAAAAAATTGGAGGAATTTAGGAAAATTTGGATTAATTTGGGAAAAAATTGAGAAATTCAGGAAAATTTGGATTAATTTGAGAAAAAATGGGGTTTATTGTTCCAGGAGTTTTGTGGGATGATTTTTCCATGGATTGGGTGGGGTTTTATTGGGATTTTTTTGGGGAATTTCCCAGTATTTTTGGGGGGAATTTTGGGGATTTTTCCACATTTTTGGGTGGTTTTGGGATGATTTTCCAGTGGATTTTCCCATGGATTGGGTGGGGGTAAATTAGAATAAAATTTGAATACATTTAAATAAAATTTGAAATTCTAATTTAAAATACGAATAAATCAAAATATAAAACATTAATAAACTGTGTTTAAAAAATTAAAATAATTCAAAAGAATGGAATAAAAAGAATTCATTAAATTAATTATTAATTAAAAATTAAGGTCAATTCAAAACTGGAAGGAATTAAAAAGTAATGAAAAATAATAAAATAAATGTTAATAGAAAAATAATGAAATTAGAATAATAATGGGAATAAATTAATGGAAATTAAAATAATTATCACCATTCAAATAAAAATAATTAAAAACAAAAGATTTAAAATATTTAAAAGTCAAATAATGAAAATAAAATATTGAAACAAAAATATTAAAACTTAATTAAAGTAAAATCATTAAGATTAAAATAATAAAAATTATTAAAACAAGAAATAAATAATAGAAATTAATGAATTAATTTAAAATAACAGGCATTGAAAAGAGAATAATGCATTGAAATAATAATTAAAAATTGAATTGATAAGAAATTAATGAGACTAAATTCAGAATAATAATGGTCAAAAATATAGTATTAAATAAAAAAGTATAATTTTAAAATTAGAATTAATTACCAGTTTAAAATAAAAAGAAATTAAAAATAATAACAGCAATAACCTCCTAAAAAGCAAAATAAATTAAGAATTAGAATAATAACATAATACTTGTAATGAATAAAATGAGCATCAATTCAAAATAAAAATCAATTAAAAATACTAATAATTAATTAATTGAGTAATTAATAATGATTAAAATAAAATTAATAAAAATAATTTTAAATTAAAATAACAGACAACTGTAATTATTAGTATGTTGAATACTAGAAATTAAACCAATAATTAAATAAATCCTATTAATTAATCCAACAATTAAATAAATCCTATTAATGAAGCTAAAGAATTAATTAATAAAAACTAATTAAATATAATCCTATTAATCCTTAATGAATAAAAAAATTCAATTCATCCCAAAAACCCAAAACCTCCCTGAAATTCCTTTTTTAAGAGGAAAAGTGGGAACTGGGCAGGGCTAGGCCCAAAATTCCAAGATTTTAGGGGGAAAAAGGAGGATTTGGGGTAGGATGAGGTGAAAATTCCCCAAATTCCTGAGGGAATAGTGGGAATTTGGATGTTCCAGGCCCGAAATTCCAAGATTTCCGAGGGAAAATTGGGGAAAAGGGAAGTGGTGAGCACAAAATTCCAAGATTTCTGAGGGAAAATTGGGATTTGGGGGGTACAAGTCCTGAAATTCCAAGATTGTAGGGGAAAAAAAGGAGGATTTGGGGTAGGCCGAGATGAAAATTCCAAGATTTCTGAGGGAAAATTGGGATTTGGGGGGTACGAGGCCTGAAAATTCCAAGATTTTAGGGGAAAAAAAGGAGGATTTGGGGTAGGCCGAGATGAAAATTCCAAGATTTCTGAGGGGAAAGTGGGAATTTGGATGTTCCAGGCCCAAAATGAGAAGGTTTTGGAGGGAAAATTGGGAATTGGGGTAGGCCAGGCTGAAAATTCCCAAAATTCCTGAGGGAAAAGTGGGAAAGAGGGAAGTGCTGAGCACAAAATTCCAAGGTTTTAGAGGAAAAATTGGGATTTGGGGTAGGCCATGCCCAAAAATCCTGGGATTTCTGAGGGGAAAAATGGGATTTGGGCCTGGCACAAATTTCCCGAAGGTCTGAGGGGAAAAGTGGGAATTGGACAGGACCAGGCCCAAAATTCCAAGATTTCTGAGGGAAAATCGATTTGGGGTAGGCCAGGCTGAAAATTCCCAAAAAATCCTGAGGAAAAGTGGGAAAGAGGGAAAGGCTGAGCACAAAATTCCAAGATTTCTGAAGGAAAAATGGGGTTTCAGGGGTACAAGGCCCAAAATTCCAAGGTTTTAGGGGGAAAATCGGGATTTGGGGTAGGCCAGGCTGAAAATTCCCAAAATTCCTGAGGGAAAAGTGGGAAAGAGGGAAGTGGTGAGCAGAGAATTCCAAGATTTCTGAAGGAAAATTGGGATTTGGGGGGTACAAGTCCTGAAATTCCAAGATTGTAGGGGAAAAAAGGAGGATTTGGGGTAGGCCGAGATGAAAATTCCCAAAACTCCTGAGGGAAAAGTACGGAAGAGGAAAGTGCTGAGCACAAAATTCCAAGGTTTTAGGGGGGGAAATGGGAATTGGGAAATGCCAGGTGCAAAATTCCATGGTTTTGGAGAGAAAATTGGGAATTGGGGTAGGCCAGGCTGAAAATTCCCAAAATTCCTGAGGGAAAAGTGGGAAAGAGGGAAAGAGGGAAGTGCTGAGCACAAAATTCCAAGATTTTGGAGAGGAAAAACTGGGAATTGGGGGATAAAAGGCCCAAATTCCCAAGATTTCTGTGGGGAAATAAAGGAGGATTTGGGGTAGGCCGAGATGAAAATTCCTGAGGGAAAAGTGGGAATTTGGATGTTCCAGGCCTGAAATTCCAAGATTTCTGAGGGAAAAGTGGGAAAGAGGGAAGTGCTGAGCGCAAAATTCCAAGGGTTTGAAGGAAAATGGGAATTTTGGTTATCCTAGGCCCAAAAATTCCTGAGGGAAGAGTGGAATTGGGCAGGGCCAGGCCCAAAAGTCCAAGATTTTAGGGGGGAAATTGGGATTTGGGTAGGCTGTTGAAAATTCCCAAATTTCTGAGGGAAAAGTGGGAAAGAGGGAAGTGCTGAGTGCAAAATTCCAAGATTTTGGGGGAAAAATGGGAATTGAGAAATGTCATGCCCAAAATTCTGAGATTTCTGAGGGGGAAATTGGGATTTGGATGTTCCAGGCCTGAAATTCCAAAATTCCTGAGGGAAAAGTGGGAAAGAGGGAAGTGCCGAGCACAAAATTCCGTGGTTTTGGAGGGAAAATTGGGATTTTGGGGCTACAAGGCCCCAAATTTGAAGGTTTTGGAGGGAAAGGGAGGATTTGGGGTAGGCCGAGGTGAAAACTCCTAAAATTCCTGAAGGAAAAAGGGAAATGCTGAACACAAAATTCCAAGATTTTAGGGGGGGAAATTGGAATTGGGAAATGCCAGGCCCAAAATTCCAAGGTTTTGGAGGGAAATTCAGGAGTTGGGTTGTTCCAGGCCCGAAATTCAAACAGTTCTGAGGGAATTCTCCAACCCTCCCCAAATTCCAAGAGATTTGCCCCAAAACTTTGGGAATTTGGGATATTCACAGCTCCAACCAATAAAATTCCTTTTTCCATCCCTAAATCCCATTTTGGGATTTTTTTTCCAAGGCCCAGGTGAACATTCCCAAATTCAGGTGTGGCCCAAAACTCAGGGAAAAAAATTCCTTCATAATCGGAGGATCCAGGAGTTAAAAAACCAAAACAATCCCCAAAATCGGATTTTTCCACCTGGAAAATCATTCCCGGGTTTAAAAAATGTGGAATTCGGCCTGAATTATATAAGGAAAAGGGGGGGCGAGGGGGAATTCACCCAGGTGCCGGAAAATCCCAATTTTCCAGGAAAAAAAGATGGAGCAACCCCGGAATGTTTCATTTTAAAGGTCAAAACACCTCCAAAATCCCATTTTTCCTTTAAAAAAACAGGATTTCCCTTAGGAAAAAAGCGATTTTTTCAGGCTCCAACCACCAAATTCCCCCTCGGGACTGCAGAATTCCGGGAAAAAAAGAAAAATATTGGAATTTTGGGGCTGGTTTAGAGTGAAAAATCTGAATTTTTGAACAGGGGAAATCTGCATTTTGATCCGGATTTTAAATTCCCGGTGGGAATCCTCAGTGACAGCGCCGTGCCTTGTCCCTGGGGGTGGGGATTTGGGGGAAAAAAGGGATTTTTGGGGGGATTTTGGGGGTTTTTGAAAGGATTTTAAGGGTGAGAATTCCAAGCGCGGCGCCGCCGCAACGCGGGAAGGACGCGCCCTGCTCGGGAAAAAAAAAAATCGGGAATTGCAGGTGCCGGGAGAGGGGGAAAAAATGGGAAAAACCGGGGAAAAACCGCGGGAAAAAGGAACTGGAAACCCCTCCGGGGGTGGGTTTGAACAGGGATTTTGGGGGAAAAAATGGGAAAAAAAAATTGGGGAAAATCCTAAAAAATTGGGGGAGGGGAGGGAAAAAGCGCCGGGAACACCTGGAAAAGGCACACCTGGAACGGCCCCACCTGGATGACACGGCGGATTTATGGGAGGCTGCGAGGGCTTGGAACCACCCTGGAAACCCCAAAAATTCCTAAAATTCCCAAAAACCCCCCCAAACCCCAAGGTCTGGAGGCGCCCTCGCCTTTTCCAGGAAGGGTTAAAATGCTGGAAAATTTGGGAGGGGTCGCCGCTGGACAAGCAGGGGAGGGATGCGATTTATCCTGATTTTATCCTGATTTTATCCCGATTTTATCCTGATTTTATCCCCATTTCCCCTCTCATTTTACCCCATTTTATCCCGGTTTAGCTGGAATTTATCCCGATTTCCCGCCGGTTTATCCCGGTTTTTCGCTGTTTCACCCCGGTTTATCCCGATTTTTCGCCGTTTCACCCCCATTTATCCCGGTTTTTCCCCGTTTTTCCCGGTTTTTGCCCCATTTTTTTCCCCACTCACCTTTCCCGCCGCGCCTTCAGGGGGGCGGCGACCCCCGCGCCCCCCCCGGGGGTCCCGAGCCTTCCATGGCCGGGAGCGATCCCGGGAGGAGGAGCAGGGGGGGAAAAGCAGGAAAAAAAGCAGGAAAAGGAAAAAAAAAAAAAGGAGGAAAAAAAAGAGGAGGAGGAGGAGGAAGAGGAGGAAGAGGAGGAGGAGGAGGAGGAGCCCCCGCCCCTCCCCCCCCCCCCTGCGGCCGCGGGGAGGGGCGGGAGAAGGGGGAGGGGCGGGGGGAGGGGCCCCTGCTGGGAATGTTGGGAATTTTCGGGGGGGTTTTTTTGGGAATTTCGGGGGTTGGGTGTTGGAGTTCTTGGATTTTTTTGGGGGGGGGGGGGGGTTGTCCCAATTCCTGGATTCCTGAATCCTCAAAATCCCTGATTTCCTAAATTTCTGGATCCCTGGTTCCCAAAATTCCCTGAATCCCCAAATCCCTGGATTCTCTAATCCACAAAATCCCGGGATTTTCATCGCTGTCCCAAAATTCCAGCCCTCCTGGATTCCCTGGATCCCCAGATTCCCCAAGTTCCTGGATCCCCAAATTCCTAAATTTCTGAATTCCTGAATTCCATCCCATTCCCTGGATCCCGTAATTCCCGAATCCCCAAATTCCTTAATCCCCAAATTCCTGAAGCCCCGAATTCCTGAATTTCTGCATTCCTGAATTCCTAAATCCCCGAATTCCTAAATCCCTGAATTCCAAAATCCCTGAATTCCCAAATTCCTGGATTCCTGAATCCACAAAATCCCAGCCCTCCTGGAATCCCTGGATCCCCAAATCCCTGAATCCCCAAATTCCTGAGTTCCCGAATCCCCAAATCCCTGAATCCCCAAATTCCTGAATTTCTGCATCCCTGAATCCCCAAATCCCTGAATTCCAAAATTCCCGAATTCCCAAATTCCTGGATTCCCGTATCCACAAAATCCCAGGATTTTGTCCACAAAATCCAGGATTTTATGCCCTAAAATCCCAGCCCTCCTGGAATCCCCAAATTTCCCGAATTCCTGGATTCCCAAATTCCTGAATTCCCAAACTCCATCTCATTCCCTGGATCGCTGAGTCCCCAAATTCCTGAATTCCCAAATTCACAATTCCCTGAATTCCTGGATCACTGAATTCCAAAATTCCTGAATTCCCGGATTCCATCCCAATCCCCGAACCCCCGAATTCCCCAATCCCTGAATCCCCAAATCCCCAAATTCCCAGATCCCCAATTCCCTCAATCCCACCCCATTCCACGAATCCCCCACCCCCAAAATGTCCCCAGGTGTCCCCAAAATGTCCCCAAAATGTCCCCAGGTGTCCCCAGGTGTCCCCAAAATGTCCCCAGGTGTCCCCATCCACCCTTTATTGTCCTCAGTGCCACCCCTGCTGTCCCCAAAATGTCCCCAGGTGTCCCCATCCACCCCCAGTGCCACCCCAAGTGTCCCCAGGGGTCCCCAAAATGTCCCCAAGTGTCCCCAAAATGTCCCCAGGTGTCCCCATCCACCCCCAGTGTCCCCAGGGCCACCCCCAGGTGACACAACCCCCCCCGTGTCCCCCCTTCGACGGTGACAATGACAATGATGATGATGATGATGATGATGATGATGATGATGAAGACGGCCATGACAACAACCATGACAATGATGATGACAAGGATGAAGGTGACAATGACAATGATGATGACAGTGACCATGAAAATGACAATGATGATGACAGTGACAGCGATACGATGACAATGATGATGATGATGATGAAGATGACCATGACAATGATGATGACAGTGACAGCGATACAATGACAATGATGATGATGATGATGATGACCACCATGACGACGACGATGATGACATGACCATGACAATGATGATGACAATGATGAAGGTGACCATGACAATGATGATGACAGTGACAGCGATACGATGACAATGATGATGATGATGAAGATGACCACCATGACGATGATGATGATGACACGACCATGACAATGATGATGAAGACGATGACCATCACAATGATGATGATGACAGTGATGACAACGACCATGACCATGACAATGACGATGAATCTCATGACCACGATGATGATGATGATGGTAAAGATGACGATGATGATGAGGATGACCATGACAACAACCATGACAATGACCATGATGAGTTAACGATGACCATGACCATGACGATGATAATGACCGTTACCATGACCGTGACAATGACCATGACCGTGACAATGACAATGATGATGAAGATGATGACCATCACGATGATGATGATGACAGTGATGATGATGACGATGACTATGATAATGATGATGACCATGACAATGACCATGACCATGATGATGATGGCCATGACAATGACCATCATGACCATGATGACCATGACAATGACCATGATGACCATGATGACCATGACAATGACAATGACCATGACCATCGTGACCATGATGACCATGACAATGACCATGACCATGATGATGATGGCCATGACAGTGCCCATGACCATGATGACCATGACAATGACCATGATGACCATGACCATGACAATGACCATGATGACCATGATGACCATGACCATGATGACCATGACAATGACCATGACCATGACCATGACAATGACCATCATGACCATGACAATGACCATGACCATCATGACCATGACAATCCTGATCATGAGCATGACCATGACCAAGACCATCATGCCCATGATTATGACCATGCACAATGACCACGACGATGATGACGATGACAGTGATGACCACAACAATGACCACCCACGACCATGACCACGTATGACAATGACGATGACAATGACAATGACGATGACGATGACCACAACCACGACCCCCCACCACCACACCCCCATCCCCCTCATGATGACCATGACCATGATGATGATGGCCATGACAGTGACCATGACCATGACCATCATGACCATGACCATCATGACCATGACCACGAAATGATGATGACAATGATGACAATGACCACGACCACGACCATGACGACAACGATGACAATGACAATGGCAATGGCGATGATGATGACAATGATGACCACAACAATGACCATGACCATGACCATGATGATGATGGCCATGACAGTGACCATGACCATGATGACCATGACAATCCTGACCATGACCATGATCATGACCATGACCATGACCCAGACGATGATAACAATGACAATGATAACAATGACCACGACCATGACCATGACGACGATGACAATGACAATGGCGATGATGATGATGATGATGATGACCACCACCCCCACCGCTCACATCGCCATCCCCTCATGATGATGATGACAATGATGATGATGACCGTGACAATGACAATGACCATGACCATGATGATGAGGCCATGACAGTGACCATGAACATGATGACCACGACCATGATGATGATGACAATGACAATGATGGTGACCATGACAATTACCATGACAATGACCATGACCACAACCATGACCATGACCATGATGATGATGACGATTACACACAACAGACAATGACCATGATGATGACCATGACAATGACCGTGACAATGACAATTACCATGACAATGACCATGACCGCAAACCATGACCATGACCATGATGATGATGACCATGATGACCATGACAATGACCATGACCATGATGATGATGACCCAGACGACAACGATGACAATGACAATGACGATGATGATGACAATGATGACCACCATAAGACCACGAACCAAACAGACCATGGCAGCCACATTTTTGACAATGACAATGGCGATTTTATCCCCATTTTTCCCATATTTTTCAGCCATTTTTCCATGGTTTTTTAAAACCATTTTCTCCTATTTTCAGACACTTTCTCAGCCTCACTTCCCAATTTTCCAGACCCTTTTCTATCCATTTTCCCATTTTTCCCATGTTTTTCATCCCTTTTTTGCTATTTTCCATTCCCTTTCATCCCTATCTCCCAGTTCTCCATCACCTCTTCCATCCCTTTTTCAATGAATTTTGACCCCTTTTTCCCTATTTTTCCAATTTTTTTTTCCAGCCATTTTCCCCATTTCCCACCAAATGTCCCTATTTTCCTGCCAATCTTCCCATTTCCCTCACTTTTCCCCTTTTTTCAGTTCCCAGCCCGTTTTGCCCCATTTCCCAGCCCCGGGGGCCGGCGTGGCGGCAGCGAGGAAAACCCTCCGCGGGCACGCCAGCAAAAATTCGTGGTGCCGCCCGGCGCCAGGTCCGACAATTCAGCGAACGGCACCCCTGAATGCAAATGGGAACGGATTGCTGTTTCCAGATTTTCATCCTGGAATTTTTCAAATGTTTTTCAGCCATTTTATCCCCATTTTCCCATATTTTTTCTTTTTTTCCATGGTTTTTCCATGTTTTCCCCTGGGTTTCCCACACTTTTCACTCCCCCTCCCATTTTTCCCATTTTTCATTTTTTTCATTCCTTTCATTTTTCCACCTCCTGTTTCTCCATCACCTTTTCTCCCAAATTTTTTCACACTTCCATCTTTTCCATGGTTTTCACCCCAAATTCCCATTCATTTTCCCTCCCAAGGTTCCATCCTTTTCCCATCAATTTTTCCCATTTTTTTCCCACCAGTTTTCCCTGTTTTTCTACTTTCTCCCCCTATTTTTGGCCATTTTTTCCCTATTTTCCATTCCCTTTCTCATCCCTGTCTCCCAGTTCTCCATCACCTCTTCCATCCCTTTTTCCCCCAATTTCCATCCAATTTTCCCTATTTTCCTGACAATTTTCCAATTTTCCCAAATTTCCCTTTCCCCTCACCCAGTTTTCCCATTTTTTCCCCAACCCCATTTTCCCCCCTTTCTCATCCCTATCTCAGGGCATTTCTCCATCACCTCTTCCATCCCCAAATTTGCCCATGTTTCTCACCCAGTTTTCCCTAAAATTTTCCCTGAACTTTTCCATTTTTTTTTTTTCCATTTTTCCATTTTTTTCCATCCCCAAATTATTTCCATATTTTTTTCAAACCAATCTTCATTCAAAATCCCAAATTTCCCCAACCCTTTTCCCCCATTTTTCCATTTTTTCCATATTTTTTCAAGGGTTCTTCACCTGGCCAGGTGGTCCTTCCCAATTTTTGAGGTTCTTCACCTCCCCCAGGTGGTCAAGGACCTTCCAAAAAATTCCACCCTTTTTCCCATTTCCCCATGGGTTTTTTCACCTTTTCCAGGTGGTCCTGAAGACCCCATTTTCTTCACCTGTTCAGGTGGTCCTTTCTCATCCCCAAGGATTTTTCTTCACCTGCCCAGGTGGTCAAGGACCTTCCAAAAGGTGACCAAAGGTTTTCCGGGGTTTTCAGAGGGTTCTTCACCTGTTCAGGTGGTGCAGGAGCTTCTCAAAACCCCCCTGACCCACCCAAGGTTCCATCCCTCACCTGGCCATGTGATCCAGGAACTTCCAAATGATCCCCCTGACCCACCCAAGGTGGGTTCCTCACCTGGCCCAGGTGGTCCTGAAGATCCCAAATTTTTCAGTTCTTCACCTCACCCAGGTGGTCAAGGAGAACCATTCCAAAATTTTCCCAAAAATTTTCCCCTTTGGGTCAAATTTTCTTCACCTTTCCAGGTGGTCAAGGAGATTCCAGAAGGTGACCAAAGGTGGGTCAAGATGGGTTCTTCACCCATTTTGGCCAGGTGGTCCATCCCCAAATTGGGTTCTTCCACCTGTTTTGGCCTGGTGCAGGAGCTTTTTTTTGCCTGACCCACCCCAAGGTCCCAAAATTGGTCCTTCACCTGTTCAGGTGGTCAAGGACCTTCCAAAGGTGACCAAAGGTTTTCAGGGGTGGGTCAAGATGGGTTCTTCACCTGGCCAGGTGGTCCTGGAGACCCCCAAATTTTTCTTCACCTGTTCAGGTCCCAGGAGCTTTTGAAGGGCCTCCAAACCCACCCCACCCCTGACCAAGGTGTTTTGGGGTTTCATTCCCATTTTGGGTTTTTTCCCATTTTTTGGGGTCCCCCAGCCCCATTTTTTTTGAGTTCTCCACCCGTTTTTCTTTCATTTCTCAGGTTTGGACACATCCCATTTTTTTCCTCTTTCAGGTCCATTTTTGGGGTCCCCACCTCCTGCGTCCCCTTTCCCCGGATGTGGAATTTCCTCATCCTCCCTCCCCACCCCTCCCCATGGCGCCAAGAATTTGGGGAGAGGAACTGGGGAGGGCCCATCCACCCTTTCTTTTCTCCCTCCCCCATTTGGGACCCAAAATTTCCAGGGACCCCCAAAAGTGGGGCATTTCCCCCATTCTTAAGAACCCCCAAATTTTCCCAGGGGTTGGAGACCCCAAAATGGGGTCCACAAAAAGCCCAAAATTTCTTTTTACCCCAAAATGAGGCTGAGAATTTCCCCAAATGGAACCATTTTTCCCTTCCAAAAATGGGTGGAAAACCCAAAATTGGGTGGGAAACCCCAAAAATGGGGTGGGACCCCAAAAATGGGGTTTTGGACCTCAAAATGGGGGAGAAAAAAGCCCAAAAAATGGAACTGGGGAACCCAAAATTTCTTTGGGGTCACCTCAAAATTGGGTGGGAAACCCAAAAAATTTTCCAATCCAAAAATGTTTTTTTCGACTCCAAAATGGAGCTGGAGACCCCAAAATTTTTGGGGGAACCCAAAAATTGGGTGGGAAACCCTGAGACCACAAAAATGGGGTGGGGAAACCAAAAAATGGGTTTGAGATCCCAAAATGGATTTGGGGAGACCCAAAATGGGTTTGGAGACCCCAAAATAGGGGGTGGGGAACCCCAAAAATGGGGCCTGAGGACCCAAAAATGGGGCTGAGGGGGAAAAATTGGGTTTGGAACCCCAAAAAAATGGAGACCCCAAAAATGGGCTCCCAAAATTGGGTTGGAGACCCCAAAATAGGGGTGAGAACCCCCAAAAATGGGGTGGGGACCCAAAAAAAATGGGGCTGGAGATCCCAAAATCAAGGTGGAGACCCCAAAATTGGGGTGAAGACCCCAAAATTGGGTGGGGAACCCAAAAATGGAGCTGGAAATGCCCCAAAATTGATTTGGAGACTTGAAAAATGAGCCTGAAATGGCCCAAAATTGGGTTTGAGAACCCCAAAATGAGGCTGGAGACCCCAAAAATGAGGCTGAGAGCCCCAAACTCTGGTCCCTTTTAGTCTGAGACCCTCCCCAAACTGGTCTGAACAAAATGGGAGGGAATGAGCCCAAACCCCCAGGAGAACAAAACCCCCAAAAATGGGAATAAAGAGCCCAAAAATGGGAATCAAAATTCCCAAAAAGGGAAGCAGCCAAAACCGAGGCGGAAACTGGGGCGGGGGAACCCCAAAATTTTGGGGCTGAGACCCCCCAGAAGGAGGCAGGGACCCCCAAAATTGGGCTGGAGGAGGGGTCCCCAAAATTTGGGGGGGTTTTGGAAGGAGAACCCCAAAAATCAAGGAGTTCCCCCCTCACCTGGGCAGCCCCCGAGGTTGGGTCTGAACCCAAAATCAGCCCAGGGCAGGAACCCAAAATTTGGGGGGGGGGGGGCCGGGGGGATTTTGGGAACCCCAAAGAAACTTTTTGGGGTTTTTTATCGACATCCCAAAATTTGGGGTTTTGGGGTGAAAATCTCGACCTCAAAATTTGGGGTTTTTGGGAAAAATCCTCAAATTTGGGGTTTTAAAACCTGGAGAAAAAATCCCCAGCTCCTTGGGGATTTTGCAAATTTGGGGAATTGGGGTTTTAAAGATCCGGGGTTTTATTTTGGAGAAAATTTGGGGGTTTGGGGTCCCGGCCTCTGAAGAAGAAGAAAAAGAAGAAGGGAGGGGAAATCAAGGAGAGGGGGATGGTCTCCCTCAAAAAATCAGGAATCTGGGAGGGGAAATGGGGAAAAAAAGGAAGGTGAGCCTGGGCCCATCAGGGGTTAAAGTTTGGGTTTTAGCCAAATCAAAATGTTGAGGAAGATCATGGAGGGAAACCCAAACCTGAGAAAATTTAGAACGGGAAGGAGGGGAAAAATGAATTAAAAAAATCCAAAAAAAAATTTTGATTTTGGCTGAAAATCTGATGTTGCTGGTCAAGATTCCAAATCAAAAATATTGAGGGATTCATGTTCCCCAAAATCCCAAACCTGAAATTTTCCCCAAATCCCAAATTGGGAGGGAAAAATCAAAAAAATGGGGATCCCCCAAAATCAAATGGGTTGAGTTTTTAAATCCTCCGAGTTTTGGAAGATTCCAAAATCATGGTGAGGGATTCAGTGAGAGGTTCTGGGGACCTGAGAAGCCCAAAAACAATCTTTGAGGGAAAGAGAGAAAAATCCCGAAAGTCGGGTGAGTTTTGAAGAAGGCCCCGAAAGTTTAGGGTCAAGAACTCAAATATTGAGGAAAAGAGGGGAGAGGGAAATTTTCCAACCCTGGAGAAAAAAAAACAGGAATCTGGGAGGGGAAAGGGATAAAAATGGGTGAATGAATCGGGAGTTTTGGGGTTAAAACTGAGTTTAGAGTCAAGTCCCACCCAAAATATTGAGGAAAATCAGTGGAGAGGGAAATCCCAAACCTGAGAAAGAAGAACGGGAATCTGGGAGGGGAAATGGGGAGAAAAATGGGTGAATCGGTTGAGTTTTGGGGTTAAAACTGAGTTTAGAGTCAAGTCCCAGCCCAAAATATTGAGGAGAATCAGTGGAGAGGGAAATCCCAAACCTGAGAAGATAAAACGGGAATCTGGGAGGGGAAATGGGGAAAAATGGGGTGAATCGGTTGAGTTTTGGGGTTAAAACTGAGTTTAGTGTCATGTCCCAGCCCAAAATATTGAGGAAAATCAGTGGAGAGGGAAATCCCAAACCTGAGAAGGAAAAACGGGAATCTGGGAGGTGAAAGGGGGAGAAAAATGGGGTGAATCGGTTGAGTTTTGGCGTTAAAACTGAGTTTAGGGTCAAGATTCCAACTCAAAATATTGGAGAGATTCAGTGGAGAGGGAAATCCCAAACCTGAGAAGGAAAAACGGGAATCTGTGAGGGGAAAGGGGGAGAAAAAAAATAATCAGAATCGGTTGAGTTTTGGGGTTAAAACTGAGTTTAGGGTCAAGATTCTGACTCAAAATATTGAGGAGATTCAGTGGAGGGGAAATCCCAAACCTGAGAAGGAAAAGTGGGAAAAATCCATGGAAATGTGATGGAATTTGGAAAAATAATGGAGAAATTTGGGAGATTTTGTTCAGTTTTGGGGCTAAAATTGAGTTTAGGGTCACGTCCCAGCCCAAAATATTGAGGAAGATCAGTGGAGAGGGAAATCCCAAAATTGAGAAGGAAAAAAAGGGAAAAATTGGTGAAAATACGGTGGAAATAGGGAGGAATTTGGGTGAATCCATTGAATTTTGGGGTTAAAACCAAGTTTTCACTCCAAGAGGTTGAGGAAAATCAGTGGAGAGGGAAATCCCAAACCTGAGGAGGAAAAGTGGGAAAAATCCATGGAAATGTGATGGAATTTGGAAAAAAATGGGATTAAATCCATGGAAATGTGGAGGAATTTGGGAAAAATGGGGAGAAATCCGTGAAAAAATCATGGAATTTGGAATAAAACCAAGTTCAGGGTCAAGTTTTAATTCCAAGATGTCAAAAAAATTCCAAGTTGTGAGGAAAATCCCAAATTTGAGAGGGGAAAATGGGAGAAATGTGGAATAATTTTGGGGGAAAATGGGAGAAACTGAGGGGAAAAATGGGAGGAATTTAGGAAAATTTGGATTAATTTGGGAAAAAATTGAGAAATTCAGGAAAATTTGGATTAATTTGAGAAAAAATGGGGTTTATTGTTCCAGGAGTTTTGTGGGATGATTTTTCCATGGATTGGGTGGGGTTTTATTGGGATTTTTTTGGGGAATTTCCCAGTATTTCTGGGGCGAATTTTGGGGATTTTTCCACATTTTTGGGCGGTTTTGGGATGATTTTCCAATGGATTTTCCCATTGATTGGGTGGGGGTAAATTAGAATAAAATTTGAATACATTTAAATAAAATTTGAAATTCTAATTTAAAATACAAATAAATCAAAATATAAAACATTAATAAACTGAATTTAAAAAATTAAAATAATTCAAAAGAATGGAATAAAAAGAATTCATTAAATTAATTATTAATTAAAAATTAAGGTCAATTCAAAACTGGAAGGAATTAAAAAGTAATGAAAAATAATAAAATAAATGTTAATAGAAAAATAATGAAATTAAAATAATAATGGGAATAAATTAATGGAAATTAAAATAATTACCACCATTCAAATAAAAATTATTAAAAACAAAATATTTAAAAGATTTAAAAGTCAAATAATGAAAATAAAATATTGAAACAAAAATATTAAAACTTAATTAAAGTAAAATCATTAAGATTAAAATAATAAAAATTATTAAAATAAGAAATAAATAATAAAAATTAATGAATTAATTTAAAATAACAGGCATTGAAAAGAGACAATAATGGATTAAAATAATAATTAAAATTGAATTGATAAGAAATTAATGAGACTAAATTCAGAATAATAATGGTCAAAAATATAGTATTAAATAAAAAAAGTATAATTTTAAAATTAGAATTAATTACCAGTTTAAAATAAAAAGAAATTAAAAATAATAACAGCAATAACCTCCTAAAAAGCAAAATAAATTAAGAATTAGAATAATAACATAATACTTGTAATGAATAAAATGAGCATCAATTAAAAATAAAAATAAATTAAAATTAATAATAATTAATTAATTGAGTAATTAATAATAAGAAGGATTAAAATAAAATTAATAAAAATAATTTTAAATTAAAATAACAGACAACTGTAATTATTAGTATGTTGAATACTAGAAATTAAACCAATAATTAAATAAATCCTATTAATTAATCCAACAATTAAATAAATCCTATTAATGAAGCTAAAGAATTAATTAATAAAAACTAATTAAATATAATCCTATTAATCCTTAATGAATAAAAAATTCAATTCATCCCAAAACCTCCCTGAAATTCCTTTTAAGGGGGAAAAGTGGGAACTGGACAGGGCTAGGCCCAAAATTCCAAGATTTTAGAGAGGAAAAAAGGAGGATTTGGAGTAGGATGAGGTGAAAATTCCCAAAATTCCTGAGGGAATAGTGGGAATTTGGATGTTCCAGGCCTGAAATTCCAAGATTTCCAAGGGAAAATTGGGAAAAAGGGAAGTGGTGAGCAGAGAATTCCAAGATTTCTGAGGGAAAATTGGGATTTTGGGGGTACAAGCCCTGAAATTCCAAGATTGTAGGGGAAAAAGGAGGATTTGGGGTAGGCCGAGATGAAAATTCCAAGATTTCTGAGGGAAAATTGGGATTTGGGGGGTACAAGTCCTGAAATTCCAAGATTGTAGGGGAAAAAGGAGGATTTGGGGTAGGCTGAGATGAAAATTCCAAGATTTCTGAGGGGAAAGTGGGAATTTGGATGTTCCAGGCCCAAAATGAGAAGGTTTTGGAGGGAAAATTGGGAATTGGGGTAGGCCAGGCTGAAAATTCCCAAAATTCCTGAGGGAAAAGTGGGAAAGAGGGAAGTGCTGAGCACAAAATTCCAAGGTTTTAGAGGAAAAATTGGGATTTGGGGTAGGCCATGCCCAAAAATCCTGGGATTTCTGAGGGGAAAAATGGGATTTGGGCCTGGCACAAATTTCCCGAAGGTCTGAGGGGAAAAGTGGGAATTGGACAGGACCAGGCCCAAAATTCCAAGATTTCTGAGGGAAAATCGGGATTTGGGGTAGGCCAGGCTGAAAATTCCCAAAAATCCTGAGGAAAAAGTGGGAAAGAGGGAAAGGCTGAGCACAAAATTCCAAGATTTCTGAAGGAAAAATGGGGTTTCAGGGGTACAAGGCCCAAAATTCCAAGGTTTTAGGGGGAAAATCGGGATTTGGGGTAGGCCAGGCTGAAAATTCCCAAAATTCCTGAGGGAAAAGTGGGAAAGAGGGAAGTGGTGAGCAGAGAATTCCAAGATTTCTGAAGGAAAATTGGGATTTGGGGGGTACAAGCCCTGAAATTCCAAGATTGTAGGGGAAAAAAGGAGGATTTGGGGTAGGCCGAGATGAAAATTCCCAAAACTCCTGAGGGAAAAGTACGAAAGAGGAAAGTGCTGAGCACAAAATTCCAAGGTTTTAGGGGGGGAAATGGGAATTGGGAAATGCCAGGTGCAAAATTCCATGGTTTTGGAGAGAAAATTGGGAATTGGGGTAGGCCAGGCTGAAAATTCCTAAAAATCCTGAGGGAAAAGTGGGGAAAAAGGGAAGTGCTGAACCCAAAGTTCCAATATTTTGGAGAGGAAAAACTGGGAATTGGGGGATAAAAGGCCCAAATTCTCAAGATTTCTGAGGGGAAATAAAGGAGGATTTGGGGTAGGCCGAGATGAAAATTCCTGAGGGAAAAGTGGGAATTTGGATGTTCCAGGCCTGAAATTCCAAGATTTCTGAGGGAAAAGTGGGAAAGAGGGAAGTGCCGAGCACAAAATTCCAAGGGTTTGGAAGGAAAAATGGGAATTTTTGGTTATCCTAGGCCCAAAATTCCTGAGGGAAGAGTGGGAATTGGGCAGGGCCAGGCCCAAAAGTCCAAGATTTTAGGGGGGAAATTGGGATTTGGGTAGGCCAAGCTGAAAATTCCCAAATTTCTGAGGGAAAAGTGAGAAAGAGGGAAGTGCTGAGTGCAAAATTCCAAGATTTTGGGGGAAAAATGGGAATTGAGAAATGTCATGCCCAAAATTCCGAGATTTCTGAGGGGGAAATTGGGATTTGGATGTTCCAGGCCTGAAATTCCAAAATTCCTGAGGGAAAAGTGGGAAAGAGGGAAGTGCCGAGCACAAAATTCCGTGGTTTTGGAGGGAAAATTGGGATTTTGGGGCTACAAGGCCCCAAATTTGAAGGTTTTGGAGGGAAAAGGAGGATTTGGGGTAGGCCGAGGTGAAAACTCCTAAAATTCCTGAAGGAAAAAGGGAAATGCTGAACACAAAATTCCAAGATTTTAGGGGGGGAAATTGGAATTGGGAAATGCCAGGCCCAAAATTCCAAGGTTTTGGAGGGAAATTCGGGATTTGGGTTGTTCCAGGCCCGAAATTCAAACAGTTCTGAGGGAATTCTCCAACCCTCCCCAAATTCCAAGAGATTTGCCCCAAAACTTTGGGAATTTGGGATATTCACAGCTCCAACCAATAAAATTCCTTTTTCCATCCCTAAATCCCATTTTGGGATTTTTTTTCCAAGGCCCAGGTGAACATTCCCAAATTCAGGTGTGGCCCAAAACTCAGGGAAAAAAATTCCTTCATAATCGGAGGATCCAGGAGTTAAAAAACCAAAACAATCCCCAAAATCGGATTTTTCCACCTGGAAAATCATTCCCGGGTTTAAAAAATGTGGAATTCCGGCCTGAATTATATAAGGAAAAGGGGGGCGAGGGGGGAATCTCACCCAGGTGCCGGAAAATCCCAATTTTCCAGGAAAAAAAGATGGAGCAACCCCGGAATGTTTCATTTTAAAGGTCAAAACACCTCCAAAATCCCATTTTTCCTTTAAAAAAACAGGATTTCCCTTAGGAAAAAAGCGATTTTTTCAGGCTCCAACCACCAAATTCCCCCTCGGGACTGCAGAATTCCGGGAAAAAAAGAAAAATATTGGAATTTTGGGGCTGGTTTAGAGTGAAAAATCTGAATTTTTGAAGAGGGAAAATCTGCATTTTGATCCGGATTTTAAATTCCCGGTGGGAATCCTCAGTGACAGCGCCGTGCCTTGTCCCTGGGGGTGGGGATTTGGGGAAAAAAAGGGATTTTTGGGGGGATTTGAGGGGTTTTTGAAAGGATTTTAAGGGTGAGAATTCCAAGCGCGGCGCCGCCGCAACGCGGGAAGGACGCGCCCTGCTCGGGAAAAAAAAAAAAATCGGGAATTGCAGGTGCCGGGAGAGGGGGAAAAAATGGGAAAAACCGGGGAAAAACCGCGGGAAAAAGGAACTGGAAACCCCTCCGGGGTTGGGTTTGAACAGGGATTTTGGGGGAAAAAATGGGGAAAAAAAATTGGGGAAAATCCTAAAAAATTGGGGGAGGGGAGGGAAAAAGCGCCGGGAACACCTGGAAAAGGCACACCTGGAACGGCCCCACCTGGATGACACGGCGGATTTATGGGAGGCTGCGAGGGCTTGGAACCACCCTGGAAACCCCAAAATTCCTAAAAATTCCCCAAAAACCCCCCCAAACCCCCAAGGTCTGGAGGCGCCCTCGCCTTTTCCAGGGAAGGGTTAAAATGCTGGAAAATTTGGGAGGGGTCGCCGCTGGACAAGCGGGGGGGAGGGATGCGATTTATCCCGATTTTATCCTGATTTTATCCCGATTTATCCTGATTTTATCCCCATTTCCCCTCTCATTTTACCCCATTTTATCCCGGTTTAGCTGGAATTTATCCCGATTTCCCGCCGGTTTATCCCGGTTTTTCGCTGTTTCACCCCGGTTTATCCCGATTTTTCGCCGTTTCACCCCGATTTATCCCGGTTTTTCCCCGTTTTTCCCGGTTTTTCCCCCATTTTTTCCCCCACTCACCTTTCCCGCCGCGCCTTCAGGGGGGCGGCGACCCCCGCGCCCCCCCCGGGGGTCCCGAGCCTTCCATGGCCGGGAGCGATCCCGGGAGGAGGAGCAGGGGGGGAAAAGCAGGAAAAAAAGCAGGAAAAGGAAAAAAAAAAAAAAGAGGAGGAGGAGGAGGAAGAGGAGGAAGAGGAGGAGGAGGAGGAGGAGGAGGAGCCCCCCCTCCCCCTGCGGCCGCAGGGAGGGCAGGAGAAGGGAGGGGCAGGGGAGGGCCCCTGCTGGGAATGTTGGGAATTTTCGGGGGGGTTTTTTTTTGGGAATTTCGGGGGTTGGGTGTTGGAGTTCTTGGATTTTTGGGGGGTTTGTCCCAATTCCTGGATTCCTGAATCCTCAAAATCCCTGATTTCCTAAATTTCTGGATCCCTGATTCCCAACATTCCCTGAATCCCCAAATCCCTGGATTCTCTAATCCACAAAATCCCGGGATTTTCATCGCTGTCCCAAAATTCCAGCCCTCCTGGATCCCCTGGATCCCCAGATTCCCCAAGTTCCTGGATCCCCAAATTCCTAAATTTCTGAATTCCTGAATTCCATCCCATTCCCTGGATCCCGTAATTCCCGAATCCCCATATTCCTTAATCCCCGAATTCCTGAAGCCCCGAATTCCTGAATTTTTGCATTCCTGAATTCCTAAATCCCCAAATTCCAAAATCCCTGAATTCCAAAATTCCTGAATTCCCAAATTCCTGGATTCCTGAATCCACAAAATCCCAGCCCTCCTGGAATCCCTGGATCCCCAAATGTCTGAATCCCTAAATTCCTGAGTTCCCAAATCCCTGAATCCCCAAATTCCTGAATTTCTGCATCCCTGAATCCCCAAATCCCCGAATTCCAAAATTCCCGAATTCCCAAATTCCTGGATTCCCGTATCCACAAAATCCCAGGATTTTGTCGCCGTCCTAAAATCCCAGCCCTCCTGGAATCCCCAAATTTCCCGAATTCCTGGATTCCCAAATTCCTGAATTCCCAAACTCCATCTCATTCCCTGGATCGCTGAGTCCCCAAATTCCTGAATTCCCAAATTCACAATTCCCTGAATTCCTGGATCACTGAATTCCAAAATTCCTGAATTCCCGGATTCCATCCCAATCCCCGAACCCCCGAATTCCCCAATCCCTGAATCCCCAAATCCCCAAATTCCCAGATCCCCAATTCCCTCAATCCCACCCCATTCCACGAATCCCCCACCCCCAAAATGTCCCCAGGTGTCCCCAAAATGTCCCCAGGTGTCCCCATCCACCCTTTATTGTCCTCAGTGCCACCCCTGCTGTCCCCAAAATGTCCCCAGGTGTCCCCATCCACCCCAGTGCCACCCCAAGTGTCCCCAGGGGTCCCCAAAATGTCCCCAAGTGTCCCCAAAATGTCCCCAGGTGTCCCCATCCATCCACCCCAGTGATGTCCCCAGGGCCACCCCAGGTGACACAACCCCCGTGTCCCCCTTCGACGGTGACAATGACAATGATGATGATGATGATGATGATGATGATGATGATGATGATGAAGACGGCCATGACAACAACCATGACAATGATGATGACAAGGATGAAGGTGACAATGACAATGATGATGACAGTGACCATGAAAATGACAATGATGATGACAGTGACAGCGATGCGATGACAATGATGATGATGAAGATGAAGATGACCATGACAATGATGATGACAGTGACAGCGATACGATGACAATGATGATGATGATGATGATGATGACCACCATGACGACGATGATGATGATGATGACATGACCATGACAATGATGATGACAATGATGAAGGTGACCATGACAATGATGATGACAGTGACAGCGATACGATGACAATGATGATGATGATGAAGATGACCACCATGACGATGATGATGATACGACCATGACAATGATGATGAAGACGACGACCATCACAACGATGATGATGATGACAGTGATGACAACGACCATGACCATGACAATGACGATGAATCTCATGACCACGATGATGATGATGGTAAAGATGACGATGATGATGAAGATGACCATGACAACAACCATGACAATGACCATGATGAGTTAACGATGACCATGACCATGACGATGATAATGACCGTTACCATGACCGTGACAATGACCATGACCGTGACAATGACAATGATGATGAAGATGATGACCATCACGATGATGATGATGACAGTGATGATGATGACGATGACTATGATAATGATGATGACCATGACAATGACCATGACCATGATGATGATGGCCATGACCATGACCATCGTGACCATGATGACCATGACAATGACCATGATGACCATGATGACCATGACAATGACAATGACAATGACCATGACCATCGACCATGACCATGATGACCATGACAATGACCATGACCATGATGATGATGGCCATGACAGTGCCCATGACCATGATGACCATGACAATGACCATGATGACCATGACCATGACAATGACCATGATGACCATGATGACCATGACCATGACAATGACCATGATGACCATGATGACCATGACCATGATGACCATGACAATGACCATGACCATCCATGATGACCATGACAATGACCATGACCATCATGACCATGACAATCCTGATCATGAGCATGACCATGACCAAGACCATCATGCCCATGATTATGACCATGCACAATGACCACGACGATGATGACGATGACAGTGATGACCACAACAATGACCACGACCATGACCACGATGACAATGACGATGACAATGACAATGACGATGACGATGACCACAACCACGACCCCCACCGCTCACACCCCCATCCCCTCATGATGACCATGACCATGATGATGATGGCCATGACAGTGACCATGACCATGACCATCATGACCATGACCATCATGACCATGACCACGACGATGATGATGACAATGATGACAATGACCACGACCACGACCATGACGACAACGATGACAATGACAATGGCAATGGCGATGATGATGACAATGATGACCACAACAATGACCATGACCATGACCATGATGATGATGGCCATGACAGTGACCATGACCATGATGACCATGACAATCCTGACCATGACCATGATCATGACCATGACCATGACCCAGACGATGATAACAATGACAATGATAACAATGACCACGACCATGACCATGACGACGATGACAATGACAATGGCGATGATGATGATGATGATGATGACCACCACCCCCACCGCTCACATCGCCATCCCCTCATGATGATGATGACAATGATGATGATGACCGTGACAATGACAATGACCATGACCATGATGATGAGGCCATGACAGTGACCATGAACATGATGACCACGACCATGATGATGATGACAATGACAATGATGGTGACCATGACAATTACCATGACAATGACCATGACCACAACCATGACCATGACCATGATGATGATGACGATTACACACAACAGACAATGACCATGATGATGACCATGACAATGACCGTGACAATGACAATTACCATGACAATGACCATGACCGCAACCATGACCATGACCATGATGATGATGACCATGATGACCATGACAATGACCATGACCATGATGATGATGACCATGACGACAACGATGACAATGACAATGACGATGATGATGACAATGATGACCACCACAATGACCACGACCATGACCATGACGACGATGACGATGACAATGACAATGATGATGATGACGATGATGACGATGACCGCCACCCCCACCGCTCACACCGCCGTCCCCTCACTGCCCTCCTCGGTGGTGACCGCGCTGCGTCCCCGCCCGTCCCCGCCCACGCTGGTGACCTCATCGCTGAGCACCCCCTTGAGCAACGCCCTCCACGAGCGCCTCACCTTGCCCAGGCCCCGCCCCATCACCAGGTAGATGATGGGATTGACGCAACCGTTGACGTAGGCCAGCCCCGCCACCGCGGGGTCGGTGGCCTGGGCGCCGCGGAACGCCGCCGTGCCCGGCGTGCCGGCCGCCAGCACCATCCCCACCACGTGGTAGGGCAGCCAGCACACGAAGAAGCTGACGATGACCACCAGCACCGTCCTGGTGGCCCTCTGCGACCTGCCCAGGCCGCGCCGCCGCACGCGGCTCAGCAGGCGCCCGTAGCACGCGGAGATGACCACGAACGGCCCCAGGAACCCGCAGAGGAACCGCACGGCGGCCACGGCCAGCTCGGCGCCAAGCAGGGCCACGACGGCGCCGAGGGACATGACGCAGGGGGGGCCTTGGCCGAGAAGGCCGAGGGCGACGGCGCTGAACACACGGCGACGGCACTGCCAGCAGCGCTGCCGCCGCCACGCCCGGGCGCACGCTGGCTTTGGGCGCCGGGCGCAGCGCGGTTGTGGCACCACACGGGCGCGGGCACCGCGGCAGCGGTCGGCGCTGATGGCCGTGAGCAGCAGCACGCTGGAGAACATGGCCAGCACGGTCAGCGAGGGCAGCAGCTTGCAGGCGGCGCGGCCCAGCGGCCAGTGGTGGTCGGTGGCCAGCGGCAGCGCCAGGAAGGGCAGCGCCAGGCAGCTGAGCAGGTCGGCCAGCGCCAGGTGCGAGAACCAGACGCCGTTGACCGTGCGGCGCAGCTCGCGCGCCGCCGTCACCCAGAGCACGGCGCCGTTGCCCAGCACGCCCAGCACGAAGATGGCGGCGTAGAGCGCCAGCACCAGGCGGTGGCCCAGGGGCACCTCGGCCGCGGACAGGTCCTCCAGGAGGTCACCCAAGGTGTCGTTCCAGGTGTCGTTCCAGGGTGCCCAGGGGTCGCTCCAGGGGTCGTCCCAAGGGGACGGCGGCGCGGCCATGGCGGGGTGGGGACACCTGGGGGTGGGTCAGGGGTGGGTCAAGGTGGGTTCTTCACCTGGCCAGGTGGTCCTGAAGACCCCAAGGTGGGTTCTTCACCTGGCCAGGTGGTCCTGAAGATCCCAAGGTGGGTTCTTCACCTGCCCAGGTGGTCAAGGACCTTCCAAAAGGTGACCAAAGGTGGGTCAAGGTGGGTTCTTTCACCTGGCCAGGTGGTCCTGAAGACCCCAAGGTGGGTTCTTCACCTGTTCAGGTG
This sequence comes from Emberiza elegans, assembly GCA_024865655.1. NCBI lineage: Eukaryota > Metazoa > Chordata > Aves > Passeriformes > Fringillidae > Emberiza > Emberiza elegans. Next base: position 1,585,072 of record JALJVW010000143.1, on the reverse strand, counting down.
GTCCTGAAGACCCCAAGGTGGGTTCTTCACCTGCCCAGGTGGTCAAGGACCTTCCAAAAGGTGACCAAAGGTGGTCAGGGGTGGGTCAGAGTGGGTTCTTCACCTGTTCAGGTGGTGCAGGAGCTTCCAAAACACCCCCTGACCCACCCCAAGGTGAGTCCCTCACCTGGCCATGTGATCCAGGAACTTCCAAATGATCCCCTGACCCACCCAAGGTGGGTTCCTCACCTGGCCAGGTGGTCCTGAAGATCCCAAATTGGGTTCTTCACCTGCCCAGGTGGTCAAGGAGCTTCCAAAAGGTGACCAAAGGTGGTCAGGGGTGGGTCAAGGTGGGTTCTTCACCTGGCCAGGTGGTCAAGGAGATTCCAGAAGGTGACCAAAGGTGGGTCAAGATGGGTTCTTCACCTGGCCAGGTGGTCCTGAAGACCCCAAATTGGGTTCTTCACCTGTTCAGGTGGTGCAGGAGCTTCCAAAACACCCCCTGACCCACCCCAAGGTGAGTCCTTCACCTGTTCAGGTGGTCAAGGACCTTCCAAAAGGTGACCAAAGGTGGTCAGGGGTGGGTCAAGATGGGTTCTTCACCTGGCCAGGTGGTCCTGGAGACCCCAAGGCGGGTTCTTCACCTGTTCAGGTGGTCCAGGAGCTTCCAAAGGGCCTCCAAACCCACCCCACCAGGTGACCAAGGTGTTTTGGGGGGGTCTCCATTCCCATTTTGGGTTCCCAGCCCCATTTTTGGGGTCCCCAGCCCCATTTTTTTGAGTTCTCCACCCGTTTTTGGGGTCTCCAGGTCCATTTTTGGGGTCTCCAGGTCCATTTTTGGGGTCCCCACCCTCCTGCGTCCCCTCCCCCCCCGGATGTGGAATTTCCTCATCCTCCCCTCCCCCACCCCTCCCCATGGCGCAAGAATTTGGGAGAGGAACTGGGGGGGGGGGAGGGGCAGCTCCACCCTTCCCCTCCCTCCCCGCGGGGTGGGGACCCAAAAATGGGGCGGGGACCCCAAAAAGTGGGGCGGGGACCCCTAAAAATGGGCTAAGAACCCCAAAAATTGGGGTTGGAGACCCCAAAAATGGGGTAGAAAACCCAAAAAATGGGGTGGAGACCCCAAAAATGAGGCTGAGAAGCCAAAAATGGAACCGGGGAAACCAAAAATGGGTGGGAAACCCAAAAATTGGGTGGGAAACCCCAAAAATGGGGTGGGGAGCCCCAAAAATGGGGTAAGGACCTCAAAAATGGGGTAGAAACCCCAAAAAATGGAACTGGGGAACCCAAAAATGGGTGGGAAACCCAAAAATTGGGTGGGAAACCCAAAAATGGGGTGGGGAATCCAAAAATGTGTTTGGAGACTCCAAAAATGGAGCTGGAGACCCCAAAAATGGGTGTGGGGAACCCAAAAATTGGGTGGGGACCCCAAAATTGGGCCTGAGACCACAAAAATGGGGTGGGGAAACCAAAAATGGGTTTGGAGATCCCAAAAATGGATTTGGAGACCCCAAAAATGGGTTTGGAGACCCCAAAATAGGGGTGAGAACCCCAAAATGGGGTGGGGGACCCAAAAAATGGGGCTGGAGATCCCAAAATTGGGTTTGGAGACCCCAAAAATGGAGCTGGAGACCCCCAAAATGGGGCTGGAGATTCCAAAATTGGGTTTGGAGACCCCAAAATAGGGGTGAGAACCCCAAAAATGGGGTGGGGGACCCAAAAATGGGGCTGGAGATCCCAAAAATCAAGGTGGAGACCCCAAAATTGGGGTGAAGACCCCAAAAATTGGGTGGGGAACCCCAAAAATGGAGCTGGAAATGCCCCAAAATTCGATTTGGAGACTTGAAAAAATGAGCCTGGAAATGGCCCAAAATTGGGTTTGGAGACCCCAAAAAATGAGGCTGGAGACCCCAAAAATGAGGCTGAGAGCCCCAAACTGGTCTGGAGACCCTCCCCAAACTGGTCTGAACTGGGAGGGGTCCCCAAACCCCCCCCGGGAGAACAAAACCCCCCCAAAAATGGGAATAAAGAGCCCAAAAATGGGAATAAAGAGCCCAAAAAAACCCCAAAAACGAGGCGGAAACGCCAAAATTGGGGCTGAGACCCCCCCAGAAGGAGGCGGGGACCCCCCAAAATTGGGCTGGAGGGGGAGGGGTCCCCAAAACCCCCCCGGGACCCCCCAAAATCCGCCCCCCCCCCCTCACCTGGAGCGGCCGCCGCGGTTGGAGCGGAACCGAAGGGAAGGGGAAATCAGCCCGGGGGGCAGGAAATCCCAAAAACGGGGGCGGGGAGGGGCCGGGGGGGGCGGGGAACCCCCAAAATTTTGGGGGTTGGGGACATCCCCACCTCAAAATTTGGGGTTTTTTGGGGGGAAAAATCCTCAAATTTGGGGTTTTTATGGAGAAAAAAAAGCTCCAAATTTGGGGTTTTATTTTTGGAGGAACCGCCCCAAAATTTGGGGGTTTTGGGGTGAAAACCTCGAGAGAACCCCAAAAATTTTCGGGGGAAGGAGTTGGGGGCATCCCCACCTCAAAATTTGAGTTTTTTTGGGAGGGAAAACCCCAAAATTTGTGGGTTTTATGGAGGAAAATAGCTCCAAATTTGGGGTTTTTTTGAGGAACTGCTCCAAAATTTGGGTTTTTTTTTCGAGGAACTGCCCAAAAATTTGGGGGTTTTGGGGTGAAAACCTCGAGGGAACCCCAAAAATTTGGGGGTTGGGGACATCCCCACCTCAAAATTTGGGATTTTTTGGGGGGAAAAATCCTCAAATTTGGGGTTTTTTTGGAGAAACTGCTCCAAAATTTGGGGTTTTTTATCGAGGAACTGCCCAAAAATTTGGGGGTTTTGGGGTGAAAATCTCGAGGGAACCCCAAAAATTTGGGGGGGGAGGAGTTGGGGGCATCCCCACCTCAAAATTTGGGAGTTTTTTTTGGGAAAAATCCTCAAATTCGGGGTTTTTATGGGGGAAAGAAGCTCAAAATTTGGGGTTTTTTTTGAGGAACCGCCCCAACATTTGGGGATTTTGGGGTGAAAACCTCGAGGGAACCCCAAAAATTTTGGGGGGAGGAGTTGGGGACATCCCCACCTCGAAATTTGGGATTTTTTGGGGAAGAAAACCCCAAAATTTGTGGGTTTTATGGAGGAAAAAAGCTCCAAATTTGGGGTTTTATTTTTGGAGGAACCGCCCCAAAATTTGGGGGTTTTGCGGTGAAAACCTCGAGGGAACCCCAAAAATTTGGGGGGAGGGGAGTTGGGGAGACCCCCACCTCGAAATTTGGGATTTTTTTGGGGGAAAAATCCTCAAATTTGGGGATTTTATGGAGGAAAAAAGCTCAAAATTTGGGGTTTTTTTTGAGGAACTGCCCCAAAATTTGGGTTTTTTTTTTGGATGAACCACCCCAAAATTTGGGTTTTTTTGAGGAACCGCTCCCAAATTTGAGGTTTTTGGGGTAAAAAGAGCTCGGAGGGGGAGGGGGGGGCCCCAAAATGAACCGGATCACCCCAAAATTCAGGACGCAGCCGGAGGATTTCTGCAACTTTTATTCCACAAAGACAAAATTTTGGGAGGGGGCTGACCCCAAAATCCCCTCGGGGGGAAATTTGGGGACCCCCCCCCTCCCTCAGGTGAGATTTGGGGGTTTTTGGGGCCCCCCCAGGTGAAATTTGGGGTTTTTTGGAGTCCCCCCCAGGTGAAATTTGGGGCCCCCCAGGTGAGATTTGGGGATTTTTGGGGCTCCCCCAGCTGAAATTTGGGGGGTTTGGGCCCCCCCAGGTGAAATTTGGGGATTTTTGGGGACCGTCCCAGGTGAGATTTGGGCCCCCCCAGGTGAAATTTGGGGATTTTTTGGGTCCCCCCAGGTGAAATTTGGGGCCCCCCAGGTGAAATTTGGGAACTTTTGGGGCCCCCAGGTGAAATTTGGGGCCCCCCAGGTGAAATTTGGGAACTTTTGGGGCCCCCACAGGTGAAATTTGGTTCTTTTGGGACCTCCCCAGGTGAGATTTGGGGCCCCCAGGTGAGATTTGGGATTTTTGGGCCCCCCCCAGGTGAGATTTGGGGTTTTTGGGATCCTCCCAGGTGAAATTTGGGGATTTTTGCCCCCTCCCAGGTGAAATTTGGGGGCCCCCAGGTGAGGTTTGCCCCCCCCAGGTGAAATTTGGGGTTTTTTGGGGTCCCCCCAGGTGAGATTTGGGGTTTTTTGGGATCCCTCCCAGGTGAAATTTGGGGGGAGATTTGGGATTTTTGGGTCCCCCGTCACACCTGGGGGGGGCGCTGGGTTCTCCTGTGGGGGGAGAGAGGGGAAAAATGGGGCTGGAGAGACCCAAAAAACCCCAAATTCCCCCAAAAATCCCAAATTCCCCCCAAAAAATCCTCCCAAAACCCCAAATTCCTCCCAAAAAACCCAAGTCCCCCCAAAATCCCAAATTCCCCCCAAAAAATTCCAAATTCCCCCAAAATCCCAAACCCACAAATCCCAAATTCCCTCAAAATCCTCCCAAAAAATCCCAAATCCCCCCAAAATCCCAAATCCAAAAAATCCCAAATTCTCCCCAAAATCCCAAATCCAAAAAATCTCAAATCCCCCCAAAATCCCAAATCCCCCCAAAATCCAAAATCCAAAAAATCCCAAATTCTCCCCAAAATCCCAAATTCCCCCCAAAATCCTCCCAAAACCCCAAATCATCCCAAAAATCCCAAATTCCTCCCAAAAATCCCAAATCCACAAAATCCCAAATTCCCCCAAAATCCTCCCAAAATCCCAAATTCACCCCAAAAATCCCAAATTCCCCCAAAATCCTCCCAAAATCCCAAATTCACCCCAAAAAAACCCAAATCCCCCCAAAATCCCAAATCCCCCCCAAATCCTCCCAAAAATCCCAAATTCCCCCAAAATCCCAAAAATCCAAAATCCCCCCAAAATCCCAAATCCCCAAAATCTCCCCAAAATCCAAAATCCCCCCAAAATCCAAAATCCCCCCAAAATCCTCCAAAAAATCCCAAATCCTCCCCAAACCCCCAAAATCCCCAATCCCCCCCAGGTGATTTTGGGGTTCCCTAAGGGAGTTTTGGGTTCCCCCAGGTAATTTGGGACCCCCCCAGGTGATTTTGGGGTCCCCCAGGTGATTTTGGGGTCTCCCAGGTAAATTTGGGGTCCCCCAGGTGATTTTGGGGTCCCCCAGGTGAGTTTTGGGACCCCCCAGGTGATTTTGGGGTCTCCCAGGCAATTTTGGGGTCCTCCAGGTGATTCTGTGGTTCCCCAGGTACGCCCCAGGTGATTTTGGGGCTCCCCAGGTAAATTTGGGGTCCCCCAGGTGAGTTTGGGACCCCCCAGGTGATTTTGGGGGTCCCCAGGTGAATTTTGGGGTCCCCGAGGTGAATTTTGGGACCTCTCAGGTGCATTTCTGGCCCTCCAGGTGAGTTTGGGGTCCCCCAGGTGAGTTTGGGACGCCCCCAGGTAAATTTTGGGGTGCTCCAGGTGCCCCCTCAGGTGAGTTTTGGGGCCCTCCAGGTGAGTTTTGGGACCCCCCCCCCAAACCCCAAAGCCACTCCCGGGGTCTCTCAGGGATGAATTTAATGCAGCAGCAGCAGCAGCAGCCAGGTGTGCCCAGGTGTGCCCAGGTGAGTTCAGCTGTGCCCAGGTGAGTTCAGCTGTGCCCAGGTGAGCCCAGGTGAGCTCAGGTGTGCCCAGGTGAGCTCAGGTGAGTCAGTGCAGCAGCAACAGCCCCGAAAGAGCCCCCAAAAGTTCTTCAGAGACCCCAAAAATACCCAAAAATCCACCCCAGAGCCACCCAGGTGTGCCCAGGTGTGCCCAGGTGAGCTCAGGTGAGTCAGTGCAGCAGCGACAGCCCCAAAAGATCCCCAAGGAACCCCAAAAATTTCCAAAAATCCACCCCAGAGCCAAGCAGCGCTGCCCAGGTGTGCCCAGGTGTGCCCAGGTGTGCCCAGGTGAGTTCAGGTGAGTCAGTGCAGCAGCGACAGCCCCAAAAGTTCTTCAGAGACCCCCAAAATACCCGAAAATCCACCCCAGAGCCACCCAGGGGTGCCCAGGTGAGTTCAGGTGTGCCCAGGTGAGTTCAGGTGTGCCAGTCCAGCAGCTCCAGGCAGTGACAGCCCCAAAAGTCCCTCAGAAACCCCAAAAGAGCCCAAGTTCCCCCCAAAATCCACCCCAGAGCGAAGGAGCAGCACCCAGGTGTGCCCAGGTGTGCCCAGGTGTGCCCAGGTGAGCTCAGGTGAGTCAGTGCAGCAGCGACAGCCCCGAAAGAGCCCCCAAAAGTTCTTCAGAGACCCCAAAAATACCCAAAAATCCACCCCAGAGCCAAGCAGCGCTGCCCAGGTGTGCCCAGGTGTGCCAGGTGTGTTCAGCTGTGCCCAGGTGTGCCCAGGTGAGTCAGTGCAGCAGCGACAGCCCCAAAAGAGCCCCAAGGAACCCCAAAAATTCCCGAAAATCCACCCCAGAGCCAAGCAGCGCTGCCCAGGTGTGCCCAGGTGTGCCCAGGTGAGTTCAGGTGTGCCCAGGTGAGTCAGTGCAGCAGCGACAGCCCCGAAAGAGCCCCCAAAAGTTCTTCAGAGACCCCAAAAATACCCAAAAATCCACCCCAGAGCCACCCAGGTGTGCCCAGGTGTGCCCAGGTGAGCTCAGGTGAGTCAGTGCAGCAGCGACAGCCCCAAAAGAGCCCCAAGGAACCCCAAAAATACCCAAAAAACCACCCCAGAGCCAAGCAGCGCTGCCCAGGTGTGCCCAGGTGTGCCCAGGTGTGCCCAGGTGAGTTCAGGTGAGTCAGTGCAGCATTTTACAGCCCCGAAGCTCCCCAGAGGGTCCCAAAAACCCCAAAATTTGGGAGAATTTGGGGAGCCAAGGCGTCCCGGTGGTTTTGGTGTTTTGGTGCCAGAATGTGCCCAGGTGTGCCCAGGTGAGCCCAAACTGGGAACTGAGGGGTCCTGGGGGGCTCCCAGGGGAAATTTTGGGGACGTTTTGTTTCAATTTTGGGGTGAATTTGGGGTTTTTGGGGGTCCCAGGCGGGGATTTGGGAGAATTTGGGGATTTTGGGGGGTCCCGGGGTGATTTTGGGGTTTTTTGGGGTCCCAGATGTGGTTTTGGGGTAAATTTGGGGTTTTTGGGGGGTCCCAAGGGGATTTTTGGGGGTCCCAGGGATGATTTTGGGGTAAATTTGGGGTTTTTGGGGGTCCCAGGCGGGAATTTGGGAGAATTTGGGATTTTGGGGGGTCCCAGGGGTGACTTTGGGGGTTTTTGGGGTCCCAGATGTGGTTTTGGGTAAATTTGGGGTTTTTGGGGGTCCCAGGGGGGAATTTGGGAGAATTTGGGGTTTTTGGGGGTCCCAGGGGTGACTTTGGGGAGATTTTAGGGAGATTTTTGGGGGATTTTGAGGATTTTGGGGGATTTTGAGGTGAATTTGGGATTTTGGGGGTGAATTTTCAGAGTTTTTGGGGTGAACTTTGGGGTTTTTGGGGGTTTGGGATTTTTTGGGGTGAATTTGGGGGTTTTGGGGGTTTTGGGGTTTTTGGGGTGAATTTGGGGTTTTTGGGGTGAATTTTTGGGGTGAATTTTTGGGATTTTGGGGTGAATTTTGAGATTTTTGGGGTGAATTTGGGATTTTTGTGGTGAATTTTGGGGATTTTGGGGGTTCGAGGTTTTTGGGGGTTTGGGGTTTTCAGGGTGAATTTTGGGGTTTTGGGGTGAATTTTGGGGGTTTTGGGGTGAATTTTTGGGATTTTGGGGTGAATTTTTGGGGGTTTTGGGGGTTTGGGGTTTTGGGGTGAATTTTGGGGATTTTGGGTCAGTGTGGGGGAGGGGAGCTCTTACGGAAACGAACCCTCTGGAAATCCGAGATCTCCACCCCCGGCCCTGCTGGGAACGGCACCAGTACAAACCAGTATGGACCAGTACAAACCAGTACGGACCAGTATAAACCAGTTCACACCAATCCAGACCAGTCTAAACCAGTCTGGACCAGCCCAGACCAGTCTAAACCAGTAACAACCCCCCAGTGACCCCCCCAGTGCCTCCCAGTACAGACCAGTAACCCCCCAGTTCCCTCCCAGTCCCTCCCAGTTCCCCCCAATCCCCTCCCAGTTTGTCCCAGTAACCCCCCCAGTCCTTCCCAGTTTGTCCCAGTAACCCAAATCCCCTCCCAGTTTATCCCAGTTTCCTCCCAGTTTGTCCCAGTCCATCCCAATCCATCCCAGTCCCTTCCCAGTTTGTCCCAGTCCCTCCCAGTTTGTCCCAGTAACCCCCAATCCCCTCCCAGTTTGTCCCAGTCCCTCCCAGTTTATCCCAGTTCCCCCAAATTCCCTCCCAGTCCCTCCCAGTTTGTCCCAGTCCCTCCCAGTTTATCCCAGTTCCCCCAAATTCCCTCCCAGTCCCTCCCAGTTTGTCCCAATCCCTTCCCACTTTATCCCAGTTTATCCCAGTTCCCTCCCAGTTTGTCCCAGTGCCCTCCCAGTTTGTCCCAGTTCCCCCAGTACCGTCGGGGGGGGTCCCGTTTCGCTCCGGGGTCTCCGGGGGGCTCCGGCAGGGGCTGGGGGGGGGGAGGGGCGGCTCCGGGACCCCGCCCTGGGCTGGGGGAGAGACTGGGAGAGACTGGGGGTTACTGGTTTGTACTGGTTTGTACTGGTTTGTGCTGGGGAGAGACTGGGGGTCACTGGTTTGTACTGGTTTGAACTGGGAGGGAACTGGGGTTGTGGTTTGCTGGTCCGAGAGGGGGGAGACCGGGGTCGCTGGGAGTCACTGGTTTGAACTGGTCTGAACTGGGGGTTACTGGTTCGCACTGGTTTGCACTGGTCCGTACCGGGGGGGTCCCTGGGGGTCCCTGGGTGTTACTGGTTTGCACTGGGGGTCACTGGTTTGCACTGGGGGTCACTGGTTTGCACTGGTCCGTACCGGGGGTGTCCCTGGTTTGAACTGGTTTGAACTGGTTTGAACTGGTCTGAACTGGTTTGCACTGGTTTGCACTGGTCTGAACTGGTTTGCACAGGTCCGTACCGGGGGTGTCCGTGGGTGTTACTGGTTTGCACTGGTCTGAACTGGTTTGCACTGGTTCTCACAGGTCCGTACCGGGGGTGTCCCTGGTTTGAACTGGGGGTCACTGGTTCGCACTGGTTCTCACTGGTTTGCACTGGGCCGTACCGGGGGGGTCACTGGTTTGAACTGGGGGTCACTGGTTTGCACTGGGGGTTACTGGTCTGAACTGGTTCGCACTGGTTTGCACTGGTCCGTACCGGGGGTGTCCCTGGTTTGAACTGGTCTGAACTGGTCCGTACTGGGGGGGTCCCTAGGGGTCCCTAGGGGTCCCTGTGGGTCACTGGGGGTTACTGGTCTGTACTGGTCCGTACCGGGCGTGTCCGTGGGTGTTACTGGTTCGCACTGGTTCGCACAGGTCCATACCGGGGGTGTCCCTGGTTTGAACTGGTTTGAACTGGTTTGAACTGGTTCGCACTGGTTTGCACTGGTCCGTACCAGGGGGGTCCCTGGGGGTCCCTGGGTGTTACTGGTTTGCACTGGGGGTCACTGGTTTGCACTGGGGGTCACTGGTTTGCACTGGTCCGTACCGGGGGTGTCCCTGGTTTGAACTGGTTTGAACTGGTTTGAACTGGTCTGAACTGGTTTGCACTGGTTCTCACTGGTCCGTACCGGGGGTGTCCCTGGTCTGAACTGGTTTGCACTGGTTCGCACAGGTCCGTACCGGGGGGGTCACTGGTCTGAACTGGTTTGCACTGGTTCTCACTGGTCCGTACCGGGGGTGTCCCTGGTCTGAACTGGTTTGCACTGGTTCGCACAGGTCCGTACCGGGGGTGTCCGTGGGTGTCCCTGGTTTGCACTGGGGGTCACTGGTTCGCACTGGTTCTGAACTGGTTCTCACTGGTTCGCACTGGGCCGTACCGGGGGGGTCACTGGTTTGAACTGGGGGTCACTGGTCCGCACTGGTCTGTACTGGTTCTCACTGGTCTGTACTGGTCCGTCCCGGGGGTGTCACTGGGGGTTACTGGTTCGCACTGGTCTGTACTGGTCCGTACCGGGGGTGTCACTGGGGGTTACTGGTTCGCACTGGTCTGTACTGGTCCGTACCGGGCGTGTCCCTGGGTGTTACTGGTTTGAACTGGGGGTTACTGGTTTGCACTGGGGGTTACTGGTTCTCACTGGTCTGCACGGGTCCGTACCGGGCGTGTCCCTGGGTGTTACTGGTTTGCACTGGGGGTCCCTGGTTTGAACTGGTCTGTACTGGTCTGAACTGGTCTGTACTGGTCCGTACCGGGGGTGTCCCTGGGGGTTACTGGTTCTCACTGGTCTGTACTGGTCTGTACCGGGCATGTCCCTGGTTTGAACTGGTCTGAACTGGTCCATACTGGGGGGGTCCCTAGGGGTCCCTGTGGGTCACTGGGGGTTACTGGTCCGCACTGGTTCGCACGGGTCCGTACCGGGGGGTCCCTGGTTTGCACTGGGGGTTCCTGGTTTGAACTGGTCTGTACTGGTCTGAACTGGTTCTCACTGGTCCGTACCGGGCGTGTCCGTGGGTGTTACTGGTTTGCACTGGGGGTCTCTGGGGGTCCCTGTGGGTCACTGGGGGTTACTGGTTTGCACTGGTTCTCACTGGTCTGTACTGGTCCGTACCGGGCGTGTCCGTGTCCGTGTCCGTGTCCGTGTCCGTGTCCGTCTGGCGCTGCTCGGGGCCGGGCCCTTCCTCCCCCTCCCCTCCTGGTCCCCGCTCAGATCCTCCCACTGGTCCGAGTCCTCCTGGGAACCGCCCGGGGCGGCGCCGCCTTCCGGAACCTTCCCTGGGCCCTGCTGGGAAACGGGGATGGGGACGGGACGGGCAGGGGGTGAAAATCCCAAATCACCAAATCACCAAATCCCCAAAACCCCAAAATTCCCAAAGTTCCTAAAATTCCCAAAATTCCCAAAATTCCAAATCCCCCAAATCCCCAAAGTTCCCAAAGTTCCTAAAATTCCAAATCCCCAAAATCCCCAAAATTCCCCAAAGTTCCTAAAATCCCCAAAGTTCCCAAAATTCCTAAAATACCAAATCCCCAAAGTTCCTAAAATCCCAAAATTCACAAAATCCCCAAAATTCCCCAAAATTCCCAATCCCAAAGTTCCCAAAGTTCCTAAAATCCCAAAATTCACAAAATCCCCAAAATTCCCCAAAATTCCTAAAATACCAAAATTCACAAAATCCCCAAAATTCCCAATCCCAAAGTTCCCAAAATTCCTAAAATCCCAAATTCACAAAGTTCCCAAAATTCACAAAATCCCCAAAATCCCCCAAAATTCCCAATCCTAAAGTTCCCAAAATTCCTAAAATACCAAATTCCCAAAGTTCCTAAAATCCCAAATCCCCAAAATCCCCCAAAATTCCCAATTCCAAAGTTCACAAATTCCCAAAATTCCAAATTCCAAAAATTCCCAAATCCCAAATTACCAAATCCCCAAAAATCCCCCAAATCCCCAAAATTCCAAATCCCAAAGTTCCCAAAATCCCCAAAATCCCAAAATCCCCAAAATCCCAAATCCCAAAATTCCACGGGGTCCCAAAATCCCCAAATCCCAAATTTTCAAGGGGATCCCGAAATTTGAAATCTCAAAAATCCAAAAAATCCCAAAAATCCCAAAATCCCAGGGGATCCTCAAATTCCTGGGGGTCCCAAAATCCCAAATTCTGGGGAGGTCCCAAAATTTTGGGATGATCCCAAAATTCTGGGGGGTCTCAAAATCTCAAATCCCAAAATCCCAAATCCCAAAATTCCGAGGGCTCCCAAAATTCCAAATCTCCAAATCCAAAAATCTCAAACCCCACAATTCCAAAAATTCCCAAACTCCCCAAATCCTAAAATTCTGGGGGGGGGGGTCGAAAAATCCCCAAATTCCCCAAATAATCCCCAAATTTCTGGGGGTCCCAAATCCCAAAATTCCAGGGAGGGGCCTAAAATCCCAAATTCCAAATCCCAAAATTCCAGAGGATCCCAAATCCAAAATCCCAAACCCCAAAATTCCAGGGGATCCCAAAATTCTGAGGGCTCCCAAAATCCTAAATCCCAAATCTCCGTGTCCCAAAATCCCAACTGCCCAATTCCAAAACTCTCAAACCCCACAATTCCCAAAATTCCCAAACTCCCAAAATCCCAAATTCTGGGGGGCTCAAAAAATCCCAAATCCCCAAATCCCCAAATTCCTGGGGGTCCCAAATCCCAAAATCCCAAACCACAAAATTCCAGTGAGTCCCAAAATCCCCAAATCCCAAATTTTCAAGGGGATCCTGAAATTTGAAATCTCAAAAATCCCAAAAATCCCAAAATCCTAGGGGATCCTCAAATTCCTGGGGGTCCCAAAATCCCAAATTCTGGGGAGGTCCTAAAATTTTGGGATGGTCCCAAAATCCCAAATCCCAAAATTCTGAGGGCTCCCAAAACCCCAACTCCCCAAATCCCAAAATCTCAAACCCCACAATTCCCAAAATTCCCAAACTCCCAAATCCTAAAATTCTGGGGGGGGTGGGGTCGAAAATTCCCAAAATTCCCAAAAAATCCCAAAATCCCGGGGAATTCCCGGATTTTGGGGTCACCTGGGCGCTCTCAGGCTCCGGGGGCGGCTCCGGCTGCGGCTCCCAGCGATCGTCGTGGAAACTGGGAACGGAATTTGGGGAGAAAATTTGGGAATTCCGGGAAAAATTCAGGAGGAAAAAAAAAGGGAATTCCCAAAAAAAAAAAACCCTCGGAAAATGGGAATTCAGGCCAAAATTTGGGGAGAAATTTGGGAATTTGCGGGAAAATTTGGGGGAAAAGGAAAGGAGGGGATTGCCCACCCCCAAACGCCTCCAGGACTCCCCAAAATCCCCCCAAAATTCCCTCCAAAACCAAAACCCCAAAACCAAAATCCCCAAAACCCAAAATCGAAAAAACCAAAATCCCCCAAATCTTCTGAATTCCCCCTAAAATTCCCCAAAAAAATCAAACCTCCAAAACCCAAATAAATTCCCAAATCTCCCCAAAAACTGAAATTCCCCCAAAATCCCCTCAAAAAAAATCTCCCAAAACCAAAAAATCCCCCCACAAAATTCCCAAAAATCCCCCCCCCAAAACCCCAAATCCGAAATCAAAAAAACCCATTTAAAACCCAAAATCCCCAAAAAATCCCCCAAAACCAAAATCCCCCCCAAATCCAAAATGCCCCAAAAATCCCAAAAAATCCCTCCCAAAATCCCCCCAAAAAAAAAAATCCCAAAAATCCCCCCCAAAATGCCCCCAAAAATTCCCTAAAACCCCCAAAATCCAAAAAAAAATCCCCCAAAAAAAAATCCCAAGAAAAAATCTCCCCCCAGAAAACAAAATCCCCCAGAAAAAAAAATTTAAATCCCCAAATTAACCAAAAAAATCCCCCAAAAATCCCCAAAAAACCAAAAAATCTCCCCAAAATCCCCCAAAAATCCATGATCCAAATCCCCCCCAAAAATCCCTCCTAAAACCAAAATCCTCCCCAAATATCCACAAAAAAAATCCCCCAAATCCCCAAAAATCAAAATCAAATAAATGGACGAAAACCCCCAAAATCCCCCACATGAAAACCCCAAAATCCAACAAAAAAATCCCCCAAAAATCCAAAAAAACCCCAAAAAATTCCCAAAAAATCCCAAAATCCCCAATCCCAAACCCCAAAATAAATTCAAAAAAATCCCCCAAAAAAAATCAAAAATCCCCCCAAAATCAAAAAAAAGTCCCCCAAAAAATCCTCAAAAAACTCCCCCAAAATCCCCAATTCCCCAAAATAAATGCAAAATTCTCCCAAAATCCAAAAATTCAAAAATCCCCAAAATAATTTAAAAATTCCCCAAACCAAAATTCCCCAAAATCCCCCCAAAAATTCCCCCAAAATAAATTCAAAAATCTCCCCCAAAAATCCAAAATCCCCCCAAAATGCCCCCCAAAATCCCCCCAAAATCGCCCCAAAATTGCCCCAAAATTGCCCCAAATTGCCCCAGCCGCCCCTCCCCCTCACCTGTAGGGCCGCCCCTCCCCCCTCGGGCGGCCCCTCCTGCGCCGGGCGCGGTGGGGGAGGGGCGGGAGCGCCCCCGGCGGGGGGGGGGGAGGGGCGGGGCCGAGCGAGGCCCCTCCCCCCTCCGGCTGCTCCGGGACCCCCGAGAACCTGGGGGGGAGGGGCAAAGTGGGACCCCGGAATTGAACCGAAAACCCCAAAATTCAACCGAAATCCCCAAAATTCAGCCCAAAATACCGAAATTTCACCCCAAAATTCACCCCAAAATTCATCTGAAAACCCCAAAATTCAGCCCAAAATTCCACTGAAAACCCCAAAATTCATCTGAAAATCCCCAAATTTACCCCAAAATTCAGCCCTGGAACCCCCAAATTCACCCCAAATTTCATCTGAAAATCCCCAAATTTACCCCAAAATTCAACTGAAAACCCCAAAATTCAGCCCTGGAACCCCAAAATTCAGCCCAAAACTCATCTGAAAATCCCCAAATTTAGCCCAAAATCCCAAAATTTAGCCCGGAATTCAACTGAAAACCCCAAGATTCAGCCCAAAATTCACCTCAAAATGACAAAATTCAGCCCAAAATTCATCTGAAAATCCCGAAATTTACCCCAAAATTCCATTGAAAACCCCAAATTCAGCCCAAAATTCACCCCTGGAACCCCAAAATTCATCTCAAAATCCCCAAATTTACCTGAAAACCCCGAAATTCACCCCAAAATTCAGCCCATGAACCCCAAAATTTACCCCAAAATTTACCTCAAAATTCATCTGAAAATCCCCAAATTTACCCCAAAATCCCGAAATTTCCCCCAAAATTCAGCCCAAAATTCACCTGAAAAAGCTCAAAATTTTACCGGAGAAGCCCAAATTCACCCCAAAAGTCACACCAGGAGACCCCAAAATTCACCCCAAAATTCCCCTGGGAACCCAAAAATTCACCCTAAAATTCTCCCCAAAATTACAAATCCACCCCAAAAATCCTGGGGCTTTTAGTCCCAAAATCCCAATTTTTAAGCCCAACATTCTTTTGTCCAAAACCCCATTTTTGTACCCCAAAACCCCATTTTTGTACCCCAAAATCCCATTTTTTTCTTCAAAATCCTTTCCTCCCCAAACCCCCACGTCCTCCTCCTAAAACCCGGCCTTTTTTCCCCCTAAAAATCCCAATTTTTTGGTCCAAAAATCCCAATTGTTCTCCCTGACAATCCCATTTCTCTTGTCCCAAAATCTCACTTTTTTTCATCCAAAAATCCCATTTCTCCCTCTGAATATCCCATTTTTTTGGTCTAAAAATCCCATTTTTTGAGTCCAAAAATCCCATTTTTTGGCCTAAAAATCCCATTTTTTGAGTCTAAAAATCCCATTTTTCGAGCCCAAAAATCCCATTTTCCTTTCCCAAAATCCCATTTTTTTGAGTCCAAAAATCCCATTTTTTTGAGTCCAAAAATCCCATTTTTTGAGTCCAAAAATCCATTTTTTCATCTAAAAATCCCATATTTTGGTCTAAAAATCCCATTTTTTTGGTCTAAAAATCCCATTTTTTCAGTCCAGAAATCCCATTTTTTCATCTAAAAATCCCAATTTTTGGCCCAAAAATCCCAATTGTTCTCCCTGACAATCCCATTTCTCTTGTCCCAAAATCTCACATTTTTTCATCCAAAAACCCCATTTCTCCCTCTGAATATCCCATTTTTTTTAGTCCAAAAATCCCATTTTCCTTTCCCAAAATCCCATTTTTGAGTCCAAAATTCCCATTTTTTGGTCTAAAAATCCCATTTTTCCTTCCAAAAATCCCATTTTTTCACCTAAAAATCCCATTTTTTCACCCAAAATTTCGGATTTTTTGCCCGAAATGCCCGTTTTTCCCCCCGACGCCCATTCCCTGGGGTTTGTGCGCGTCCCACTCCCTGCGCCAGGCGCCGCGGGAGTCACGGTGCCGCTGCAGCCGCTCGCGGTCGATTCGCTCCCGCTCCCGTTCCCTCCCCAAATTCCCATTTTCCCTTCCTAAATTCCCATTTTCCTTTCCCAAAATCCCATTTTTTGAGTCCAAAAATCCCATTTTTTGGCCTAAAAATCCCATTTTTTCACCTAAAAATTCCATTTTTTCACCCAAAACCCCCGTTTTTTTTCCCCCAAACATCCCAGAATTTTTTTTTCCAAAAAACCACATTCCGTCAAAAAATGCGCGTCCCCAAATCCCCTGCCCAGGCCCCCCGGGGTCGCGGTCCGCTGCAGGGGTTTGTGGGCATGATCGATTCCCGCCTCCCCCCCCCCCCAAATTCCCATTGCATTGCCCAAAATCCCATTTTCCTTTCCCAAATTCCCATTTTCCTTTCCCAAAATCCCATTTTTTTGAGTCCAAAAAATCCCATTTTTTGAGTCCAAAAATCCCATTTTTTTGCCTAAAAATCCCATTTTTTGAGTCCAAAATTCCCATTTTTTCATCTAAAAATCCCATTTTTTGAGTCCAAAAATCCCATTTTTTGAGTCCAAAAATCCCATTTTTTCGCCTAAAAATCGCATTTTTAAATCCAAAAATCCCATTTCTTCCCCTAAAAATCCCATTTTTTTGAGTCCAAAAATCCCATTTTTTCATCTACAAATCCCATTTTTTGAGTCTAAAAATCCCATTTTTTGAGTCTAAAAATCCCATTTTTTGGCCTAAAAATCCCATTTTTGAAACCAAAAATCCCATTTTTGAAACCAAAAATCCCATTTTTTGAGTCCAAAAATCCCATTTTTTGAGTCCAAAAATCCCATTTTTCCTTCCAAAAATCCCATTTTTTGAGTCTAAAAATCCCATTTTTTCATCCAAAAATCCCATTTTTTTGAGTCCAAAAATCCCATTTTTTGAGTCCAAAAATCCCATTTTTTCACCTAAAAATCCCATTTTTTCGCCTAAAAATCCCATTTTTTCGCCCAAAAGCCCCGTTTTTTTTCCCCCAAACATCCCAATATTTTTTTTCCAAGAAAACGCACATTCCGTCGGGTTTGTGCGCGTCCCACTCCCTGCGCCAGGCGCCGCGGGGGTCTCGGTGCCGCTGCAGCCCTTCATGATTTTCGATCCCCGCTCCCGCCTTCCCCTCCCCAAATTCCCATTTTCCTTTCCTAAATTCCCATTTTCCTTTCCCAAAATCCCATTTTTTCATCCAAAAATCCCATTTTTTGGTCTAAAAATCCTATTTTTTTAATCTAAAAATCCCGTTTTTTGAGTCCAAAATTCCCATTTTTTCATCTAAAAATCCCATTTTTTGAGTCCAAAAATCCCATTTTTTGAGTCCAAAAATCCCATTTTTTCACCTAAAAATCCCATTTTTTCGCCTAAAAATTCCATTTTTTCAGTCCAAAAATCCCATTTTTTGAGTCTAAAAATCCCATTTTTTGAATCCAAAAATCCCATTTTCCTTTCCCAAAATCCCATTTTTTGGGTCAAAAAATCCCATTTTTTCGTCTAAAAATCCCATTTTTTGAGTTCTAAAAATCTCATTTTTTTCAGTCCAAAAATCCCATTTTTTTCCTGAAACCCCATTTTTGGTCCCAAATTTTGGTTTTTCCCCAAAAATCCCATTTTGAGTCTAAAAATCCCATTTTTGCCCAAAAATCCCATTTTTCCCCAAAATCCCATTTTTTCCATTCGCCCATTTCTCCCCAAATTCCCATTTGCATTGCCCAAAAATCCCATTTTTTGAGTCCCAAAATCCCATTTTTTTGAGTCCAAAAATCCCATTTTTTCATCCAAAAATCCCATTTTCCTTTCCCAAAATCCCATTTGAGTCCAAAAATCCCATTTTTCCTTCCAAAAATCCCATTTTTTGAGTCCAAAATTCCCGTTTTTTCACCTAAAAATCCCATTTTTTTGCCTAAAAATCCCATTTTTTCTTCCAAAAATCCCATTTTTTGAGTCTAAAAATCCCATTTTTTGAGTCTAAAAATCCCATTTTTTCGCCTAAAAATCCCATTTTTTCGCCTAAAAATCCCATTTTTCCCCCCAAAATCTGGGTTTTTTCCACAAATCCCATTTCTACCCCAAATCCCATTTTTCTTGTATCAAAATCCCATTTTTGAGTCCAAAATTCCCATTCTTTGGCCTAAAAATCCCATTTTTTGAGTCTAAAAATCCCATTTTTTTGCCTAAAAATCCCATTTTTTTCGCCCAAAAGCCCCGTTTTTTTTCCCCCAAACATCCCAATTTTTTTTCCAAGAAAACGCACATTCCGTCGGGTTTGTGCGCGTCCCACTCCCTGCCCAGGCGCCGCGGGGGTCGCGGTGCCGCTGCAGCCGCTCGCGGTCGATTCGCTCCCGCTCCCGTTCCCTCCCCAAATTCCCATTGCATTGCCCAAAATCCTGGGGTTTCTCCCCAAAACCCCGCTTGCTTTGAGCCCTAAAATCCCATGGCTTTTAGCCCCAAAATTCCGATTTTTTGGTCTAAAAATCCCATTTTTTCGCCTAAAAATTCCATTTTTTCAGTCCAAAAATCCCATTTTTTGAGTTCAAAAATCCCATTTTTTGAGTCCAAAATTCCCATTTTTTCATCTAAAAATCCCATTTTCTGAGTCCAAAAATCCCATTTTTTCGCCTAAAAATCCCATTTTTTCGGCTAAAAATCCCATTTTTTCGCCCAAAATTTCGGATTTTTTTCCCGAAATGCCCGTTTTTGCCCCGGAAATTCCGTCGGGTTTTTGCCTCCCAAAAATCCCATTTTTGCCAGGCGCCCGCGCTCCCGGTTTTGCTGCAATCCCATTTTTGATGCGCTCCCGTTCCCATTCCCTCCCCAAATTCCCATTTGCATTGCCCAAAATCCCATTTTTTCATCTAAAAATCCCATTTCTTTTCCTAGCAAAAATTCAACTTTTCCCCCCACAAAATCCCATTTCTCCCTCCTAAAAGTCCGAATTTTTTCCTCCAAAAATCCCATTTTCTGAGTCCAAAAATCCCATTTTTTCGCCTAAAAATCCCATTTTTTCACCTAAAAATCCCATTTTTTCGCCCAAAATTTCGGGTTTTTTGCCCCAAATCCCCATTTTTTCCCCTGAGCTCCTCACAAACGCACATTCCGTCGGGTTTGTGCGCGTCCCACTCCCTGCGCCAGGCGCCGCGGGGGTCGCGGTGCCGCTGCAGCCGCTCGCGGTCGATGCGCTCCCGCTCCCGTTTCCAGCGCTCGTGCTCCGCCCGCTGCCGCCCGGTCATCCACAGCGTGGGGTCCAACGGCGCCGCCGCCCCCAACCGCGGCCGGGAGCCCCCGCGCCGGGCCTGGCCGGGAACAACGGAAATGGGAAAATTCAACAGAAAAATTAAAAAATCCAGTGGGAATTGCAGAAAAAACCCCAAAAAATCGCATTAAAATCACATTTAAAATACCCCAAAAATTGCATTAAAATCGCATTAAAAATACCAAAAAATCCCATTTAAAACCCCCCAAAATCACGTTAAAATCCCATTAAAACCCAAAAATCCCATTTAAAACCCCCCCAAAAAATCTCAAAAAAATCACGTTAGAAACCCCAAAAAATCCCATTAAAAAACCAAAAAAAAAAATCTCCAAAAAAAAATCCATTAAAACCCCAAAACTCTCCAAAAAATCCCATTAAAAACCCCCAAAAAATCCCATTTAAAACCCCCAAAATCACGTTAAAATCCCATTAAAACCCAAAAATCCCATTTAAAACCCCCCAAAAATCTCAAAAAAATCACATTAGAAACCCCAAAAAATCCCATTAAAAAACCAAAAAAAATCTCCAAAAAGTTCCATTAAAAACCCCCAAAACTCTCCAAAAAATCCCATTAAAAACCCCCAAAAAATCCCATTAAAAACCCCCAAAATCGCATAAAAATCCCATTAAAACCCAAAGAAATCCCATTTAAAAACCCCCAAAAATCTCAAAAAAATCACATTAGAAACCCCAAAAAAATCCCATTAAAAACAAAAAAAATCTCCAAAAATTCCATTAAAAAACCCCCAAAAATCTCTCCAAAAATCCCATAAAAAACCCCCAAAAATCGCATTAAAAACCCCCCAAAATCGCATTAAAATCCCATTAAAAACCCAAAGAAATCCCATTTAAAACCCCCCCCAAAAAATCTCAAAAAAATCACATTAGAAACCCCAAAAAATCCCATTAAAAAACCAAAAAAAATCTCCAAAAAATTCCATTAAAAACCCCCAAAACTCTCCAAAAAATCCCATAAAAACCCCCCAAAAAATCCCATTTAAAACCCCCCAAAATCACGTTAAAATCCCATTAAAAACCCCAAAAAATCCCATTTAAAACCCCCCCAAAAAATCTCAAATAAATCACGTTAGAAACCCCAAAAAATCCCATTAAAAAACCAAAAAAAATCTCCAAAAAATTCAATTAAAAACCCCCAAAACTCTCCAAAAAATCCCATTAAAAACCCCCAAAAATCGCATAAAAATCCCATTAAAAACCCCCAAAAAATCCCATTAAAAACCCCCAAAAATCGCATAAAAATCCCATTAAAAGCCCCAAAAAATCCCATTAAAAACCAAAAAAAATCTCCAAAAAGTTCCATTAAAAACGCCACAAAAAATCTCCAAAAAAATCCCATTAAAACCCCCAAAATCGCATAAAAATCCCATTAAAAACCCAAAAAAATCCCATTTAAAACCCCCCAAAATCCCCCAAAAATCCCATTAAAAAACCCAAAAAATTCCATTAAATTCCCATTAAAAACCCCAAAAATCTCCAAAAAATCCCATTAAAAACCCCAAAAAATCCACAACAAATGGGGGCAAGTGGGGGAGATTGAAAAAAATTTTGGGGATTTTTTGGGGATTTTTTGGGAAGATTTTGGTGAATTTTGGGGATTTTGGTGGGATTTTTTTGCAGTTTTTGGGGGATTTTTTGGGAATATTTTCAGGAATTTTGGGGGATTTTTGGGGGTAATTTTGGGGTCAATTTGGGGTAACTTTGGGTATTTTTGGGGTACATTTGGGGTATTTTGGGGTACATTTAAAACCCCATTTTTCAGGTTTTAAACATTTTAAAATACCTTTGGGGTATTTTTGAGGGCACATTTTGGATCTTTTTGGGGTACATTTGGGTATTTTTTAAAAACATTTTTTATTTTTAGGCCACATTCCAAAATTTGTTGGGGTACATTTGGGGTATATTTTGGGGTACATTTGGGGTATTTTGGGTACATTTGGGGTACCTTTGGGGCACATTTTGGATATTTTTGGGGCACATTTGGGGTATTTTGGGGTAGCTTTGGGGTATTTTTGGGGTACATTTGGGGTATTTTTGGGGCACATTTCGGGTATTTTTGGGGTACCTTTGGGTTTTTTGGGGTACATTTGGGGTATATTTTGGGACACATTTGGGGTGTTTTGGGGTACATTTGGGGTATTTTTGGGGTACATTTAGGATATTTTTGGGGTACCTTTGGGGGATTTTTGGGGCACATTTCGGGTACATTTTGGGTATTTTTGGGGTACATTTGGGGTATTTTGGGGTACATTTAGGGTATTTTTCAGGTACATTTGGGGTACCTTTGGGGTATTTTTGAGGGCACATTTTGGGTATTTTTGGGGGCACATTTTGGGTATTTTTGGGGTACATTTGGGGTATTTTTGGGGTACCTTTTGGGTATTTTTGGGGTAAATTTCGGATATTTTTGGGCTATTTTTGGGGTACATTTGGGGTATATTTTGGATATTTTTGGGGTACCTTTGGGGTATTTTTGGGGTACATTTGGGGGATTTTTGGGGTACATTTAGGATATTTTTGGGGTAAATTTTGGATCTTTTTGGGGCACATTTTGGGTATTTTTGGGGTGCATTTGGGGTATATTTTGGGGCACATTTGGGATACATTTGAGGTATATTTTGGGGTACATTTGGGGTATCTTTGGGGCACATTTTGGGTATTTTGGGGCACATTTTGGGTATTTTTGGGGCACATTTCGGGTACATTTTGGGTACATTTGGGGTACATTTTGGGGCACATTTTGGGTATTTTTGGGGTACATTTTGGGGTACATTTTGGGGTACGTTCGGGGTATTTTTGGGGTACATTTGGGGTACATTTTGGGGCACATTTTGGGTACATTTGGGGTACATTTTGGGGCACATTTGGGGTGTTTTGGGGTACCCACCGTGGCCTTGCCGAAGTCGGGGCCCCCCCAGTTGCGTTGGTGGCGCCGGGGGCCCCCCCCAGGGCCCCCCCCCGGCTCGGGGCCGCAGCGCCGGGGATCGTCCAGAAAGTTCCGCACGGGGTTCCTCTCCTGCAGCCCCTCCTGCCCACAAACTGGGGTTACTGGGGGCACTGGGACAAACTGGGAGGGACTGGGAGGGACTGGGATAAACTGGGATAAACTGGGATAAACTGGGAGGGACTGGGAGCCATTCCTGCCCACAAACTGGGGTAAACTGGGGGCACTGGGACAAACTGGGATAAACTGGGGGGCACTGGGACAAACTGGGGGACACTGGGAGCCCCTCCTGCCCACAAACTAGGGTAAACTGGGGGCACTGGGGCAAACTGGGAGCCCCTCCTGCCCACAGACTGGGGTTACTGGGGGCACTGGGACAAACTGGGGGGGACTGGGATAAACTGGGGGGGACTGGGATAAACTGGGAGGGACTGGGAGGGGCTGGGGGCACTGGGATAAACTGGGAGGGACTGGGAGCCATTCCTGCCCACAGACTGCGGTTACTGGGGGCACTGGGACAAACTGGGGGGACTGGGATAAACTGGGGGGGACTGGGAGCCATTCCTGCCCACAAACTGGGATAAACTGGGGGCACTGGGATAAACTGGGGGGGACTGGGAGGGACTGGGAGCCATTCCTGCCCACAGACTGGGGTAAACTGGGGGCACTGGGATAAACTGGGGGGGACTGGGATAAACTGGGGGGGACTGGGATAAACTGGGGGGGACTGGGAGGGACTGGGATAAACTGGGGGGGACTGGGATAAACTGGGGGGGACTGGGAGGGAACTGGGAGCCCACTCTGCCAGACTGGGGTCACTGGGATAAACTGGGAGGGACTGGGAGGGGACCTGGGGTTACTGGGAGTTAACTGGGAATTCCTGAGAATCAACGGGTTTGGATGGGTCTGTGCTGGTCTATACTGGTCTGTACTGGGCTGTACTGGTCTGTGCTGGCTTGTACTGGCTCCTACTGGTCCCTACTGGTTCCTACTGGTCCCTACTGGTTCCTACTGGTCCGTACTGGTTTATACTGGCGATTACTGGGAGCTAAGTAGGAATTCTTGAGGGGTTTACTGGGAGGTAACTGGTTCCTACTGGTCTATGCCAGTCTATATTGCTTTATACTGGTTTATACTGGGAGTTAACTGGTTCCTACTGGTCTATGCCGTTTATACTGGTTTATACTGATTTATACTGGGAATTAACTGGTCCCTACTGGTCTGTACTGGTTCCTACTGGTCCATACTGGTTCCTACTGGTCTGTACTGGTTTATACTCGCGATTACTGGGAGCTAAGCAGGAATTCTTGAGGGGTTTACTGGGAGGTAACTGGTTCCTACTGGTCTATGCCGGTTCCTACTGGTTCCTACTGGTTCCTACTGGTTTATACTGGTTCCTACTGGTCCGTACTGGTTCCCAGTGGTCCGGGCTGGGCTCTCACCCTGCGGCTCCGCTCGTACTCCGCGATTTTCTCCATCTCCTCGTTCATCTGCTCGATGTTCTGCAGCCGCCGCTGCTCCCACTCCTGGCGGCACCAAAAACCCCCAAATTCAGCCCAAAAACGGCCCCAAAATCACCCAAAATTCAGCCCAAAAACGGCCCCAAAATTCACTCAAAATTCAGCCCAAAAACGGCCCCAAAATGGCCCAAAATTCAGCCCAAAAACGGCCCCAAAATCACCCCAAATTCAGCCCAAAAACGGCCCCAAAATGGCCCAAAATTCACCCAAAATTCAGCCCAAATTCAACCCCAAATTCACCTAAAATTCACTCAAAATTCAGCCCAAAACCACTCAAAATTCACCCCAAAATTCACCCCGAAATTCACCTAAAATTCACCCCAAAACCACCCAAAATTTAACTCAAAATTCAACACAAAATTGGCCCGAATTAACCCAAAATTCAACTCAAAACCACCCAAAATTCACCCCAAAATTGGCCAAAATTCACTCCAAAACCACCCAAAATTCAACCCAAAATTGGCCAAAATTCACTCAAAATTCAGCCCAAACCACCCAAAACTCACCCAAAATTACACCAGAATTACCCCCAAATCCCTCCTAAAAAATTACCCATAATCACCTCAAATTCCACCCAAAATAACTCAAAGTCCACCCAAAACCACCCCAAAATCCACCCGAAACTTCCTCCATTTCCAGTCAAAATCACCCCAAAATTATCCAAAATTACACCCCAAATCCCTCCAAAATTCACCCCAAAACCACCCAAAAGTCACCCAAAATTCACCAAAAATACCCCAAAATTCATCCCAAATTCCATCAAGAATCACCCCAAATCCCTCTAAAAATGCCCCCAAATTCCCCCTAAAAATTCCCCCAAAAACCCCTAAAAATTACCCCAAATCCCCCCAAAATTAACCCCAAAAATCCCTCTAAAAATGATCCCAAATCCCCCAAAATCACCCCAAAATCCCCGTAAAGCCTCCTAAAATCCTCCTTAAATTACTCCAAAATCCACCCAAATTTGACCCAAAATCCCCCTAAAAATGACCCCAAATCCCCCCAAATCCCACTAAAAATTCCCCCCAAAATCCCCCAAACCCCCCAAAAAATGACCCCAAATCCCCCCAAAATTCCCCTAAAAATGACCCCAAATGACCCCAAAATCCCCCCTAAATCCCCTTTAAAATGCCCCCAAATCCCCCAAATTTCCCCCAAAATCCCCCTAAAAATCCCCCTAAATCCCCTTTAAAATGCCCCCAAATCCCCCCCAATTTACCCTAAAATCCCCCAAAATCCCCCTAAAAATCCCCCTAA
Organism: Emberiza elegans; assembly: GCA_024865655.1. Taxonomy (NCBI): domain Eukaryota; kingdom Metazoa; phylum Chordata; class Aves; order Passeriformes; family Fringillidae; genus Emberiza; species Emberiza elegans. Next base: position 1,560,141 of record JALJVW010000143.1, on the reverse strand, counting down.
AAATCCCCCAAATGACCCCAAAATCCCCCTAAAAATGCCCCCAAATCCCCCCAAAATGACCCCAAAATCCCCCTAAAAATGCCCAAATCCCCCAAAATCCCCTAAAACTCCCCCAAATCCCCTTTAAAATGCCCCCAAATCCCCAAATTTACCCCTAAAATCCCCCAAAATCCCTCCTAAATCCCCTTAAAAAATGCCCCCAAATCCCCCAAAATGACCCCAGAATGACCCCAAAACCCCTAAAAATGCCCCCCAAATCCCCCAAAATTACCCCAAAACCCCTAAAATGCCCCCAAATCCCCCAAAATTACCCCCAAAATTCCCCTAAAATGCCCCCAAATCCCCCAAAATGCCCCTAAATCCCCTAAAATGCCCCCAAATCCCCCAATCCCCCCAAATCTCACCTGGGCTTTTCGGTCGCTGCCGTCGCCGCCCCCGGCCCCGCCCCCCCTGCCCCGGTTCCTGCGGGCCCTGGCCCCGCCCCCGGCCCCGCCCCCGGGCCCAGGCCCCGCCCCCCACCCCCCGGGGGGGCCCCGGCCGGGCCCCGCCCCTCCCCCCCCCCTCGGGGGGCGCCCCGAGATCCTGGGGGGGTGGGGGGAGGGGCCCGGGGGGGGCGGCGGCTGCTGCGGGCTGCGCCTGTCCTGGGGGCGGGAACGCACAGAGAATTGAAAACTCCCCAAAAATCCCCAAAACCCAAAAACACCCCAAAACCACCCCCAAAACCCCAAATGAACCCAAAAACCCCACCCAGAGACCCCCAAAAAACCCCAAATCAACACAAAACCCCCAAAAACCCCAAAATGAACCCCCAAAACCCCACCCAGAGACCCCCCAAAAACCCCAAATCAACACAAAACCATCCCAAAAACCCCAAATGAACCCCAAAACCCCACCCAGAGACACTCCAAAAAAAACCATCCAGAGACCCCCCAAAAAACCCCAAATAGACCCAAAAAATCCCAAATGAACCCAAAAACACCCCAAAAACCCCCAAATGAACCCCAAAACCCCACCCAGAGACCCCCCAAAAAACCATCCAGAGACCCCCAAAAAACCCCAAATAGACCCAAAAAACCCCAAATAAACCCCAAAATCCCCCCCAAAAAACCCCAAATAAACCCCAAATTCCCCCAAAACCCCAAATGAACCCCAAAAACCCCACCCAGAGACCCCCCAAAAAACCACCCAGAGACCCCCCCAAAAAACCCCAAATAGACCCAAAAAATCCCAAATCAACCCAAAACCACCCCAAAAACCCCCAAATGAACCCCAAAAACCCCACCCAGAGACCTCCCCAAAAAAAACCCAAATAGACCCAAAAACCCCCAAATAAACCCCAAATTCCCCTCCCCCAAAAAACCCCAAATAAACCCCAAATTCCCCTCCAAAACCCAATAAACCCCAAATTTCCCCAAAACCCCACCCAGAGACCCCCAAAACCCAAATAGACCCAAAACCCCAAATAAAGCGGAAAAAACCACAAATAAACCCCAAAACCCCAAATAAACCCCAAATTCCCCCCCAAAAAAACCCCAAATAAACCCCAAATTCCCCTCCAAAAAAACCCAAATAAACCCCAAATTTTCACCCCAAAAACCATCCAGAGACCCCCAAAAAACCCCAAATACACCCAAAAAACCCCAAATAAAGCAGAAAAAACCCAAATAAAGCAAGAAACCCTAAATAAACCCAAAAAACCTCAAATAAACCCCAAAAACCCCAAAACCCCCAAAACCTTCCCCCAAAACCCCAAAAATCTTCCCCCAAAAACCCCAAAATGTTCCCCCCAAAAAGCCCCAAATCCTCCCCCAAACCCCCCCCAAACCCCCAAATTTCACCCCAACCGCCCCCAAGACCCCCAAAACCCCAAATCCCCCCCGAGAACCCCAGAATTTCCCCCCAAAAATCCCCAATTCCCCCTCAAGACTCCCCCAAACCAACACCAAACCCCCCCAAAACCCCAAAATCTTCACCCAAAACCCCCAAATCCCTCCCCAAAAAGCCCCAAATTTTCCCCCAAACTGCCCAAAAAACCCCAAATTTCCCCCCAAAACCCCTCAAAACCCCAATCCCCCCCCAAAACCCCAAAATCCCCAAATTTCCCCCCAAAATCCCAATTTCCCCTCAAGACTCCCCCAAACCAACCCCAAATCCCTCAAAAACCCCAAAATCTTCACCCAAAAACCCCAAATCCTCCCCCAAACCCCCCCCAAAACCCCAAATTTCACCCCAAAATCCGCCCCAAGACCCCCAAATCCCCCCCGAGAACCCCAAAATCCCCAAATTTCACCCCAAAAATCCCCAAAATCCCCAAATTTCCCCCGAAAAATCCCCAATTCCCCTCAAGACTCCCCCAAACCAACCCCAAATCCCCTCAAAAACCCCAAAATCTTCACCCAAAAACCCCAAATCCTCCCCCAAACCCCCCAAAAACCCCCAAATTTCACCCCAAATCCCCCTCGAGAACCCCAAAATCCCCAAATTTCACCCCAAAAATCCCCAAAATTCCCCCCAAAAATCCCAATTCTCACCGCGGGGGGGCCCTGCCGGGGGGGCGGGCGGTCACAGCGCCGCCCTCGCGCTCCGCCCGCCGCCGATCCTCCTCGATCTCCTGCGGAAATTTGGGGCAAATTTGGGGATTTTTGGGCAAATTTGGGGGTTTTGGGGCTTTTAGGGGAAAATTTGGGGTTTTTTGAGGGGTTTTGGGGGGAAATTTGGGATTTTTGGTGGAAATTTGGGGTTTTTAGGAAGGGATTTGGGGTCACAGCGCCGCCCTCGCGCTCCGCCCGCCGCCGATCCTCCTCGATCTCCTATGGGGAAATTTGGGGCAAATTTGGGGATTTTTGGGCAAATTTGGGGGCTTTTAGGGGAAAATTTGGGGTTTTTGGGGGTTTTGGGGGGAAATTTGGGGTTTTGGGGTGGAAATTTGGGGGTTTTTGGTGGAAATTTGGGGTTTTTGGGAAGGGATTTGGGGTCACAGCCCCCCCCTCAAGCTCTGCCCGCCGCCGATCCTCCTCGATCTCCTGGGGGAAATTTGGGGCAAATTTGGGGATTTTTGGGCAAAAGGTTTGGGGGCTTTTAGGGGAAAATTTGGGGGTTTTTTGAGGGGTTTTGGGGGGAAATTTGGAGTTTTTAGGTGGAAATTTGGGGTTTTTGGAAGGGATTTGGGGGTCCTGGGAAATTGGGGATTTTGGGGGCTGATCCTCCTCGATCTCCTGGGGATTTAGGGCAAATTTTTTTTTGGCAGAATTTGGGGTTTTTTTTGGGGTTTCTTTAGAGGGGAAATTTGGGGTTTTTTTGGGGTTTTGGGGAAAATTTTGGGGTTTTTTGGGGTCACAGCCCCCCCCTCACACTCCGCTCGCCGCCGATCCTCCTCGATCTCCTGGGGCAAATTTGGGGGGGAATTCGGAGAAATTCAAGTTTTTGGGGGATTTTGGGGTTTTCTGGAGAAGAAATTTGGGATTTTTGAGGGAAATTTTTGAGGGTTATCCTGAAGCTGAGCTTGGGTCGGTTTTGGACGGGATTTTGAGGGAATTTCCAGCGATTTTGGGGTGATTTGGGGATTTTAGGACAATTTTGGGGTTGACTTTAAAGGGGATTTTCAGTGAATTTGGGGATAATTTGGAGGAATTTCAGGATAATTTTGGGAGGTTTTGGGGTGATTTTGAGAGGATTTTGGGGGGAATTCGGGAGGTTCCGGGGCTGATTTTGGAGCTGATTTTGGATGGAATTTTGGGGGGATTTTCAGGATTTTAATTCTGGGGATTTTCAATTTGGGATTTTTTGGGGAATTTGGAGGGATTATTTTGGGGGAATTCTGGGAGGATTTTTCTTGGGGGATTTTCAGGGGTATTTTTGGGGTTTTGGGGTGATTTTCAGGGATTTTGGGGGGATTTTAGGATAAATCTCAGTGGGATTTTGGGATAATTCTGGGTGGGATTTGGAAGCGATTTTGGGATGATTTTGGGGTATTTTTTTGGGAGGATTTGGGGTTTGTTGAGAGAGTCAGGAGAAACTGGGAGGAAGAAGGGACATAATTTTGGGATAATTTTGGGTGGAATTTTGGGATAATTTTGGGATAGTTTTGGGATAATTCTGGGTGGGATTTAGAGATTATTTTGGGATGATTTTGGGGTAATTTCAGGTGAATTTTGATTTTTCAGGGAAATTTGGACAAAATTTTGGGGTGATTTTCAGTGATTTTGGGGTAATTTTGGGTGGGATTTTGGGGTAACTTTCAGTGATTTTGGGATAATTTTGGGATGATTTTGGGATCACTTCAGGCGAATTTTGGGGTGATTTTTGGTCATTTTGGGGTCACAAGGACCAGAACCAATCCCCTCCCCCCCCTTGGTGACCTCAGGTGACCCCGGTAATTCCCGCCCCTCCCCCACCCGGGATCAGCCGGGATTAGGGGGGGGAGGGGCAGGGGGGTCAGGGTGGGGGAGGGGCAGAAGGGCCAAGGGGATTTGGGGGCTCTGGGGGGATTTTGGGGCATTTTTGGAAGATTTTGGGGAGATTTTTGGGGAAATCTCTGGGGGATTTTTGGGGGAATTTCAGGGTTTTTCTGAGGATTTTTGGGGGCAATTTCAGAGTTTTTTTGGAAGATTTTTTTGGATTTTTTGGAGGATTTTTGGGGTTTTTGGAGGATTTTTAGGGGGAATTTCAGGGTTTTTTGGGTTTTTTGGGGGGAAATTTCAGGGTTTTTTGGAGGATTTTTCGGGGTTTTTGGAGGATTTTTTGGGGTGAATTTCAGGGTTTTTGGGAAGATCTCAGAGGAATTTGGGGGGATCTCGGGGGAATTTTTGGGGAAGTCTTGGGGGGATTTGGGGGCGTTTTTGTGGAGGATTTTGGGGGAAATTTGGGGGTTTTGGAGGGGATCTCAGGGGAATTTTTGGGGAATCTCTGGGAGGTTTTGAGGGACTCTCGGGGGGATTTTGGGGGGAATTTGGGGGTTTTGGGGGTGGAATTTGGGGTTTTTTTGGGGGGATTTCAGGGATTTTAGGGTGGAATTTTGGGTTTTTTTGGGTGGAATTTTGGGGCTTTGGGGTGGAATTTTGGGGTTTTTTTGGGGGGAATTTCAGGGATTTTGGGGAGGAATTTTGGGGTTTTTTGGGGGGAATTTTGGGGATTTTGGGGTGGAATTTTGGGTTTTTTTGGGTGGAATTTTGGGGCTTTTTGGGTGGAATTTTGGGTTTTTTGGGGGGAATTTCAGGGATTTTGGGGAATTTTGGGGGTTTTTTGGGGGGATTTTGGGGATTTTTTGGAGGAAATTTTGGGGCTTTTTGGGTGGAATTTTGGGGTTTTTTTGGGGGGGAATTTCAGGGATTTTGGGGCGGAATTTTGGGGGTTTTTTTGGGGAAATTTCAGGGATTTTGGGGGTTTGCAATTTTGGGGTTTTTGGGGAATTTGGGGGTTTTGGGGTGGAATTTTGGGGCTTTTTGGGTGGAATTTTGGGTTTTTTTGGGGGAATTTCAGGGATTTTGGGGATTTTTTGGGGTGGTTTTGGGGGGTCTCAGGGGATTTTTTGGGGGAATTTTGGGGAGTTTTGGGTGGAATTTTGGGGTTTTTGGGGGGAATTTCAGGGATTTTGGGGGAATCTCTGGGGGAAGTCTTGGGTGGAATTTTGGGGCTTTTTGGGTGGAATTTTGGGTTTTTTTAGGGGGAATTTCAGGGATTTTGGGGGATTTTTTGGGGGTGGTTTTGGGGGTCTCAGGAGGATTTTTGGGGGGGGAATTTCAGGGATTTTGGGGGAATCTCTGGGGGGTTTTGGGTGGAATTTTGGGGCTTTTGGGTGGAATTTTGGGTTTTTGGGGATTTCAGGGTTTGGGTGGAATTTTGGGTTTTTTGGGGTTTTGGGTGGAATTTCGGGGTTTTTTTGGGTGGAATTTTGGGGTTTTTTGGGGGAATTTTGGGGGTTTTGGGGGGTTTTGGGTGGAATTTTGGGGTTTTTGGGGGAATTTCAGGGATTTTGGGTGGAATTTTGGGGTTTTCCCATGAATTTCAGGGACTTTGGGGATTTTTTCCAGGGTGGTTTTGGGGGTCTCAGGAGGATTTTTGGGGAAAAATTTTTAAAACTTTTTTGGGTGGAAAAAAACCCCAAAAATTTTGGGGTTTTTTTTAGGAAACCCAGGGAAAATTTTGGGTGGGAATTTCGGGGTTTTGGGTGGAAAAAATACCCAAAAATTCAAAACCCAAGCCAAAACCATTTTGGGGAGAGACATTTTGGGGAAAACTTTTGGGAATTTCAAAAAAAATTGGGGGAACCCCTAAGGGTGTTTTGGGGTGTCTCTAAAAAATCCCAAAAACCCTCCCTGAAACCTGGTAATTACCGCCCTAAAAAAAATCCCTCCCTCTTCCCTTTAAAATTCCCAAAAACCCTAAAAATCCCAAAAACCTAAAATCCCCCAAAACCTCCGGTCCAAAAACCCTAAAAACCCAAAACCCTAAAAATTCTAGAAACTGCCCTGAAACAGCGGATCGGAAGGAGACCCGCTCCCCATAAAAACCCCCAAAAAAACCCAAAAATAATTTTAAAAAACCAAAAACAAAACAAAAAAAAACCCCAAAAAAATACCCCTAAAACTCCCCAGAAAACCCCGCGAGAAAATCCAAAAGGAAATTTTAAAAAAGCCGCAAATAAGCCCCCAAAAAGCCCTAAAAAATACCCCAAACCATCGAGATTAGAGAGAGACACCACCCAAAAAAAACCCCCAGAAAACTCCACGAGAAAATAAAAAAAAAAATTCAAAAAACCCCAAAAAACCTTTAAAAATTCCCAAAAAACCCTAAAAATCCCCCAAAAACCTTTAAAAATTCCCAAAAAACCCCTAAAAATATCCCCAAAAAAACCCTAAAAATCCCCCAAAAAAACTTTAAAAATTCCCAAAAAAACCCTAAAAATCCCCAAAAACCCTAAAAAATTCCCCAAAAACCCCTAAAAAAATCCCCAAAAAACCCCTAAAAATCCCCCAAAAACCTTTAAAAATTCCCAAAAAAACCCTAAAAAAATCCCCAAAAACCTAAAAAATTCCCAGAAACTGAAAAAAAATATCCCCAAACCAGCGGGATCGGAAAGAGACCGCTCCCCATAAAAAACCCCAAAAATTAAAAAAGATAAAAAAAAAAAAAAAAACCCCAAAATTAAAAAAAAAAAAACCCAAAACCCCAAAAAACCTCTCTAAAACTCCCCAGAAAACCCCGCGAGAAAATCCAAAAGGAAATTTTAAAAAAGCCGCAAATAAGCCGCCAAGAAGCCCTAAAAAATACCCAAAAATTCAAAAACCCAAGCCAAAACCATCGAGATTAGAGAGAGGCACCACCCCCAAAAAAACCCCAGAAAACTCCACGAGAAAATAAAAAAATCCAAAAAAAAAAACAAAGAAATCCCCCAAAAACCTTTAAAAAATTCCCAAAAACCCTAAAAATTCCAAAAATTAATTAAAAAAACGAAACAAAACCCACCGAGACTGGGGAGACCCCCCCCCCACCAAAAATACCCTAAAAAGTCACAAAAAATCAAAAATAAATCACAAAAAATCAAAAATAAATCACAAAAAATCAAAAATAAATCACAAAAAGTCCTCAATAAATAATAAAATATATAAAATAAATAAAATTTAAAAAAAATCCTAAACCCACCGGGACCGGGCACACGCCCCCTAAAAATCCCACCGGGAAACGGAGAAACCCCCCCAAAAAACCCTAAAAAATCACAAAAAAATCAAAAATTAATCACAAAAAATCTCCCCCCCACAAAAAAATAATTTTAAAAATTAAAAAAAAAATTTTAAAAATCCCCGGAAGCCGCCGGGAGCGGGCAGAGCCCTCCCCAACCCCCCCAGAGCCCCGAGCCCAGCCCGGAACCACCGGAGCGACCCCCGGGACCCCCCCGGAACCCCCAGAACGACCCCCGGGACCCCCCCCGGAACCTCCGGCCATGCCCGGGACCCCCGGTCCGGCCCTTCCGGGACCCCCAGCCCCGGCCCCGCCCCCCGGGACCCCCCGAGCCCCCCGGACCCTCCCGGGACCCTCCGGGACCCCCCCGGGACCCCCGGACCGACCATGGCGGCCCCGGGAGCGGAGTCGGTCCCGCCCACGTGTGCGGCGCCACTTCCGCTTCCGGCATGGGGAGGGCGGGGCTTAAAGGGGCGATGGCGGAAAGGTGGGGCCCACAGGGGAGGCTTAAAAGGGCAATGGCGGGGGGAATTGGGGGCGCGGCGGGGGCGCCCCGGGGACCCCTGGGGGTGGCACCGAGGGTTGGTGGCACCTCTGTCACCCCCCGGTGATGTCACCTCGGGTTGGTGGCACTTCTGTCATCCCCAGGTGTCCCCTTGTCACTTTTGTCCCCCCCAAGCGGCGTCACCCCCTGTTGGTGGCACCTCTGTCACCCCCTGGAGGGGTCACCTGGTGTCCCCTTGTCACTTTTGTCACCCTCAACGGTGTCACCCCCTGCTGGTGACACTTTTGGTACCACCCCGATGATGTCACCCCCTGTCGGTGGCACCTCTGTCACCCCCTGCAGGTGGCACTTCTTGTTGGTGGCACTTTGCCAGCACCTGGTGATGTCACCTCATGTCCCCTGGTCCCTTTTGTCACCCCCTGGCCACCTCAAAACAATGCCACCCCCTGTTGGTGGCACTTTTGTCACCCCCTGGCGATGTCTCACAGTGTTGGTGGCACCTCTGTCACCCCCAGGTGGTGGCACCTGCTGTCCCCTTGTCACTTTGGCCACCTCCAAGTGACGTCACCCCCTGTTGGTGGCACTTTTGGCACCCCCCGGGCGGTGCCACCCCGTGTGTCCCCCCAGTGTCCCCTCAGTGTCCCCAGGCTGTGCTTGGTGTCACTCCAGCCCCGGGCCTCGATGTCCCCGTGTGCCACCCCCCAGTGTCCCCAATGTCCCCCTGGTTCCCTCCTGGGCCCCTGTGTCCCTCTGTCCCCTCATTGTCCGTCTGTCCCCTCCTGTCCCTTCCCTGTCCCCATGTGGCCTCTCTGTCCGTCTGTCCCTCTGTTCCTCCCGTGTCCCTCTGTCCCCTCTCTCTGTCCGTCTGTCCCCTCTCTGTCCCCCCTCTGTCCCCTCTCTGTCCCTGTCCCCTCTCTGTCCCCCCTCTGTCCGTCTGTCCCCCCCGTCTCCCCCGGCCCAGCCTCACCCCCCCATTTCCCCTTTTATGGGCGTGACTCCTCCCCGCCCCGCCCACTCTGGGCGTGCCCACGGGGCAGGCGATGGGCGTGGCCGCGCTGGCCCCGCCCCCCGGCTGTCTCCATGGCAGCTGCGGCTCTGGCCGAGGCCGCGGCCGCTGATTGGCTGAGCCGGGGCGCGCGCGGCGCCGGGGGCGGGGCCAGGCGGGGCTGGGGGGAAACTGCGGGGAAAGTGGGGGGGAAACTGGGAATAACTGGGGGGGAACTGGGAATAACTGGGGGGGAACTGGGGGGAATAACTGGGGGGAAACTGGGGGGAAAGTGGGAATAACGGGGGGAAACTGGGAATAACTGGGGGGAGATCTATAGGGGAAACGGGGGGATCGATAGGGGAAACTGGGGGGAAACTGGGAAAAACTGGGGGGAACTGGGGAAATAACTGGGGGGGAACTGGGAATAACTGGGGGGGAAGTGGGGGAACTGGGGGAACTGGGGGGAAACTGGGAATAACTGGGGGGGGAACTGGGAATAACTGGGGGGTCTGGGAAAACTGGGGGGAAACTATAGGAGAAACGGGGGGAGAAATAGGGGAAACTGGGGGAAACTGGGGAAAAAAACTGGGGGAACTGGGGAGGAACTGGGGAAACTGGGGAAACTGGGGAAGGGAATAAACATGGGCCTAAAGCACAGTCACCCCTGCACCTTTACCTGTGCTCACACCTGTGCAGGTGCCTGTAGGTGCGCTTGTACCTGTACCTGTGGTGACACCTGTACCTGTGCTTGTGGTGACACCTGTACCGGTACCGGTGTTTATAATGACACCTGTACCTGTATTGGCACCTGTACCTGGGCTCATATTGACGCCTGTGCCTGTACTGACACCTGTACCTGTACAGGTGGCTGTACCTGTGTTTACATTGACACCTGTGCCTGTGCTTACATTGACACCTGTACCGGTGTTTATAATGACACCTGTACCTGTATTGGCACCTGTACCTGGGCTCATACTGACGCCTGTGCCTGTACTGACACCTGTACCTGTACAGGTGGCTGTACCTGTACCTGTGTTTACACTGACACCTGTGTCTGTACCTACATTTATACATGTACCTGTACCTGTACCTGTGCTTATATTGACACCTGTACCTGTATTGACATCTGTACCTGTACTGACACCTGTACCTGTACAGACAGCTGTACCTGTACCTGTGTTTGACACCTGTGTCTGTGTCTATACTGACACCTGTACCTGTGCTCATATTGACACCTGTACCTGTGTTTACATTGATACCTGTACCTGTACCTGTGCTTATATTGACACCTGTACTTGTATTGACATCTGTACCTGTACTGGCACCTGCACCTGTACAGACGGCTGTACCTGTACCTGTATTTACATTGACACCTGCACCTGTGTTTACATTGACACCTGTACCTGTATTTATATTGATACCTGTACCTGCACTTGTATTTACACTGACACCTGTACTTATATTGACATCTGTACCTGTACTGACAGCTACACCTATGCAGACGGCTGTACCTGTACCTGTATTTACGTTGACCCCTGTGCATGTACTTGTACAGACACCTGTGCCTGTGTTTACATTGACACCTGTGCCTGTAGGTGCTGCTCACACCCGGCACCTCCAGCTGTACCTGTACCTGTACAGCCGTACCTGTCCCCGTACCTGTCCCTGTACCTGCAGGCCACACCTGTGCCTGTGTTTGCAGCTGTCACCTCACCCGTACCTGTCACCTCACCTGGACCGGTTCGTGTAACTGGTTCCTGCCCTATCACCTGTCCCTGTCCCATCACCTGTGTCACCTGTCCCATTCTCTGTCCCCTCTCCCATCTCTCTGCATTGTCCCTCTCACCTGTCGCCTCTTACCTGTCCATACCCTCATCCCTGTCCCCTCTCTCACCTGTCCTGTTCCCTCCCACCTGTCCTGTCCCTGTCCCCTCTCTCCCCTGTCCCCTCTCTCACCTGTCCCCTGTCCCCTCTGTCCCCTCTCTCACCTGTCCCCTCTCTCACCTGTCCCCCCTCTGTCCCCTCACCTGTCCCCTCTGTCCCCTCTCTCACCTGTCCCCTCCCTGTCCCCTCACCTGTCCCTGTCCCCTCTCTCACCTGTCCTGTTCCCTCCCACCTGTCCTGTCCCTGTCCCCTCTCTCCCCTGTCCCCTCTCTCACCTGTCCCCCCTCTGTCCCCTCTCTCACCTGTCCCCTCTGTCCCATGTCCCCTCACCTGTCCCTGTCCCCTCTGTCCCCTCTCTCACCTGTCCCCGCCCCCCCCCTTTTTCCCGCGCTCTCTCTCCCGCGCTCCGCTGGAGACAGCAACCGCCGCGCGCTCTGATTGGCTGCTCCCGCACCGCCCTCACCCAATCACGGCTCAGCGCGGCAGCGCGCGGCCCGGGGGGGGCGTGGCCGCCGCCCAAGGGGAGGGGGGAGCGCGGGGAGGGGGGGGCAGGGGGAGCCCCGCTCGGTCAGAGGTCAAAGGTCACGGGGTGCCCCCAGGGCGGATTTTGGGGTTTTTGGGGTTTTGGGGGTCCCGGGGTCGCGGGCGGGGTCTGGCGGCGTTGGCGGCGCTGGTTGGCCCCTTCCCGCTGTTACCGGGGCGGCGGCGGCCGCAGCTTCGCCTGGAAACGGGGGGGGGCGGCTGAGTGGCTGCGGCGACCCCGGGACCGCCCCGGGACCCCCCCCCAAAATGGGGAGGGGGAGAGGGAGGGGAGGGGGTGGAAAACCCCCAAAGTGGGGGCGGGAGGGACCCCCCGAGCTGTGGGAATGGGGGGGGACGCACGTGGGGCACGGCTGGAATTGGGGGTCGCACATTTGGGGTGGGGGTCGCACTTTTGGGGGGGTTGGGGTCGTTATTCTGGGGTTGGGGTCGTTATTTTGGGGGGGATCGCACTTTTGGGGTGTGCCCGAATTTGAGGGGGGGGTCGCGATTAAACTCGGTGGGAATTTGGGATTTTTTTTGGGGGGGGGGGATCTCAGTTTTAAGAGTTTGGCAGAATTTTGGGAGGGGGTCTCACTTTTATTTTGGGGGGGGTCCCGTTTGGGGCAAAGCACCCAAATTTTCGGGTGGGTGGGGGTCGCGCTTTGATTATTTTTGGGGTGAAACCTCCGGATTTCCGCAAAGCCGGGGAAAGGCTTAACCCAATTTGGGGAGGGGGATCCCCCCATTAAAAACCCCCCAAAATCCCCCCCCCCCACCTCACACCCCCAACTCGGCACAAGCCCGAACTTGTCCGGGGCGGGGCGGGGCGGTGACGTCACGGGCGGGCGGTGACGTCACGCGTGGGCGTGGCCGAGGCTCGAGCCGGTGCCGGCGGTGCCGAACGCGCCCGTCCCGAGCGGTTCATGCGGCTGCCGTGAGTGGGGAGGGGGTCCCGGGGGGGTCCCGGGGGGGTCCCGGGGTCACCGAGAGCCGGGGGAGACCCCCGGGATGGGGGAGGGGCGGGGGGCGTTTGGGACAGGGGGGGACACGCGGGGGTGGCGCTGGGGGGACACCTGGAATGGGGGGGAAGGAAAGGTGGGAGGGGTCGTGAAATGGGGGGTCAGGGATTGAGGGGGAGGGGTGGCGGTGAATTGGGGGGGTCCCGAAGGTGGGGAGGGAAGGGACCAGGCGGGACAGGGAGGGGACAGCGGGGACAGACACGAGGGGACGGGGGGGGCGTCCCCAAATTTGAGGGGGGGGCCCCCCAAAATTGAGGGGGGGGTCAGAGGTGCTCAAATAGATGGGGGGTCCTTAAATTACGGGGAGGATGCCTAAATTGAGGGAGGGGTCCTTAAATTGAGGGGGGTCCTTAATTGAGGGGGTCCCCAAATTAAAGGGGGGTCCGCAATTTAGGGGGGCCCTCAATGGAGGGGTGCCACAAGTGAATGGGGGGGGTGCCCAAAATTAACGGGGGGGGGTCCCAAATTTGGGGAGGGGGACAAGGGGGGGACACAACGTGAGGGGGGCGACCCCAAGGTGAGGGGGGGGACCCCAAAATGAGGAGGGGGGGACGGACAGGTTTTGGGGGGGGGGTGACAGCGACAGCGCCACCGCACATGGCCGGGGTTTGGGGGGGGGGGGCGGCTCGGACCCTCCCGGGGGGGTTTGGGGGGGGCTGAACCCCTTGGGGGGGGTCCGGGCTGAGCCCCCCCGGCTCGGGTGGGGGTTGGGGAGCCCGGGGGGACCCTCGGGGGTCGCGGGGGGGAACACGCGGGGTCGCTCCCGGTTTGTTTACAAACAGCGCCCGCTCGCAGCGCGCCCCCTGGCGGCCGAGCCGCGCATTGCAGGGTTTATTCCATTGGGGGGGGGGCGCGGTTTTGGGGAGACCCCCCCATAAATCAAAGAGAGCCCAGGGTCAGTTTGGGGGTGTCCCCCTCCCCACAGAGCCCCCCGGGAGCGATGGCCAGACCGCTGCGGGAAGGGACCCTCGGGGAGCCCCCAGCCCCACTCCCATCGCACCCCGCCTGCGGGGGGGGCGGCGGGGGAGCGACCCCCCCCACGCACGAGGCCCCCCCCAACAGAGACCCCCGGGACCCCCCCCCAACGCGCCTGAGCTGCGGAGGACGCGGGACCCCCCGGGACCCCCCCGGATTTTGGGGTGTACGGGTGGGGAGCACACGGTGAGTGCTGGGGGGGGGGGCGCGAATTATTGGGGGGGGGTCTCAGTTTTTGGGGTCTCACAATTTCTGGGGGGGACTCCCAATTTGGGGTGGGGGGTCCCCAATCCCATCGGGGGGGTCTCAAAATCTGAAAAGGGGGCGTCCCAATTTCTGAGGGAATCCCAAATTCTGGGGGTGTCCCTAATTTATGGGGAGGGGTCCCAATTTGTGGGGGGTGGTCCCCAATTCCTGTGGGGAGGGGGTCCCAAATTTGTGGGGGTGGTCCCAATTTTTGGGGGGTTCCAATTCCTGGTGGGAGGGGATCCCCAATTTCTGGGGGGGGGGGGTCCCCAGTCCCATCAGCATTCCCAATTTCTTGGGGGGGGGATCCCAAATTATTGGGGAGGGGTCCCCAATCCCATGGGGGGCTCCCACACAATTCCATGGGGCTGGGGTCTCCCTCACTTTTTTGGGGTCCCATTCCTTACCAAACCCCCTCCCCACATTTTTAGGGGGGTGCATGGCTCACCCTGACCCCCCCCCCCTATAATTTTGGGGAGGGGGCGTGGCTCACCCTGACCCCCCCCCATAATTTTGGGGAGGGGGCGTGGCTCACCCTGACCCCCCCCATATTTTGGGGGGAAAGGGGCGTGGCTCACCCTGACCCCCCCATAATTTCAGGGAGGGGGGCGTGGCTCACCCATATAATTTTGGGGAGGGGGCGTGGCTCAAACCCCTCCATATTTTGGGGAGGGGGCGTGGCTCACCCTGACCCCCCCCCATAATTTCGGGGAGGGGGGCGTGGCTCACCCTGACCCTTCCTATAATTTTGGGGAGGGGGCGTGGCTCACCCCTATAATTTTGGGGGGAGGGGGCGTGGCTCACCCATATAATTTTGGGGAGGGGGTGTGGCTCACCCATATAATTTTGGGGAAGGGGGCGTGGCTCACCCTGACCCCCCCATATTTTTTTGGGAAGGGGGCGTGGCTCACCCTGACCCCCCCTTTCCCCGCCCCCCCCCAGGTGATTTCGGGCCCCTCGACCTGGGGACCCCCAGCACAGCTGGGGCCGTCCAGGGGAGGGGACCCCAAAAACCAACGGGCCGCCCCCCGGGGGAACCCCAAAAAATGGGGGCACAAAATTTTGGGTGGGAATTGAGAAATTTGTAAGGGGAAACCCAAAACGGCCCCTGGGGGGGGGAACAAAAATTTGGGTGGGAAATGAAAAATTTGTGAGGGAAAACCCAAAAACGGGCGGGGAACCCCAAAAATTGGGGGGGGAACCCCAAAAAATGGGGGGGGGGGCACAAAAATTTGGGTGGGAATTGAGAAATTTGTGAGGGGAAACCCAAAAAATTGTCCCTGTTGGGATTATGCCAAAATTTGGGGAGGGAACCCCAAAAATCTGGGGGGGGCACAAAAATTTGGAGGAGAAACCACAAAAATTTGGGTGGGAAATGAGAAATTTGTGAGGGAAAACCCAAAAATTTGTCCCTATTGGGATTATCTCAAAATTTTGATGGGGGGGAGAAAGCAAAATTTGGGGGTGGGGGCAGGGGACAAAAAATTCAGTGGGAAAGAAAAAAAATTTGGGTGGGAAATGAAAAATTTTGGGGGAGAACCTAAAAATTGTCCCTACTGAGATGATCCCAAAATTTGGGGGAAATGAAAAATTAGAGGCCCCAAAAATTCTCCTTGTTGGGGTTATCCCAAAATTTGGAGGGCGCGGCCCAAAAGTTGGGGGAGGAAATTGAAAAATTTGGGGGAGAAACTGCAAAAATTTGGGGGGGACACACACAAAAATTTGGGTGGGAACTGAAAAATTTGGAGGGGGAACCCAAAATATTTTCCCTGTTGCGATTATCCCAAAATTTGGGGATGCAACCCAAATATTTATAGGAGGACACCCCAAAATTTGGGGGTGCACCCCAAACATTTTGGGAGAGTGGGACACAAAAATTTGGGTGGGAAATGAAAAATTTTAGGGGAGAACCTAAAAATTGTCCCTACTGAGATGGTCCTAAAATTTGGGGGGTGCACCCCAAAAATTTTAGGGGAGACACCCC
The DNA here is from genome assembly GCA_024865655.1 of Emberiza elegans. NCBI lineage: Eukaryota > Metazoa > Chordata > Aves > Passeriformes > Fringillidae > Emberiza > Emberiza elegans. Next base: position 1,544,341 of record JALJVW010000143.1, on the reverse strand, counting down.
AAAAGTTGGGTGGGAATTGAAAAATTGGGGAGGGGGACACCCCAAAATTTGGGGGGGGGGACAAAAAAATTTTGGGGGGAACGCTCTAAAATTTGGGTGGGAAGTGAGAAATTCGGGGGGGAACCCAAAAACTTACTGGGGTTATCTCGAAATTTGGGGGGTGCACCCCAAAAATTCCAGGGGGAATTGAAAACTTTCAGGGAACACCCCAAAATTTGGGTGAAAATGTGGAATTTTGGGGAGGTTTTTTGGGATATTTTGGAAGAATTTCTGCCCCCCCCCCAGCCCATTCCTGGTGGTTTTTGGCTTTTTTTGGGGGGGCTGGGGCTCCCAAAATTAACAGAAACCCCTAAAATTTAGTGGGAACATCCCAAAATTCAGAGGGACACCCCAAAATTAACCAGGACACACCCCCAAGATGACTTTTTTGGGGACAAACCCCCAAAATTTGGGTTTTTTCCCAATTATTTTGAGTTTTCCTTCTCGGGGCTGGAGTTTGGAGGGTGGGAGGGGCTGGAATTTGGGGGCACGCCCCAAAATTTGGGGGAGACGCCCTAAAATTTAGTGGGGACACCCAAAATTGGGTGGGACGCGCCCCTTGAGGCAACTTTTTTGGGGTAAAATCCCCGAAATTCAGGTTTTTCCCCATTTTAGCTCCAGCATTCCAACTCTCGCTGCCAGGGCTGGATTTTGGGGGGTGGGAGAGGCTGGAATTTGAGGGGAAACCCCAAAATTTAGGGAAAACAACCCAAAAATTAAATAAACACACCCAAAATTGGCCTGAACACCCTTTTTTTGTGTGGGATTCCCCCAAAATTCAGATTTTTACCCATTTTAGTTCCACCTCTCCCACTGGATTTTGGGGGGTGGGAGAGGCTGGAATTTGAAAGGAACCCCAAAATTCAGGGAAAACACCCCAAAATTTAGGGAAAACAACCCAAAATTTAGGAAAAACAACCCAAAAATTAAATAAACACACCCAAAATTGGGCTGAAAACCCTTTTTTAGGTGGGATTCCCCCCTAAAATTCCACTTTTCCCCCATTTCAGCCCCACCATTCCAACTCCCGCTGCCAGGGCTGGAATTTGAGGGAAAACACCCCAAAATTTAGGGAAAAAAAAACCCCAAAATTTAGGAAAACACCCCAAAATTTTAATAAACACCAAAAAAATGTAATAAATACGCCCCAAATTGAGCCGAACACCCATTTTTTTTAGATGGGATTCCCCCCCTAAAATTCCACTTTTTCCCCATTTCAGCCCCACCATTCCAACTCCCGCTGCCAGGGCTGGGTTTTGGGGGCGGGACGGGCGGGTGGCGCTAATTGGCGGCGTTAATTAGCGGCGTTAATTAACGGAATGAATGCGATTCCCCCGCAGCGCCGCGGCCGGGGCCTCTTCTGGGCGCCGCTGTTCCGCTGGGTGGCGCCCTGGATCGGGGCCGCGCCCGCAGCGCCCCTGGCGGCCAGAGGGGGGAACTGACCCCGAAACCCGCTGGGAAACACCTGGAAAACACACCTGGAAAACACCTGGAAAACACCTGGAGAAATCCGGGAATACCTGGGGAACACCTGGAGAAAACCGCGGGACGCTCACGGGAGGGGATCCCCCTCAAAGGGAGCACAAAGCACAAAACCCCCCCCGATTGGAGTTGGTAGCGCCCAACCCCCCATTGGGTTTTATTTATTTGGGGTAATTTATTCATGGGGGATGGGGGGAGAGGTGCTGAAATTGAGGGGGGGTCCCCAAAATTGGGCTGGGACCCCAAAATTGGGCTGGGACCCCAAAATTGGGCTGGGACGCCCCAAAAATGGGGCAGGAAAGGGGGACCCCCCCCTAAAAAAAGGGGTTTGTAAATGGTGTAAATGAGGGGGGTGTACATTGAAAATTTTTGGGGTGTACATTGAAATTTTGGGGTGTAAAAATTTTAAATCTTGGGGTGTAAATTTTAAATTTTGGGGTGTAAGTTTTAAATTTTTTTTGGTGTAAATTTTAAATTTTTTGGGGGTGTAAATTTTAAATTTTTTGGGGGTGTAAATTTTAAATTTTGGGATGTAAATTAAATTTTTGGGTTTTTTAGGGGTGAAATAATGGGGGACCCCCCCAAAATGGTGCTGGAGGCGGGGGGGGGGGTCAGGACCATCCCCTCAAAATTTTTTGGGGGGGGGACCCCCAAAAAAAACCCCAAAACCGCCCCAAAAAAAACCCCAAAAAAGGGCTGTAAATGCTGTATATGGGCTGTAAATGGGGGAAATTTGGGTTTTTTTGGGGAGATTTTGGGTTTTTTTGGGGTGGGGAATTTTGGGGACCCCCCAGGATGGTGCTGAGGGGGTGAACCCCAAAAAAACCCCCAAATCCCCCCCCAAAAAAACCCCAAAAACGGGGCTGTACATGCTGTATATGGGTTGTAAATGGGGGAATTTTGGGTTTTTTGGGGGGGTTTTTTGGGGGGGATTTTGAGGTTTTTTGGGGTGGGGAATTTTGGGGACCCCCCAGGATGGTGCTGAGGGGGTGAACCCCAAAAAAACCCCCAAATCCCCCCCAAAAAAACCCAAAAAAACCCCAAAAACGGGGCTGTACATGCTGTATATGGGCTGTAAATGGGGCAATTTTGGGGTTTTTGGGAGGGATTTTGGGGTTTTTTGGGGGATTTTGGGGTGGGGAATTTTGGGGACCCCCCCAGGATGGTGCTGAGGGGGTGAACCCCCAAAAAACCCCCAAATCCCCCCCAAAAAACCCAAAAAAACCCCAAAAATGGGGCTGTACATGCTGTATATGGGCTGTACATTGTATATAGGGTGTATATAGGATTATTGTAAATTTTTGGGGTTTCTGTAAAATTTTTGGGGTTTCTGTAAAGTTTTTGGGGTTTCTGTAAATTTTTTGGGGTTTCTGTACATTTTTGGGGTGGTTTGTACATTTTTTTGGGGTCTGTACAGGAATTTTTGGGGTGGGGGGTTCCCGTTTTTTGTACTTTTGTTTGCAATAAAAATCGATTTACCACAGCGGGATTTGGGGGGTTTATGGGGTTTTGGGGGATTTGTAGGATTTTGGGGATTTATGGGATTTTGGGGGGTTTATGGGGTTTGGGGGCTTTATAGGATTTTGGGGAATTTGGGATTTAGGAGGTTTGGGGGGTTCCTGTGGGATTTGGGGGGTTTATGGGATTTTGGGCTCAATAAGATTTTGGGGGATTTATGGGGTTTGGGGGCTTTATAGGATTTTGGTAGGATTTGGGGATTTATGGGGTTTGGGGAATTTATGGGGTTTGAGGGGTTTATGGGATTTTGGGGCATTTAAAGGATTTTGGGGGATTTTGAGATTTTGGGGGATTTTGGGGATCTATAGGATTTTGGGGGTTCTGTAGGATTTTGGGGGGTTTATAGGATTTTTAGGTGTTTACGGGATTTTGGGGGTTTATGGGATTTTGAGGGGTCTATAGGATTTTGGGGGAGTTTATAGGATTTTTAGGTGTTTACAGGATTTTGGGGTTTATGGGATTTTGGGGATCTGTAGGATTTTGGGGGGTTTATAGGATTTCTAGGTGTTTATATATTTGGGGTTTGGGGGGCATTTATGGGATTTTTTAGGTGTTTACAGGATTTTGGGGATTTATGGGATTTTTGGGGGTTTATGGGATTTTGGGGGTTTATGGGATTTTGGGGGTTCTATAGAATTTTGGGGGTTTATAGGATTTTCATGTGTTTATGGGATTTTGGGGATTTATGGGATTTTGGGGTCTATAGGATTTGGGGTTTATAGGATTTTAGGTGTTTACAGGATTTTGGGGTTTATGGGATTTTTGGGGGGTTTATATTTTTTTTAGGTGTTTTTGGGGGTTTATATTTATGGGATTTTTAGATGTTTACAGGATTTTGGGGGTTTATGGGATTTTGGGGGTCTATAGGATTTTGGGGGTTTATGGGATTTTGGGGTTCTGTAAGATTTTGGGGGTTTATAGGATTTTTAGGTGTTTACAGGATTTTGGGGATTTATGGGATTTTGGGGGTCTATAGGATTTTGGGGGGGTTTATGGGATTTTTAGGTGTTTACAGGATTTTGGGCATTTATGGGATTTTGGGGGTTTATGGGATTTTGGGGGTTCTGTAGGATTTTGGGGGGTTTATAGGATTTTTAGGTGTTTATAGGATTTTGGGGATTTATGGGATTTTGGGTGTTTATGGGATTTTGGGGGTTCTGTAGGATTTTGGGGGTTTATGGGATTTTGGGGGTCTGTGGGATTTTGGGGATCTGTAGGATTTTGGGGGTTTATGGGATTTTGGGGATTTATGGGATTTTGGGGGTTCTGTAGGATTTTGGGGATTTATGGGATTTTGGGGGGTCTGTAGGATTTTGGGGCGTTTTTCTGGGATTTCAGAGCCCCCAAATTTCGGGGTTCGTTCCCCCCCTTTTTGGGGTCTCACATGAGTCCCCTCCCCCCCTCCCCAAAAATTCCGACCCCAAAATCAGCCACGATTTTCTAGGAAATCCTTTATTAACCCTTCAGACCCCTCCCCGAATTTTGGGGTGCCCCTGAGGGGTCAGGACCCCCCAAATCCCCTTCACAAGGGGCTCAGGACTCCCTCAAACCCCCTCCCCAAATTTTGGGGTGCCCCTAGGGGGGATTCAGGACCCCTCCCCAATTTGGGGTCCCTCATTTCGGGGGGGGGTCCCAGGCACCCCAGGACCCCTCCCCAATTTGGGGTCCCTCATTTCGGGGGGGGTCCCAGGCACCCCAGGATTTGTGGGGGGGTTCAGGACCCCTCCCCAATTTTGGGGTCCCTCATTTCGGGGGGGTCCCATCCCAGGCACCCCAAACCCCCTCCCCAATTTGGGGGTCCCTCATTTTGGGGGGGTCCCAGGCACCCCAAACCCCCTCCCCAATTTTGGGGTCCCTCATTTCGGGGGGGGTCCCAGGCACCCCAGGACCCCTCCCCAATTTTGGGGTGCTCATTTCGGGGGGGGTCCCAGGCACCCCAAACCCCCTCCCCATTTTGGGGTCCCTCATTTTGGGGGGGGTCCCAGGCACCCCAAACCCCTCCCCAATTTGGGGTCCCTCATTTTGGAGGGGGTCCCAGGCACTCCAGGATTTGGGGTGCTCATGGGGGGGTTCAGGACCCCTCCCCAGTTTGGGGTCCCTCATTTCGGGGGGGGTCCCAGGCACCCCAAACCCCCTCCCCAGTTTGAGGTCCCTCATTTCAGGGGGGGTCCCAGGCACCCCAGGACCCCTCCCCAATTTGGGGTCCCTCATTTTGGGGGGGTCCCAGGCACTCCAGGACCCCTCCCAATTTGGGGTCCCTCATTTTGGGGGGGTCCCAGGCATCCCAAACCCCCTCCCCAATTTGGGGTCCCTCATTTCGGGGGGGGTCCCAGGCACTCCAGGACCCCTCCCCAATTTGGGGGTCCCGGTCCCTCATTTCGGGGGGGGTCCCAGGCACTCCACCATGCCCTGGCCCCGGACGCCGTCGAAGAAGAAGAAGTTGTTGTGGGGGGGGTCCCTCTGGGACAGAGCCTGGGGGGGAGGGGACACACGGGGGGGTCACGGGGGGGATTTGGGGACCCCCAGACCCCCCCAAACCCCCCCAGACCCCCCCAGACCCCCCAGACCCCCCCAGGCCGTACCTTGACCACCTCCTGGCCCAGCACGCCCCCGACCACGGCGCACACCGGCGCCATCTCCGAGAAGCAGAAGCTGAACGGGGGAAAAAGGGGAAAAATTGAACAGGAAAAATCCCCAAAATCGGGGGGTTTCACCCCAAAACATGGGGGTGCCCTAAAAATCCCCAGGGTTCAGCTCTGAAAGGATGGGGAGAAAAGGCCGAAGTTTTATCCCAAAAAGCTGCTGAAAACCCCCCAAAGAAAGTTCTTAAAACCTCGAGGTTTGACCCCAAAAACCTCCTTAAAACTCTGAGGTTTCACCCCACAGAAGTTTCCTAAAACCCCAAAGTTTCACCCCAAAAAAGGTTCTCAAAGCCCCGAGGTTTCACCCCAAAAAATGGGGGGGGGTGCCCTAAAAATCCCCAGGGTTCAGCCCTGAAAGGATTGGGAGAAAACCTGAGGTTTCACCCCAAAAACGCTGCTTGGAACCTGTGCAAGTGTCCCCTCCCTGGGAGCTGTCACCTCCCCTGTCCCCTCACCTGTCCCGGTGTCCCCTCATCTGTCCAGGTGTCCCCTTTTCTGTCTCCTCCCATGTCCAGGTGTCCCCTCCAGGTCCCCTCCCTTGTCCAGGTGTCCCCTCACCTGTGGAAATGTCCCCTGTCCCCTCAGTGTCCCCTGTCCAGGTGTCCCTCCCTCCCCTGTGGAACTGTCCCCTGTCCCCTCCCATGTCCAGGTGTCCCCTCTGTGTCCCCTCACCTGTGGAACTGTCCCCTGTCCCTCAGTGTCCCCTCTGTGTCCCCTCACCTGTGGAACTGTCCCCTCAGTGTCCCCTGTCCCCTCCGTGTCCCCTCACCTGTGGAACTGTCCCCTGTCCCTCCATGTCCCCTCTGTGTCACTCACCTGTGGAACTGTCCCCTCCCCTGCCCAGGTGTCCCCTCACCTGTGGAACTGTCCCTGTCCCCTCAGTGTCCCCTCCCCTGCCCAGGTGTCCCTCACCTGTGGAACTGTCCCCTCCCATGCCCAGGTGTCCCTCACCTGTGGAACTGTCCCCTCCCATGCCCAGGTGTCCCTCACCTGTGGAACTGTCCCTCCCATGCCCAGGTGTCCCTCACCTGTGGAACTGTCCCTCCCATGCCCAGGTGTCCCCACAGTGTCCCCTCCCATGCCCAGGTGTCCCCTCACCTGTGGAACTGTCCCTCACCTGTGGAACTGCTCCGGCAGCAGCTGCGGCCCCACCCCCAGCGCCTCCAGCACCTCCCGGCGCAGGCGCAGCAGCAGCGCCCCGACGGGTCCCGCCAACTTCCCTGAACTGCAATAACACTGAAATGGGGACATTGGGACGTTGCATTGTCACTGGGCCCACGGGTCCCGGCCGTGTCCTGAACTGCAACAACACTGGGGACAAACGGGGACATTGTCATTGTCATTGTCACTGTCACTGTCACCTGGGGGCGCGCAGGGGACACGGGTCCCGGCCGGCTTCTGTCCTGAACTGTAACAACACTGAAATGGGGACATTGGGGACATTGCCATTGTCACTGTCACTGTGGAGGGGACACTGTCCTGAACTGTAATAGCACTGGGGACAAACATCACTGTCATTGTCACTGTCACTGTCACTGTCACCTGGGGGGCGCAGGGGACACGGGTCCCGGCCGGCCTCGGAACGGAACTGCAACAACACTGGGGACAAACGGGGACATTGTCATTGTCACCGTCATTGTCACCTGGGGGGCGCGCAGGGGACACGGGTCCCGGCCAGCCTCGGAACGGAACTGCAATAGCACTGGGGACAAACATCATTGTCATTGTCACTGTCACTGTCACTGTCACCTGGGGGGCGCGCAGGGGACACGGGTCCCGGCCAACTTCTGTCCTGAACTGCAATAGCACTGGGGACAAACATCATTGTCATTGTCACTGTCACTGTCATTGTCACCTAGGGGGCGCAGGGGACACGGGTCCCGGCCAGCCTCGGAACGGAACTGCAACAACACTGAAATGGGGACATTGGGGACATTGTCACTGTCACTGTCACCTGGGGGGCGCGCAGGGGACACGGGTCCCGGCCAACTTCTGTCCTGAACTGCAATAACACTGAAATGGGGACATTGGGGACATTGCCATTGTCACTGTCACTGTCATTGTCACCTGGGGGGCGCGCAGGGGACACGGGTCCCGGCCAACTTCTGTCCTGAACTGTAACAGAACTGGGGACATTGTCATTGTCACTGTCACTGTCACCTCGGGGACACGGGTCACGGCCAGCCTCTGTCCTGAACCTGAGTTAACACTGGGGACACTGGGGACATTGTCACTGTCACTGTCATTGTCACCACCACTGACACAGAGACCTCGGTGACACTTTTACTTTTTCCCAGAAATGGGATTTTTTTCCCAGAAATGGGAATTCTTTCCCTAAAAATTCAAATTTTTTTTCCCTGAAAATGAGATTTTTTCACCTCAAAAATGAGAAATTTTTTCCCCAGAAATGAGGGTTTTTTTCCCCCAATAATGGGATTTTTTCCTTGAAAATGGGATTTTTTTCCCCAGAAATGACATTTTTCTCCCCAAAATGACATTTTCTCCCCAGAAATGACATTTTCTCCCCAGAAATGGGATTTCTTTCCCCAGAAATGACATTTTTTCCCTGAAAATTCGATTTTTTCACCCCAGAAATGAGAAATTTTTCCCACAGAAATGAGGAATTTTTTCCCCAATAATGGGATTTTTCCCTTGAAAATGGGATTTTCTCCCCAAAAATGATATTTTCTCCCCAGAAATGACATTTTTTCCCTGAAAATGAGATTTTTTCACCCCAGAAATGAGAAATTTTTCCCACAGAAATGAGGAATTTTTTCCCCCAAAAATGGGATTTTTCCCTTGAAAATGGGATTTTCTCCCCAAAAAATGACATTATTCTCCCCAGAAATGACATTTTCTCCCCAGAAATGGGATTTCTTTCCCCAGAAATTCGATTCTTTCCCTGAAAATGAGATTTTTTCACCTCAGAAATGAGATTTTTCCCCCCAATAATGGCATTTTCCCCCCAATAATGGGATTTTCCCCCAGAAATGAGGATTTTTCCCCAATAATGGCATTTTCCCCGCAGCGATGTGATTTTTCCCAAAAGCGGCCGTTTTCGGCCCAGACTCACCCTGCAGCAGGAAATAGTCCGGGGCCGTCCTGCGCAGCGCCGCCGCCGCCGCCTCCCCGCGCCACGGCACGGCCAGCGCCTCGCGCAGCGGGCAGAACTGCAGCTGCTGTGTTTGGGGTTAAAACGTTTTGGGCAAAATGGGGCAAAAAACGGGGTTTGGGGGAAAACAGGGGCATTGGGGAAAAAAATGGATTTTGGGGAAAAAGGGGATTTTGGGGGGAGAAAACGGATTTGGGTGTGACAGGGATTTTGGGGGAAAAAATGGGGATTTTGGGCAAAAGGGGGCATTGGGGGTAAAAAACAGGGATTTTGGGGTGTGGGACAAGGGGGAAAATGGGGATTTGGGGGGCAGGGAAAAAACCAGGGATTTTGGGGGAACATGGGTTTTTGGGGGAAAAAACAGGGATTTTGGGGAAAAAATGGGGATTTGGGCAAAAATTGGGGGGAAAAAGGATTTTGGGACAAAATTAGGGATTGGGGGAAGAAACAGGGATTTTGGGGGAAAAAATGGGGATTTTGGGGTTAAAAAATCTGGGATTTCAGGGGGAAAAAGGGGATTTTGGGGACAAAAAATAGGGATTTGGGGGGGAAAACAGGGAAATCACAAGGGGGCAAATGAGGATTTGGGGGGAAAACCAGGGGGGGAAAACGGGGATTTTGGGGGGAAAACAGGGATTTTGGGGGAGAAATGGGGATTTTGGGGGGAAAAAATGGGGATTTTGGGGCAAGAAAACGGATTTGGGGTGTGGGAGAAGGGTAGAAACTCGCGCAGTGGGCAGAACTGCAGCTGCTGCAAGTTTGGGGCAAAAAACGGGGATTTTGGGCAAAAAGTGGGCATTGGGGGGGAAATTGGGGGTTTTGGGGGAAAAAACAGGGATTTTGGGGGAAGAAACAGGGGGGGAAAAAAATGGGGATTTTGGGTGTGGGGGGGAAAAGGGGAGAAAACAAAAAACTGGGCATCCCAAGGCAGGGAGTTGGGGGAAAATCCCAGTTTCAGGAAGTTTGGGGTGTGGAAATGGGAAATTCTCCCAGTTTTAGGGGCTCAGAAAATGAGGAATTTTCCCAGTTTTTGGGGAACAGAAAATGGGGAAAAACTCTCAGTTTTGGGGGAAAAAAAATTTTGAGAAAAGTCCCAGTTTTAGGGAAAAAAGAAAATTTTGGGAAAAAAGGGGGTTTTAGGGGAACGGGAATTGGGAATTCTCTCAGTTTTAGGGAAACAGAAAATGGGAATTCTCCCAGTTTCAGGAAGTCAGGAAATGGGGAATTCTCCCAGTTTTAGGAGCTCAGAAAATGAGGAATTTTCTCAGTTTTAGGGGAACAGAAAATGGGGAATTCTCCCAGTTTTAGGGAGTCAGGAAATGGGGAATTCTCCCAGTTTTAGGGGCTCAGAAAATGAGGAATTCTCTCAGTTTTAGGGGCTCAGAAAATGGGGAATTCTCTCAGCTATATGGGCTCAGAAAATGGGAAATTCTCACAGTTTTAGGGGCTCAGAAAATGGGAAATTCTCACAATTTTAGGGGCTCAGAAAATGGGGAATTCTCCCAGTTTCAGGGAGTCAGGAAATGGGAAATTCTCCCAGTTTTAGGGGCTCAGAAAATGAGAAATTCTCTCAGTTTTAGGGGAACAGAAAATGGGGAATTCTCTCAGTTTTAGGGGAACGGGAATTGGGAATTCTCTCAGTTTTAGGGGAACAGAAAATTGGGAATTCTCTCAGTTTTAGGGGAACACAAAATGGGGAATTCTCTCAGTTTTAGGGGAACGGGAATTGGGAATTCTCTCAGTTTTAGGGGAATGGGAATTGGGAATTCTCTGTTTTAGGGAAACACAAAATGGGGAATTCTCCCAGTTTTAGGGGAATGGGAATTGGGAATTCTCTCAGTTTTAGGGAAACACAAAATGGGGAATTCTCCCAGTTTTAGGGGAATGGGAATTGGGAATTCTCTCAGTTTTAGGGGAACAGGAATTGGGAATTCTCCCAATTTCAGGGGCTCAGGAAATGGGGAATTGTCAGGGCCAAAGCCCAGCCCCATCCGGGGGCTCTGGAATCCCCAAACCCCATCCCAAGGAATTCCCAGGGGATCAGGGTCCGGCAGCTGCTCCTGGTGGCATCTGGGGACATTCCCAACCCAGGGGACATTCCCAGGACCACAGGAATCCCAAAGGAATCCCAAAGGAATCCCAAAGGAACCATTTTGGGGTCCATTTTAGCATTTTGGGGTCCATTTTGGGGTTTTCAGGGTTCAGATCAATCCCCACTGACCTTTTTGACCATGGTGGTCTCTGCCGGCTCCAGCCGGGCCCGTTTGGGGTTTGGTTTTGGGGTCCATCCCAGGATTTTGGGGTCCATCCCAGGATTTTGGGGTCTATCCCTGGTTTTATCCCAGGAATTTGGGGTCCATCCCAGATTGTGGAGGTCTATCCCAGATTTTGGGGTCCATTTTGGGGTTTTTAGGCTTTAGGATCAATCCCCACTGACCTTTTTGACCATGGTGGTCCCTGCCGGCTCCAGCCGGGCCCGTTTGGGGTTTGGTTTATGGGGTCCATCCCAGGATTTTGGGGTCTATCCCTGGTTTTATCCCAGGAATTTGGGGTCCATCCCAGATTTTGGGGTCCATTTTAGGATTTTGGGGTCCATTTTGGGGTTTCAGGGTTCACATCAATCCCCACTGACCTTTTTGACCATGGTGGTCTCTGCCGGCTCCAGCCGGGCCCGTTTGGGGTTTGGTTTTGGGGTCCATTTTAGGATTTTGGGGTCCATTTTAGGATTTTGGGGTCCATTTTGGGGTTTTCAGGGTTCACATCAATCCCCACTGACCTTTTTGACCATGGTGGTCTCTGCCGGCTCCAGCCGGGCCCGTTTGGCCTCGGGTCCATCCTCCACCCCCGTGCTCACCTTGGCCACCTTGGGCTTCTCCCTGAGGACGGAAAAACCCCAAAATTCCACCAGGAACACCCCAAAACCCCAGGATTTCGGGGGGTTCTGCCCCAAAACTCACTCCACGAACTCGTGCTGGCCCAGGTCAGCGAACATGTAGCCGTGGTAGCCGAAAACGTCGCCGGTGAAGAACTTGATGCCGTTTTTGTGGCAGATCTGGTTGATCCTCACCATGGATTCCTTGGAGCAGCAGGTCAGGCACACCTGCAGGGGAAATTTGGGATCTCAGCCCTGGATTTTGGGGTTTTATAGGGGAAAAGGGGAATGGGGCAAGGGGAAGAGTGGGATGGGCTTGGGGGAGTTGGGTTTTGGGGTAGAAGGGAATTGGACCCCAAAATGGGGGGGGTGCTATCTGAAAATGGGGTGATTCTACCTCAAAATGGGGGATTCTACTCCAAAATGGGGGATTCTACCCCAAAATGGGGGGATTCCACTCCAAAACGGGACAATTCTACCCCAAAATGAGGTGATTCCACCCTTAAAATGGGTTAAACCCAGCACAAAATGGGATAATTCCCCCCATATCAAGCAATCTATCTCAAAATGGGACAATTCCACCCCAAAATGGGACAATTCCACACCAAAATGGGATGATTCCACCTCAAAATGGGATAAACCCGGCACAAAATGGGATAATTCCTCCCAAATCAAAAAAAATAATCTCAAAATGGGGGATTCTATCCCAAAATGGGACAATCACACCCCAAAATGGGGTGATCACACTCCGGAATAAAATAATCCTGACCAAAAATGGGACAATCACCCCAAACCTGGGAATGTCCCCCCAAATCTGGGGATATCCACACCAAGCCCGTGACGGTCTCATTCAAAAACCCCCAAATCCCACCCAAACCAGTGACAATCGCCCCCAATCCCATCCCAAACCCCCCCAAATCCAGGAATATCCCACCCAAACCTGGGGATATCCACACCAAACCCATGACAATCCCTCCCTAACCTGTGACAATCCCACCCAGACCCCCCAAACCCAGAAATATCCCCCCAAATCAGTGACAATCCCATCCCAAATCCCACCAAACCTGTCACGAGCACCTCCAAACCCCCAAACCTGTGACAGTCCAACCCAAACCTGTGACAATTCCACCCAAACCTGTGACAATGCCCCAAACACCCCAAATCCATGAATCCCCCAAACCTGTGCCAATCCCCCCAAACCTGTGACAATCCCACCCAAACCCTCCAAACACGGACAATCCCCCCAAACCCGTGCCAATCCCCCCCAAACCTGTGACAATCCCACCCAAACCCTCCAAACACGTGACAAACCCCCAAACCTGTGCCAAATCCCACCAAACCCCCAAACAATTCCCCCCAATCCCTCCTAAACCCCCCAAACCTGTGACAATCCCTCCCACCCCCAAATCCAGGAATATCCCACCCAAACCCCCAAACCAGTGACAATCCCACCCCAAAACCAGGAATATCTCCCCAAACCCCAACCAGTGACAATCCCCCAAACCCGTGACAATCCCACCCAAATCCAGGAATATCTCAAAACCCCCCAAACCCAATCCCACCCCCAAACCTAGGAATATCTCCCCAAACCCCCAAACCCGTGCCCCCCAAACCTAGAGACAAACCCCCAAACCCCCAACCTGTGACAATCCCCCAAACCCCCAAACCTGCTGAAATCCCCCCAAACCCCCAAACCTGTGACAATCCCCCCCAAACCCCCAAACCTGTGCCAACCCCCAAACCCCAGCCATCCCCAAAGCCAGAGCCCCCCAATTGGGGTCCCCCCCCCGGTACCGCGTCGAACTGCGTGAAGAACTCGTGGGGTTTGCTCTCCACGCTCTCAGGGGTCGGCCTTGACCTCCACCATGGGGTTCAGGCTCTGCGCCCGCTCCAGAGAGGCCTCGGCGCGGTTCCGACCCAGGGAGCCCGAGGGGATCAGGAACTGGGCCCGGCTGTCCTCGGGGGACACCTGGGGACATCGGGGATGTTGGGGATATTGGGGACACCTGGGGACATTGGGGAACTGGGCCCGGCTGTCCTCGGGGGACACCTGGGGACATCAGGGACATTGGGGACACCTGGGGACATTGGGGACACTGGGGAACTGGGCCCGGCTGTCCTCAGGGGACACCTGGGGACATCGGGGACATTGGGACATTGGGGACATTGGGGACACTGGGCCCTGCTGTCCTCGGGGGACACCTGGGGACATCGGGGACATGGGGACACCTGGGGACATGGGGACACCTGGGGACACTGGGGACATTGGGGACATTGGGGAACTGGGCCCGGCTGTCCTCGGGGGACACCTGCGGACATCGGGGACACTGGGGACACAGGGACAGAGCTCTGGGATCAGGAACTGGGCCCGGCTGCCCTCGGGGGACACCTGCGGACATCGGGGACATTGGGGACACCTGGGGACATTGGGGACACCTGGGGACATTGGGGACATGGGGACACCTGGGGACATTGGGAACTGGGCCCTGCTGTCCCAGGGGGACACCTCTGCGGACATTGGGGACACCTGGGGACACCTGGGGACATTGGGGACACAGGGACAGAGCCCTGGGACACCTGGGGACATTGGGGACACAGGGACAGAGCCCTGGGACACCTGGGGACATTGGGGACACAGAGACAGAGCTCTGGGATCAGGAACTGGGCCCGGCTGTCCTCGGGGACACCTCATGGACATCGGGGACATTGGGGACACCTGGGGACATTGGGGACACCTGGGGACATTGGGAACTGGGCCCTGCTGTCCTCGGGGGACACCTGCGGACATTGGGGACACCTGGGGACACCTGGGGACATTGGGGACACAGGGACAGAGCCCTGGGACACCTGGGGACATTGGGGACGCTGGGAACTGGGCCCTGCTGTCCTCGGGGGACACTGGGGACACAAGGACAGAGCTCTGGGATCAGGAACTGGGCCCTGCTGTCCCATGGATGGAGGGGATGAAATTTCCCTGTTTTGGGAGAAAACCCCACAGATGAAGGCGATAAAACTCCCAGAGTTTGGGAGAAAAACCCAAGAATGGAAATGATGAAATTCCCAGATTTTGGCGCTGTTCCTGAGGGGAGCAGAGGGAAAACACCCAAGGATGAAGGTGATGGTGTGCCCAGGTGTTCCCAGATGTGTGCCCACGTGTTCCCAGGTGTGTGCCCAGGTGTGTGCCCAGGTGTTCCCAGATGTGTGCCCACGTGTTTCCAGATGTGTGCCCACGTGTTCCCAGGTGTGTGCCCAGGTGTTCCCAGATGTGTGCCCAGGTGTGTGCCCCCCTCACCTGTTGGTGGTCCAGCAGGGTGAGCCCCCTGACCCCGGCCAGGATGAGATTTTTGGCCACCTCGGCCCCCAGCCCGCGCAGCCCCACCAGCAGCACCCGCGACGCCCGTAACCTGTGAGAGGATCCCGGGAAAATCAGGATTTATCCTGGGAATAAATCCTAAAAAATGGGAATGTGGGACCCCCAAACCCAATAGAGTGACCCTAAAGCCCATAGGGACCCCCCTAGAGCAAATAAGGACCCCCCAGACCCCAACAGAGCCACCCCAAAGCTCCATGGGGACCCCAAAACCCCAACAGAGCCACCCCAAAGCTCCATGGGCACCCCCTAAAACTACATAGAGCTACCCCTAACGTCTATAGGGACCCCAAAACCCCAACGGAGCCACCCAAACCACCGTGGGGACCCCCCGAAACCACATAGAGACATCCCTAACCATTATGTGGGACCCCCAGATCCCCACAGAGTCACTCCCAATCTCTATGGGGACCCCCAGACCCCTGTAGGGACCCCTAAGAGCCCCTCCAGAGCCCCATTAAAGCTCCTACTCCCCCATAAGGCCCCCAAAGCCCATATACAGACCCCATCCCCACAATCCCTCCAACCCCACCGACCTTTTCTGCGCCTCGAGCCCCCAGAGCCGGATCTGGCGGTCGTACTGAGCCGCCTCCTCCTCGCTGATGCCGCCGGGGCTGGACTCGTCCTTCTCCACCATCGCGGCGGCCCCTGAGACCACCCTCAGGATCCCTCAAAGCCCCTCACGACCCCTAAAAAGCCCCTCTGAGGTTTCAAACCCCTCTGGACACCTCACAGCTCCTCACGGGCCATCAAAGCCCCTCACGACCCCCCAAAGCCCCTCACGATCCCTCAGGGCCCCTCAGAGCCCCTCACGCAACTCGCAGCGCCCCCTGGCGGCCCGCGCAAACGCCCGCGCCCGCCGCCGCTCCACATCCCGCCAGCCGCGGGGGGGACGCACAGAATCCGCTCCCGATACCCGGGGGTCCTCAGGAGAAAAGAACGGCCAGGGGTTTTTTCTGCCGCAGTTTCACCCCGGTGTGACGGCGTGAGGCCGCGGTCACGAGTTTGGGGGCCCTGTCCGTGTGCCGTGTGGTACAATCCACGTTGTTCCCCCCCCCGCTTTCCGCGCTCAGATGGACTCGTCCTCCTCCCATTGAGGGCGTTCCCGCCATCCCCCATTGGCTTCCGTCATCCTCGTTAGGAGACTTTCGGAAACGTTCCGAGCGCGCCTTCGTCAGTCTTCGGAACGCGTCGGAGAACTTCGGGAGCACTCGGAGAGCTTTGGAGAACTTCGCCGAAATCCCGTGGTTTTCCCGTCCCAAAGAAACGAAGCGGCCAAACCGGTGCAAAAATCCCGTCAATAATTAGAAAAATCGGGAGGTTTGGGGTTGTTTTCCCCGGTTTTGCAAAATCTATGTTGTTTTTTAACAAGTCACAGGAAGATCCCTAACTCCCTTCCCGCTCCTCTCACCTTGCACAATTTTCCTATAAATTCAGGAAATTCGTGACATTTTGGGGGTTTGGGCTTTTTTTTTTCTTTTTTTTTTTGCCGAGCAACATTTGGATGTGGAGAAACATCCCGTGACGAGGGGAAATTCCCTGTCCTGAGCTGAACTCCAGGTGGAAAGAGGATTTTGGGGAAACATCGAGTCCAATCATCAAGGGCACAGTGGATTTGGCAGGGGTTTTTGGGTAGGAAAGAGGAAGCCGTGAGGAGAAAAAGTCTCTAAAGCTCCTTAAAATTTTTTTCCAGTGAAATTTCCTCTAAAACTCTAAAAGAAAATCCCCACGCACGAAGACTTTCCGGAAAACCTCGTGAGAATCCGGAGAGCTTTGGAGGCGCTCAGGAAAAGTTCGGCATCAACCGGAAAACCCGACGAGCTCTTCGTGCATTCCCGCCGCCTTTCGGCACCCTCCGAAGCGGCAGCGCTCGGCTGTTTCCGGCAGCGCTCGGCTGTTTCCGGCGGCCGCCGGGGCGCTGCCTCAGGGCGGGCGCCATTTTGTGTGTCCGCCCGCGGAGCGCGGGGCGCAGGCGGAGGAGCCGCCGGGCCGAGCCCCGCGCCATTCAGTGACTGTGTGCCCCGTTCTCCACCCCTGCCCGCCGCCCATGGCCGTGGAGGCCTGAGTGTCCCCCCCGCCGCCGCCGCTTCCCCCCAGCCCGCACTGCACTCCCCTTCTCCGTCCTGCCACGGCAGCTGCATTTTCCCCCGGCCGCCGCCGCCACCAAGGCCACCATCGGCCCGGACGAAAGGTCCAGTAACCGCCTCTCCCGAGCGCCTTCTCTGTGGGCTGGGGGGTCGGTCCGGCGCGCCCCGGACCAGGTTTGGGGAGGGGCGGCGGGGAGGGAGGGTGAGGGAGGTGGGGGGCAGGCAGGGCCCAGGGGCTGAGGGGGGCAGCCTGGGGGGGAGGAGGAGGAGGGGTGAGGAAGGGCCACAGGGGATCCCGGGGGAGGCCCCCAGGCTCTGAGGAAGAGGAGGGTGAGGAAGGGCCTTTGGGGGGGTCAGTGAGGGAAGGAGCTGAGGGGGATTTGGGGGGGAAAGGGAGGAGGAGGAAAGGCCTGAGGGGATTTGAGGAGGAGGAGGAGGTGAGGGAAGGAGCCGAGGGGATTTGATCCAGGAGGAGGCCAGAGGCTCTGAGGAGGAGGAGGAAGAAGAAGAAGGGGGGCTCTGAGGAGGAAGGAGCTGAGGGGGGATTTGAGGAGGAAGAGCCTGAGGGGGATTTGGGGGGGTCCTGAGGAGGAGGAAGGAACTGAAGGGATTTGAGGAAGAGGAGGGTGAGGAAAAGGGCCTGAGGGGGATTTTCAAGGAGGCCGGAGAGGTTCTGAGGAGAAGGGAGGAAGAAGAGGGGAGGAAGGCTCTGAGCTGAAGAGGAAGGGCCTGAGGGGGATTTGAGGGGTTGAGGAAGGAGCTGAGGGGGATTTGGGGGATCCTGAAGAGGAGGAAAAATGAGGGGATTTGAGGAGGAAGAGGAGGGGGGGGGAAGGACCTGAAGGGGGTTTGAGGAAGAGGGAAGAAGGAAGGGCCTGAGGAAGGGGGTTGAGGAAGGGGAAGGGATTTGGGGGTCCTGAGGAGGAGGAAAAGAGGGGATGAAGGCAGTGCAGGCCTCAGGGGTGTGTGAGGGGATTTGGGGATATTTTGGGTGATTTTTGAAGGATTTAGGTCATTTTTGGGAGTGCTGGGGGGGGGTTAAATCCAAATTTGGGGGTTTTGAGTCCTCCCTAAGGGGGTCCCACCCCCTTTTTTAGGGGATTTCTTTTGGGGAGGGGGTTGAATTTCTTTTTAGGAAAGACTAAAACCCTTTCTTTGGCGGGTTTTAAGGTTTTGGGAGCCTTTTGGGGAGGCTAAACCCCTATTTTGAGGGTTTTAGACCCTTTTTGGGGAGTTTAACCCATTTTTGGGGGGATTAAAACCCTCATTTTGACCGATTTTAGGGGTTCAGCTCTTTTTGGTGAACTTTGACTTCCAGAGGGGGTGGCCTAGTTGGATTTTAGGGGGATTTAAGTTTTTTTGGGGGGATTTAACAAATTTTTAGGGATATTTAGAGTGCTTGGAGTGTTTAATCCCTTTTTTTGGGGGGTTTAATCCATTTTTGGGGGTAGTTTAGACCCTTTTTGGGGGGTTTAACCCCATTGTTTGGGCTTAAAATCCTCATTTTGGGGGATTTTAAGGATTCAGCTCCTTTTGGGGAATTTTTACTTCCAGAGTGGGGGCTCTAGTTGGGTTTTGGGTGGGATTTAACCCTTTTTAAAGGAATATTTAGGTGTTGGGGGGATTTAACCCCTATTTTGGGGGATTTTAGCTCCTTTTGGGGGGTTTAGCCCCAATTTTTTGGGGGGCGATCCATAATAAGTTCTTTATTCTTTCATAAAATTCCATTTATTGGGCTTAAAATCCCCCAGATTTGGATCAGGAAGTTTGGGTGGTCTCAGGCTTAAAACTTCCAAAATGCTGCAGTTTGGGGGTTTTGGGCAAAAACAGGGATTTTTCCTTTTGGGACCCTTTGGGGGGGGGAAAGGGGATTTTGGGGAAACCATTTTTTGGGGAAAAACAGGGGGGTTTTTTTTTTTAGGGAATTTTGGGAATCCAAAAAATTTGGGGGAAAACCAAGGGGGGGAAAAGGGAATTTCTCTATTTTAGGAAAAAAATGTCAGAAAATGGGAATTCTCCCAGTTTAGGGGCTCAGAAAAATGGGAATTTTCCCAGTTTTAGGGGAAAAGAAAATGGTGGGAATTCTCCCAGTTTTAGGGAGGGAAATGGGGAATTCTCCCAGGGAGGAGATTTGGGGAGGAAATGGGGAATTCTCTCAGTTTTAGGGGCTCAGAAAAATGGGGAATTCTCTCGAAATTTATATTTCTGGGCTCAGAAAATGGGAAATTCTCAGTTTTGGAGGGAGAACAGTTTTAAGGGGGCTCAGAAAATGGGGAAATTCTCACAGTTTTAGGGCTCAGAAAATGGAAATTCTCTCAATTTTAGGGGCTCAGAAAATGGGGAAATTCTCCCAGTTTTAGGGAAGAAAATGGGAAATTCTCCCAGTTTTTAGGGCTCAGAAAATGAGAAATTCTCCCAGTTTTAGGGAACAGAAAATGGGAATTCTCTCAGTTTTAGGGGCTCAGAAAATGTTTGGGGTTCTCTCTCAGTTTGGGAACAGAAAATTTTAGGGGAATTCTCTCTCAGTTTTGGGAATTCTCTCAGTTTTAGGAACACAAATGAAATTCTCTCAGTTTTAGGGGAACAGAAATTGGGAATTCTCTCAGTTTTAGGGGAATGGGAATTGGGAATTCTCTGTTTTAGGAAACACAAAATGGGGAATTCTCCCAGTTTTAGGGGAATGGGAATTGGGAATTCTCTCAGTTTTAGGGAAACACAAAATGGGGAATTCTCCCAGTTTTAGGGGAATGGGAATTGGGAATTCTCTCAGTTTTAGGGGAACAGGAATTGGGAATTCTCCCAATTTCAGGGGCTCAGGAAATGGGGAATTGTCAGGGCCAAAAGCCCAAAATGGGGCTCTGGAATCCCAGTGATCCCAAGGAATTCCCAGGGATCAGGGTCCGCAGCTGCTCCTGGTGGCATCTGGGGACATTCCCAACCCAGGGGACATTCCCAGGACCACAGGAATCCCAAAGGAATCCCAAAGGAATCCCAAAGGAACCATTTTGGGGTCCATTTTAGCATTTTGGGGTCCATTTTGGGGTTTTCAGGGTTCAGATCAATCCCCACTGACCTTTTTGACCATGGTGGTCTCTGCGGCTCCAGCCGGGCCCCGTTTGGGGTTTGGTTTTGGGGTCCATCCCAGGATTTTGGGGTCCATCCCAGGATTTTGGGGTCTATCCCTGGTTTTATCCCAGGAATTTGGGGTCCATCCCAGATTGTGGAGGTCTATCCCAGATTTTGGGGTCCATTTTGGGGTTTTTAGGCTTTAGGATCAATCCCCACTGACCTTTTTGACCATGGTGGTCCCTGCCGGCTCCAGCCGGGCCCGTTTGGGGTTTGGTTTATGGGGTCCATCCCAGGATTTTGGGGTCTATCCCTGGTTTTATCCCAGGAATTTGGGGTCCATCCCAGATTTTGGGGTCCATTTTAGGATTTTGGGGTCCATTTTGGGGTTTTCAGGGTTCACATCAATCCCCACTGACCTTTTTGACCATGGTGGTCTCTGCCGGCTCCAGCCGGGCCCGTTTGGGGTTTGGTTTTGGGGTCCATTTTAGGATTTTGGGGTCCATTTTAGGATTTTGGGGTCCATTTTGGGGTTTTCAGGGTTCACATCAATCCCCACTGACCTTTTTGACCATGGTGGTCTCTGCCGGCTCCAGCCGGGCCCGTTTGGCCTCGGGTCCATCCTCCACCCCCGTGCTCACCTTGGCCACCTTGGGCTTCTCCCTGAGGACGGAAAAACCCCAAAATTCCACCAGGAACACCCCAAAACCCCAGGATTTCGGGGGGTTCTGCCCCAAAACTCACTCCACGAACTCGTGCTGGCCCAGGTCAGCGAACATGTAGCCGTGGTAGCAAAAACGCCGCCGTGAAGAACTTGATGCCGTTTTTGTGGCAGATCTGGTTGATCCTCACCATGGATTCCTTGGAGCAGCAGGTCAGGCACACCTGCAGGGGAAATTTGGGATCTCAGCCCTGGATTTTGGGGTTTTATAGGGGAAAAGGGGAATGGGGCAAGGGGAAGAGTGGGATGGGCTTGGGGGGGTTGGGTTTTGGGGTAGAAGGGAATTGGACGCCAAAATGGGGGGGGTTCTATCTGAAAATGGGGTGATTCTACCTCAAAATGGGGGATTCTACTCCAAAATGGGGGATTCTACCCCAAAATGGGGGGATTCCACTCCAAAACGGGACAATTCTACCCCAAAATGAGGTGATTCCACCCTAAAAATGGGCTAAACCCAGCACAAAATGGGATAATTCCCCCCATATCAAGCAATTAATCTCAAAATGGGGCAATTCCACCCCAAAATGGGACAATTCCACCCCAAAATGGCATGATTCCACCCCAAAATGGGATGATTCCACCCCAAAATGGGATAAACCCGTTCCTCTTCCCAATCAAAAAAAAATAATCTCAAATGGGGGATTCTATCCCAAAATGGGACAATCACACCCCAAAATGGGGTGATCACACTCCGGAATAAAATAATCCTGACCAAAAATGGGACAATCACCCCAAACCTGGGAATGTCCCCCCAAATCTGGGGATATCCACACCAAGCCCGTGACGGTCTCATTCAAAAACCCCCAAATCCCACCCAAACCAGTGACAATCCCCTCCCATCCCATCCCAAACCCCCCAAATCCCAAACCCCCCAAATCCAGGAATATCCCCCCAAACCTGGGGATATCCACACCAAACCCATGACAATCCCTCCCTAACCTGTGACAATCCCACCCAGACCCCCCAAACCCAGAAATATCCCCCCAAATCAGTGACAATCCCATCCCAAATCCCACCAAACCTGTCACGAGCACCTCCAAACCCCCCAAACCTGTGACAGTCCAACCCAAACCTGTGACAATTCCACCCAAACCTGTGACAATGCCCCCCAAACACCCCCAAATCCATGGAATCCCCAAACCTGTGCCAATCCCCCCAAACCTGTGACAATCCCAAATTTTCAAACCCAATCCAAACACGTGACAATCCCCCAAACCTCCGCAATCCCACCTCCCCCAAACCTGTGACAATCCCACCCAACCTCCAAACACGTGACAATCCCCAAACCTGTGACAATCCCACCCAAATCCCCAAATCCATGACAATCCCTCCTAAACCCCCAAATCCGTGACAATCCCACCCAAATCCAGGAATATCTCACCCAAACCCCCCAAACCAGTGACAATCCCCCAAACCCGTGATAACCCCCAAATCCGTGACAATTCCTCCCAAACCCGTGACAATCCCACCCAAATCCAGGAATATCTCACCCAAACCCCCCAAACCCCCCCAACCCCAAACCTAATTTGCCAACCCCCCAAACCTGTGAATTCCCCCCAAACCCCCCAAACCTGTGACAATTCCCCCAAACCCCCCAAACCTGTGACAATCCCACCCAAACCCCCAAACCCCCATTTCACCCCCCCAAACCCCCCAAACCCGTGCCAACCCCCAAACCCATTATGGTCCCCCAGAGCCCCCCAATTGGGGTCCCCGGTACAGCGCCGAACTGCGCGTGAAGAACTCGTGGGGTTTGCTCTCCACGCCTCGGGGTCGGCCTTGACCTCCACCATGGGGTTCAGGCTCTGCGCCCGCTCCAGAGAGGCCTCGGCGCGGTTCCGACCCAGGGAGCCCGAGGGGATCAGGAACTGGGCCCGGCTGTCCTCGGGGGACACCTGGGGACATCGGGGACGTTGGGGATATTGGGGACACCTGGGGACATTGGGGAATTGGGCCCGGCTGTCCTCGGGGGACACCTGGGGACATCAGGGACATTGGGGACACCTGGGGACATTGGGGACACTGGGGAACTGGGCCCGGCTGTCCTCAGGGGACACCTGGGGACATCGGGGACATTGGGACATTGGGGACATTGGGGACACTGGGCCCTGCTGTCCTCGGGGGACACCTGGGGACATCGGGGACATGGGGACACCTGGGGACATGGGGACACCTGGGGACACTGGGGACATTGGGGACATTGGGGAACTGGGCCCGGCTGTCCTCGGGGGACACCTGCGGACATCGGGGACACTGGGGACACAGGGACAGAGCTCTGGGATCAGGAACTGGGCCCGGCTGCCCTCGGGGGACACCTGCGGACATCGGGGACATTGGGGACACCTGGGGACATTGGGGACACCTGGGGACATTGGGGACATGGGGACACCTGGGGACATTGGGAACTGGGCCCTGCTGTCCTCGGGGGACACCTGCGGACATTGGGGACACCTGGGGACACCTGGGGACATTGGGGACACAGGGACAGAGCCCTGGGACACCTGGGGACATTGGGGACACAGGGACAGAGCCCTGGGACACCTGGGGACATTGGGGACACAGAGACAGAGCTCTGGGATCAGGAACTGGGCCCGGCTGTCCTCGGGGGACACCTGCGGACATCGGGGACATTGGGGACACCTGGGGACATTGGGGACACCTGGGGACATTGGGAACTGGGCCCTGCTGTCCTCGGGGGACACCTGCGGACATTGGGGACACCTGGGGACACCTGGGGACATTGGGGACACAGGGACAGAGCCCTGGGACACCTGGGGACATTGGGGACGCTGGGAACTGGGCCCTGCTGTCCTCGGGGGACACTGGGGACACAAGGACAGAGCTCTGGGATCAGGAACTGGGCCCTGCTGTCCCATGGATGGAGGGGATGAAATTTCCCTGTTTTGGGAGAAAACCCCACAGATGAAGGCGATAAAACTCCCAGAGTTTGGGAGAAAAACCCAAGAATGGAAATGATGAAATTCCCAGATTTTGGCGCTGTTCCTGAGGGGAGCAGAGGGAAAACACCCAAGGATGAAGGTGATGGTGTGCCCAGGTGTTCCCAGGTGTGTGCCCAGGTGTTCCCAGGTGTGTGCCCAGGTGTGTGCCCAGGTGTTCCCAGATGTGTGCCCACGTGTTTCCAGATGTGTGCCCACGTGTTCCCAGGTGTGTGCCCAGGTGTTCCCAGATGTGTGCCCAGGTGTGTGCCCCCCTCACCTGTTGGTGGTCCAGCAGGGTGAGCCCCCTGACCCCGGCCAGGATGAGATTTTTGGCCACCTCGGCCCCCAGCCCGCGCAGCCCCACCAGCAGCACCCGCGACGCCCGTAACCTGCGGGGGGATCCCGGGAAAATCAGGATTTATCCTGGGAATAAATCCTAAAAAATGGGAATGTGGGACCCCCAAACCCGATAGAGTGACCCTAAAGCCCATAGGGACCCCCCTAGAGCAAATAAGGACCCCCCCAGACCCCAACAGAGCCACCCCAAAGGTCCATGGGGACCCCCTAAAATTACATAGAGCTACCCCTAACCTCTATATGGACCCCAAAACCCCAACAGAGCCACCCAAACCACCGTGGGGACCCCCCGAAACCACATAGAGACATCCCTAACCCTCATGGGGACCCCCAGATCCCCACAGAGTCACCCCCAATCTCTATGGGGACCCCCAGACCCCTAGAGCTACCCCAGACCCCTATAGGAGCCCCCAAGAACCCCTCCAGAGCCCCATTAAAGCTCCTACTCCCCCATAAGGCCCCCAAAGCCCATATACAGACCCCATCCCCACAATCCCTCCAACCCCACCGACCTTTTCTGGGCCTCGAGCCCCCAGAGCCGGATCTGGCGGTCGTACTGAGCCGCCTCCTCCTCGCTGATGCCGCCGGGGCTGGACTCGTCCTTCTCCACCATCGCGGCGGCCCCTGAGACCACCCTCAGGATCCCTCAAA
The DNA here is from genome assembly GCA_024865655.1 of Emberiza elegans. Classification (NCBI taxonomy): domain Eukaryota; kingdom Metazoa; phylum Chordata; class Aves; order Passeriformes; family Fringillidae; genus Emberiza; species Emberiza elegans. The sequence goes on along the minus strand of JALJVW010000143.1, from coordinate 1,519,485 downwards.
GCCCCTCACGACCCCTAAAAAGCCCCTGTGAGGTTTCAAACCCCTCTGGACACCTCACAGCTCCTCACGGGCCATCAAAGCCCCTCACGACCCCCCAAAGCCCCTCACGATCCCTCAGGGCCCCTCAGAGCCCCTCACGCAAGTCGCAGCGCCCCCTGGCGGCCCGCGCAAACGCCCGCGCCCGCCGCCGCTCCACATCCCTCCGGGCGGGGGGGGGACGCACAGAATCCGCTCCCGATACCCGGGGGTCCTCAGGAGAAAAGAACGGCCAGGGGTTTTTTCTGCCGCAGTTTCACCCCGGTGTGACGGCGTGAGGCCGCGGTCACGAGTTTGGGGGCCCTGTCCGTGTGCCGTGTGGTACAATCCACGTTGTTCCCCCCCCCGCTTTCCGCGCTCAGATGGACTCGTCCTCCTCCCATTGAGGGCGTTCCCGCCATCCCCCATTGGCTTCCGTCATCCTCGTTAGGAGACTTTCGGAAACGTTCCGAGCGCGCCTTCGTCAGTCTTCGGAACGCGTCGGAGAACTTCGGGAGCACTCGGAGAGCTTTGGAGAACTTCGCCGAAATCCCGTGGTTTTCCCGTCCCAAAGAAACGAAGCGGCCAAACCGGTGCAAAAATCCCGTCAATAATTAGAAAAATCGGGAGGTTTGGGGTTGTTTTCCCCTGGTTTTGCAAAATCTATGTCGTTTTTTTCCAAGTCACAGGAAGATCCCTAACTCCCTTCCCGCTCCTCTCACCTTGCACAATTTTCCTATAAATTCAGGAAATTCGTGACATTTTGGGGGTTTGGGCTTTTTTTTTTTTTTTTTTGCCGAGCAACATTTGGATGTGGAGAAACATCCCGTGACGAGGGGAAATTCCCTGTCCTGAGCTGAACTCCAGGTGGAAAGAGGATTTTGGGGGAACATCGAGTCCAATCATCAAGGGGCACAGTGGATTTGGCAGGGGTTTTGGGTAGGGAAAGAGGAAGCCGTGAGGAGAAAAGTCTCTAAAGCTCCTTAAAATTTTTTTCCAGTGAAATTTCCTCTAAAACTCTAAAGAAAATCCCCACGCACGAAGACTTTCGGAAAACCTCGTGAGAATCCGGAGAGCTTTGGAGGCGCTCGGAAAAGTTCGGCATCAACCGGAAAAACCCGACGAGCTCTTCGTGCATTCCCGCCGCCTTTCGGCACCCTCCGAAGCGGCAGCGCTCGGCTGTTTCCGGCAGCGCTCGGCTGTTTCCGGCGGCCGCCGGGGCGCTGCCTCAGGGCGGGCGCCATTTTGTGTGTCCGCCCGCGGAGCGCGGGGCGCGGGCGGAGGAGCCGCCGGGCCGAGCCCCCCGCGCCATTCAGTGACTGTGCCCCCCGTTCTCCACCCCTTGCCCGTTGCCCATGGCCGTGGAGAGCCCGAGTGTCCCCCCCGCCGCCGCCGCTTCCCCCCCCAGCCCGCACTGCACTCCCCCTTCTCCGTCCTGCCACGGCAGCTGCAGCCTCCCCCGGCCGCCGCCGCCGCTCCAAGGCCACCATCACGGCCCGGACGAAAGGTCCAGTAACCGCCTCTCCCGAGCGCCTTCTCTGTGTGGCTGGGGGTCGGTCCGGCGCGCCGGACCAGGTTTGGGGAGGGGGCGGCGGGAGGGGAGGGTGAGGGGAGGTGGGGGGGGCAGGCAGGGCCCAGGGGGGGGGGCGGCCTGGGGGGAGGAGGAGGAGGGTGAGGAAGGGCCACAGGGGGATCCGGGGAGGCCCGGGAGGCTCTGAGGAAGAGGAGGGTGAGGAAGGGCCTGAGGGGATTGGGGGGGAGGAAGGAGCTGAGGGGGATTTGGGGGGGGGGGAGGGGAGGAGGAGGAAAGGCCTGAGGGGGATTTGAGGAGGAGGAGGAGGGTGAGGAAGGAGCCGAGGGGGATTTGATCCAGGAGGAGGCCCGAGAGGCTCTGAGGAGGAGGAGGAAGAAGAAGAAGGGGGCTCTGAGGAGGAAGGAGCTGAGGGGGGATTTGAGGAGGAAGAGCCTGAGGGGGATTTGGGGGGGTCCTGAGGAGGAGGAAGGAACTGAAGGGGATTTGAGGAAGAGGAGGGTGAGGAAGGGCCTGAGGGGGATTTCAAGGAGGCCGGAGAGGCTCTGAGGAGGAGGAGGAAGAAGAGGGGGAGGAAGGCTCTGAAGAGGAAGGGCCTGAGGGGGATTTGAGGGGGTTGAGGAAGGAGCTGAGGGGATTTGGGGGGATCCTGAAGAGGAGGAACGGCCTGAGGGGGATTTGAGGAGGAAGAGGAGGGTGAGGAAGGACCTGAAGGGGGTTTGAGGAAGAGGAAGAAGGTGAGGAAGGGCCTGAAGGGGATTTGGGGGGGGTCCTGAGGAGGAGGAAGAGGGGATGAAGGCAGTGCAGGCCTCAGGGGGTGTGTGAGGGGATTTGGGGATATTTTGGGTGATTTTTGAAGGATTTAGGTCATTTTTGGGAGTGCTGGGGGGGGGTTAATCCAAATTTTGGGGTTTTGAGTCCTCCCTAAGGGGGTCCCACCCCTTTTTTAGGGGATTTCTTTTGGGGAGGGGGTTGAATTTCTTTTTAGGAAAGACTAAAACCCTTTCTTTGGCGGGTTTTAAGGTTTTGGGAGCCTTTTGGGGAGGCTAAACCCCTATTTTGAGGGTTTTAGACCCTTTTTGGGGAGTTTAACCCATTTTTGGGGGGATTAAACCCCTCATTTTGAGCGGTTTTAGGGGTTCAGCTCTTTTTGGTGAACTTTGACTTCCAGAGGGGGTGGCCTAGTTGGATTTTAGGGGGATTTAAGTTTTTTGGGGATTTAACAAATTTTTAGGGATATTTAGAGTGCTTGGAGTGTTTAATCCCTTTTTTTGGGGGGTTTAATCCATTTTTGGGGGTAGTTTAGACCCTTTTTGGGGGGTTTAACCCCATTGTTTGGGCTTAAAATCCTCATTTTGGGGGATTTTAAGGATTCAGCTCCTTTTGGGGAATTTTTACTTCCAGAGTGGGGGCTCTAGTTGGGTTTTGGGTGGGATTTAACCCTTTTTAAAGGAATATTTAGGTGTTGGGGGGATTTAACCCCTATTTTGGGGGATTTTAGCTCCTTTTGGGGGGTTTAGCCCCAATTTTTTGGGGGGCGATCCATAATAAGTTCTTTATTCTTTCATAAAAATTCCATTTATTGCCTTAAAATCCCCCCAGATTTGGATCAGGAAGTTTGGGGTCCCTGCAGGGGTTTAAAAACTTCCAAAATCTCCAAATCTGCCCCCAAAAATTCCCTTTTTTCTCTTTTTGGGACCCTTCCCCGCAATAACTCAGAGCCATTTTGGGATTTCCATTTTTTTGGTACTTTAATCCAAATAACGTGAGAAAAACAGAAAAAAAGAGCTGAAATTCAGGGAGGTTTGGGGGGAATTTGTATGAAAAATGGTAAATTCAGGGAGGTTTGGGGGAGTTTGTAGGGAAAAAAGGAATTTGGGGGTTTTTTTAGGGGAAAAAAAGAATTTTTAGGGGAAAAAAGGTAAATCTAGGGAGTTTTGAGGGTGTTCGTAGGGAAAAAAGGAAATTGGGGAGTTTGGGGGGTATTTTTAGGGAAAAATGTGATTTTTTTAGGGGGAAAAACATAAATCCAGGGAGTTTGGGTGTGTTTTCAGGAAGAATAGGGTAATTAAGGGAGTTTGGGGGATATTTTTGGGGATTAAAAGGTAAATCCTGGGAATTTGAGGCTATTTTTAAGAAAAAAAGGTGAAATAAGGGAAATTTTGGGGTATTTTAGGGGGAAAAAGGGTAAATCCAGGCAGTTTGGGGGTTTATTTAGGAAAAATGGTGCAATAAGTGAATTTTGGGGTATTTTTAGGAAAAAAAAGTGAATTTTTAGGGGAAAAAGGTAAATTCAGGGAGTTTGGGGGTATTTTTAGGGGAAAAAAGGAGGAAAATAAGGAAAATTTGGGAATATTTCTTAAATAAGTAAATCCAGGGATTTTTGGGGGGAGTTTTGCTGGGACAAAAAAGGCAAATCCAGGGAATTTGGGGGTCTGGGCTTCGTTTCCATGTGGGCAATGGGTGGGAAATGGGTGGAAAATGTGGAATTTTGCATTTTTTGGTGCCTTTTCCCCCCTTTCCCTTGGTCCCCCCACGTGTAAATGCCCCCGGTGTGTCCCAAACCAAGCAGAACCCTCCCCAAAAAAAGTCACAAAAGCACACAATGCCCAGAAATCCCCCAAAATCCCCCCAAAATCCCCCAAATCCAAAAAAAGGGACGTGTCCGGGTGCACCAGCCCCAAATCCACAGCAGAAAAGTGGAAAAGTTGGTGGAAATGGCTGGAAAATGTGTGAAAATCATCAAGCAAAGGTGGTAAAAAGCACCTCACACTGCCCCCTGCCCCCCCAGGCGTGCCCAGGTGTGCCCCAGGTGTGTCCAGGTGTGTCCCAGTTGTCCCCAGGTGTGCTCAGATATGTGTAGGGGTGCCCAGGTGGGTGCCAGGTGTGCCCAACTTTGCCCAGGTGTGCCCCAAGCTGTGTTCAGCTGTGTCCAGATACGGCCCAGGGGTGCCCAGGTGTATCCCAGGTGTATCCCAGGTGTGCCCAGGGGTGCCCAGGTGTGTCCTAGTGTGCTCCACATTTGCCCAAATGTGTCCCAGGTGTATCCAGGTGTCCCTAGGTGTGTCCCAGGTGTGTCTCAGTTGTCCCCAGGTGTGCTCAGATATGTGTAGGGGTGCCCAGGTGGGTGCCAGGTGTGCCCAGCTATGCCCAGGTGTGCCCAGGTGTGCCCCAAGCTGTGTTCAGCTGTGTCCAGATATGGCCCAGGGGTGCCCAGGTGTATCCCAGGGGTGCCCAAGTGAGTCCTAGTGTGCTCCACATTTGCCCAAATGTGTCCCAGGTGTCCCCAGGTGTGTCCCAGGTGTGTCTCAGTTGTCCCCAGGTGTGCTCAGATATGTGTAGGGGTGCCCAGGTGTGCCCCAAGCTGTGTTCAGCTGTGTCCAGATACGGCCCAGGGGTGCCCAGGTGTATCCCAGGTGTGCCCAGATATGTGTAGGGTTGCCCAGGTGGCCCTAAGTGTGTCCCAGTGTGCCCAGATGTGTCCCAGCTGCGCCCAGGTGTGCCCCAGATGTATCCAGCTGTGCCCAGGTGTGACTCGGGGCTGCCCAGCCGTGTCTGGCTGTGCTCAGGTGTCCCCAGCTGTGTCCCATGTGTGCCCCAGGTGTACCCGGGGGTGCCCAGCTGTGCCCCAGGCGTGTCCAGGTCTGTCCCACGTGTGCCCCAACTGTGCCCCCATGTGTCCCAGGGGTGCCCAGGTGTGCCCAGGTGTGACTCAGGGCTGCCCAAGGATGTTCCAAGTGTCCCCAGGTGTGTCCAGGTGTGCCACAGGTGTCTCAGGGCTGTGCCTGGATGTGTCCCAGATGTCCCCAGGTGTGTCCCAGATGTCCCCAGGTGGCTCCAGGTGTGCCCCAGATGTGCCCAGCTGTGCCCAGATGGCTCCAGGTGTGCCACAGGTGTCTCAGAGGTGTCCCCAGGTGTGGCCCAGTGTGCCCCAGAGGTGTCCAGATGTGTCGCAGGTGTGCCCAGGGATGCCTAGCTGTGCCCAGATGTGTCTCAGCTGTCCCCAGGTGTGCCCAGGTGTGCCCAGGTGTCCTCAGGTGTGTCCCAGCTGTGCCCAGGTGTGTCCCAGTTGTGTCCCAGCTATGCCCAGGTGTCCCAGCTGTGCCCAGCTGTCCCCAGGGGTGTCCAGGTGTCCCCAGTAGTGTCCCAGGTGTGTCCTAGGTGTGCCCCAGCTGTCCCCAGGCATGCCAAGGTGTGCCCAGGTGTGCCCAGGTGTCCCCACACCTGTGTCCAGCTGTGCCCCAGGTGTGCCCAGGTGTGTCTGGCTGTGTCCAGGTGTATTCGAGGTGTGTCCCAGCTGTGCCCAGGTGTGCCCAGGTATGTCCCTAGTGTGCCCAGATGTCCCCACACCTGTGTCCAGCTGTGTCCAGGTGTCCCCACACCTGTGTCCAGCTGTGTCCAGGTGTGCCCAGGTGTGTCTGGCTGTGTCCAGGTGTGCCCAGGTGTCCCCACACCTGTGTCCAGGTGTGCCCAGGTGTGCCCAGGTATGTCCCTAGTGTGCCCAGATGTCCCCACACCTGTGTCCAGGTGTGCCCCAGCTGTGCCCAGGTGTGTCTGGCTGTGTCCAGATGTCCCCAGGTGTGCCCAGGTATGTCTGTCTGTGTCCAGGTGTGTCCAGGTGTGCCCCAGCTGTGCCCAGGTATGTCCCTAGTGTGCCCAGGTGTCCCCACACCTGTGTCCAGCTGTGCCTCCCAAAACCCCATCAAAATCCTGTGATTTCCCCCCCAAAAAACCCCATAAAATCCTAATTTTCCCCCAAAAACCCCATAAAATTCCCATTTTTTTCCCAAAACCCCCTATTTTTTCCCTCCAAAACCCCAGAAAAATCTCCAGAAAAATCTCAATTTTTCCCCAAAAAATCCCCCTAAATCCACAATTTTTTCACAAAAAATCTCCCAAAATCCCATTTTTTCCACCCAAAAAATCCCCCCAAATCCCATTTTTTCTGCAAAAACCCCCATTTTTTCCATAAAACCCAATAAACCTTGGATTATTTTTGCCACAAAATAATGGGACAATGGGGGTGACGAAGCCCCCGAGAATTCCCGATCCCAATCCCGATCCCAGCACAAACAGCAGCTCCCAGGAGCACAAATCCCAGAAAATCTCCATGATTTCCCCCCAAAAACCAGAAAAATCCCATTTTTTTCCCCAAAAAGCCCACGTAAAACTCAGGTTATTCCCAGGGATGATGAGGAGCCTTGGGAGGATCCGTAATTCCCGTTTTCCTCTCCGAACCCCATCAAATTCCTGCCATTTTCCACACAAAAAACCCATACAAATTCCATTTTTTTCCCAGAAAAATCCAACTTTTTTCCCCTCAAAAAATCCAGACAAAACCCATTAAAACAAAAAACCAAAAATCAAAAAACATCGCAATTGTGGGGGGAATCCAGAAAAATCCCATTTTCCCCACCCTAAAATCCAGAATAATCCAATTTTTTCCCAAAAAAAAAACCCCAGAAAAATCCCAAAATTTCCACAAAAAATCCCTGAAAAATCCCAAAATTTCCACAAAAAATCCTCGAAAAATCCCATTTTTTCCACAAAAAATCCCATTTTTTTCACGAAAATCCCCGTTTTCTGTGCAGGGAGGATGGGGAGCTGGAGGACGATGGGGGCGATGAAATCCCTGAGAATTTCCGATCCCAATCCCGATCCCATTCCTGATCCCAATCCCAATCCCGATCCCATTCCTGATCCCAGTCCTGATCCTAATCCCGATCCTGATCCCAAGCCCGATCCCAGTCCTGATCCCAATCCCGATCCTGATCCCAATCCCGATCCTGATCCCAATCCCGATCCCGATCCCAATCCCGATCCCAATCCCGATCCCAATCCCGATCTCAATCCTGATCCCAATCCCGATCCCATTCCTGATCCCAATCCCGATCCCAATCCCGATCCCAATCCCGATCCCAATCCTGATCCCAATCCCAATCCCGATCCCAATCCTGATCCCAATCCTGATCTCAATCCTGATCCCAATCCTGATCCCAATCCCGATCCCAATCCCGATCTCAATCCTGATCCCGATCTCAATCCCGATCCCAATCCTGATCCCATTCCTAATCCCATTCCTGATCCCAATTCTGATCCCAATCCCAGCACGAGCAGCAGCTCCCAGGAGCACAAACCCCACAAAATCCCCATCCCAATTCCATTATCCCAAAACCCAAAAAATTCCTGGGTTTTTTTTTCCAAGATCCCATTCCTCAGGAGGATCCAATTCCCATTTTCCTCTCAAACCCCATCAATCCTGCCATTTTCCAATCCAAAACCCAGAAAATCCCAATCCTTCCCCCCAAATCCCATTTTTGAAACCCCATTTTCCATGCAGGGAGGATCCCAAGCCTGGAGGAGGGCCTGGAGGACAATCATCAACGAGGCCCCATTCCCCCGATCCCAATCCTGATCCCAATCCTGATCCCAGTCCCGATCCCAATCCTGATCCCAATCCTGATCCCAGTCCTGATCCCAATCCCGATCCCAATCCTGATCCCAATCCCAATCCTGATCCCAATCCCAATCCCGATCCCAATCCTGATCCCAATCCCGATCCCAATCCTGATCCCAATCCTGATCCCAATCCTGACCCCAATCCCGATCCCAATCCCGATCCCAATCCTGATCCCAATCCCGATCTCAATCCTGATCCCAATCCTGACCCCAATCCCGATCCCAATCCCGATCCCAATCCTGATCCCAATCCTGACCCCAATCCCGATCCCAATCCCGATCCCAATCCTGATCCCAATCCTGATCCCAATCCTGATCCCAATCCCGATCCCAATCCTGATCCCAATCCCAATCCCGATCCCAATCCTGATCCCAATCCTGATCCCAGTCCTGATCCCAGTCCCGATCCCATTCCCAATCCCAATCCCGATCCTGATCCCAATCCCGATCTCAATCCTGATCCCAATCCCGATCCCAATCCTGATCCCAATCCCGATCCCAATCCCGATCCCGCTCCCAGTCCTGATCCCAATCCCAGCACGAGCAGCAGCTCCCAGGAGCACAAACCCCACAAAATCCCCGTGATTTCCCCACAAAATCCCCATAAAATTCCCATTATTTTTCCCCAAAACCCATGAAATTCCTGGGTTTATTTCCAGGGAGGACGAGGAGCCTCAGGAGGATCCACAATTCCCATTTTCCTCTCCAAACCCCATCAAATCCCTGCCATTTTACCCTCAAAAAACCCCAGAAAAATCCCTTTTTTCCCCCCAAAAAAATCCCATTTTTTCGCTGAAAATCCCTATTTTTTTCCCAAAAACCCCATTTTTTCCCCAAATGCCCAATAAACCTTGGGTTATTTTTGGCACAGGGAGGATGGGGAACTGGAGGAGGGCGAGCTGGAGGACGATGGCGGCGACGAGGCCCCGCAGAATTCCCGCTCCCAATCCTGATCCCGATCCCAATCCCGATCCCAATCCTGATCCCAATCCCGATCCCAATCCTGATCCCAATCCCGATCCCAATCCTGATCCCAATCCCAATCCTGATCCCAATCCCAGCACGAGCAGCAGCTCCCAGGAGCACAAACCCCACAAAATCCCCATAAAATTCCCATTATTTCCCCCAAAACCCACGAAATTCCTGGGTTTATTTCCAGGGAGGACGAGGAGCCTCAGGAGGATCCACAATTCCCATTTTCCTCTCCAAACCCCATCAGTTTCCTGCCATTTTCCACCCAAAAAAAACCCACAAAAATCCCATTTTTTCCCCAAAAAATCCCATTTTTTGACGGAATCCCCCATTGTTTTTGGCACAGGGAGGATGGGGAGCTGGAGGAGGGCGAGCTGGAGGACGATGGCGGCGACGAGGCCCCGCAGAATTCCCGATCCCAATCCTGATCCCAATCCCAATCCCAATCCTGATCCCAATCCCAGCATGAGCAGCGGCTCCCAGGAGCACAAACCCCACAAAATCCCCGTGATTTCCCCCCAAAAACCCCACAAATCCCCGTTATTGCCCCAAAACCACAAAATTCCCGGGTTTGTTTCCAGGGAGGACGAGGAGCCTCAGGAGGATCCACAATTCCCATTTTCCTCTCCAAACCCCATCAAATCCCTGCCATTTTCCCCCCAAAAAAACCCATAAAAATCCCAATTTTTCCCCCAAAAATCCCATTTTTTCACGGAAACCCCCATTTTCCATGCAGGGAGGATGGGGAGCTGGAGGAGGGCGAGCTGGAGGACGATGGGGGCGATGAGGCCCCGCAGAATTCCCGCTCCCAATCCCGTTCCCAATCCCAATCCCAATCCTGATCCCAATCCCGATCCCAATCCCGATCCCAATCCTGATCCCGATCCTGATCCCGATCCCAATCCTGATCCCAATCCTGATCCCAATCCTGATCCCAATCCCAGCTCAAGCAGCAGCTCCCAGGAGCACAAACCCCACAAAATCCCCATGATTTCCCCTCAAAAACCCCACAAAATCCCCGTTATTGCCCCAAACCCACAAAATTCCTGTTTTTTTTCCAAGGAGGATGAGGAGCCTCAGGAGGATCCACAATTCCCATTTCCTCTCCAAACCCCATCAAATCCCTGCCATTTTCCACCCCAAAAAAACCCATAAAAATCCCATTTTTTCCCCGAAAAATCCCAATTTTTTTCCCAAAAAACCCCATTTTTTCCCCAAATGCCCAATAAACCTTGGGTTATTTTTGGCACAGGGAGGATGGGGAGCTGGAGGAGGGCGAGCTGGAGGACGACGGCGGCGACGAGGCCCCGCAGAATTCCCGCTCCCAGTCCCGCTCGCGCTCCCAGCGGCAGCGGCGCCGCAGCGGCTCCGACGAGGACAAATCCCACCGGCGGCTGAAGCGCAAGCGCCGCAAGGACAAGGACAAGAGGAGCTCCAAGAAAAAGAGAAAATCCAAGCACAAGGTGCGGAATTCCCACAAAATTCGGGATTTTGGGAAGGCCGAGGTGTTTTCCCATTTTTTTTCCCGGTTTTCCCCGTGGAAAAATCACTGAAATCCCTTTTTTGGGGCTGGAATTTTGGTTAAAATTGACCTCAAGTTTTGGGAAAAGTCTGGGGTTTGATATTTAGTGTTTAATATTTGATATTAGAGGGGTTGGGAAGGGCTCAGGGCTGGTTTTCCCAAGAAAATTGGGAATTCCGGAGTCTGGGAAGGGAATTCCAGGATTTGGGAAGGGATCAGGGCTGATTTTCCAGGGTTTTCCCAGAGAATTTGGGAATTCCAGGGGTTGGGAAGGGAATTCCAGGATTTGGGAAGGGATCAGGGCTGATTTTCCAGGGTTTTCCCAGGGAATTTGGGAATTCCAGGGGTTGGGAAGGGAATTCCAGGGGTTGGGAAGGGAATTCCAGGATTTGGGAAGGGAATTCCAGGGTTTGGGAAGGGAATTCCAGGGGTTGGGAAGGTAATTCCAGTGGTTAGGTTGGAATTCCAGGATTTGGGAAGGGAATTCCAAGATTTGGGAAGGACTCAGGGCTGATTTTCCCAGAGTTTTCCCAGGAAAATTTGGGAAATCCAGGGGTTGGGAGGGGCTCAGGGCTGATTTTTCCTGGGGTTTTCTCAGGAAAAATTGGGAATTCCAAGATTTGGGACTGGAATTCCAGGATTTGGAAAGGGAATTCCAGGATTTGTGAAGGGATCAGGGCTGATTTTCCAGGGTTTTCCCAGGGAATTTGGGAATTCCAGGGCTTGGGAAGGAAATTCCAGTGGTTAGGTTGGAATTCCAGGATTTGGGAAGGGAATTCCAGGATTTGGGAAGGGGTCAGGGCTGATTTCCTAGAGGTTTACTCAGGAAAATTTGGGAATTCCAGAGATCAGGATGGAATTCCAGGGGTTGGGAAGGGAATTCCAGGGGTCAGGATGGAATTCCAAGATTTGGGAAGGACTCAGAGCTGATTTTCCCAGAGTTTTCCCAGGAAAATTTGGGAAATCCAGGGGTTGGGAGGGGCTCAGGGCTGATTTTTCCTGGGGTTTTCTGAGGAAAATGTGGGAATTCCAAGATTTGGGATGGGAATTCCAGGATTTGGGTTGAAATTCCAGGATTTGAGAGGGGAATTCCAGGGTTTGGGAAGGAATTCCAGGATTGGGAGGGCTCAGGATTTGAGACGGGAATTACAGGTTTTCGAGGAAAAGATTTGGAGAATTCCAGGATTTGGGATGGGAATTCCAGGATTTGGGTTGGAATTCCAGGGGTTGGGAGGGGCTTCAGGGCTTTGATTTTTTCCAGGGTTTTCTGGGGAAAATTTGGGTTGGAATTCAAGATTTGGGATGGGAATTCCAGGATTTGGGTTGGAATTCCAGGATTTGGGTTGGAATTCCAGGATTTGGGTTGGGAATTCCAGGATTTGGGTTGGAATTCCAGGATTTGGGTTGGAATTCCAAGATTTGGGATGGGAATTCCAGGATTTGGGATGGGAATTCCAGGATTTGGGATGGGAATTCCAGGATTTGGGAAGGGAATTCCAGGATTTGGGAGGGGCTCAGGGCTGATTTTTCCTGGGGTTTTCCTGACGCCTCGTAGTGATTCAAGATTTGGGATGGGAATTCCAAGATTTGGGTTGGAATTCCAGGATTTGAGAGGGGAATTCCAGGGTTTGGGAAGGGAATTCCAGGATTTGGGTTGGAATTCCAGGATTTGGGAGGGGAATTCCAGGATTTGGGAAGGACTCAGGGCTGATTTTTCCGGAATTTTCCAGCGCCACGCCTCGTCCAGTGAGGAGCTGTCGGATTTGAGCGACGACTCCGACTACAGCCCTGGGGAGAAGGGACACCGGAAATACCGGGAATACAGCCCCGCGTATCCCGTGAGTGGTACTGGGAATACTGGGAATACTGGGAATGGTCACTGGGAAATACCGGGAGTACAGCCCGGCGTATCCCGTGAGCTATACTGGGAATACTGGGAGTACTGGGAATGGTCACTGGGAAATACCCAAAAGCCCAATCCCGTGAGCTATACTGGGAATACTGGGAATACTGGGAGAAAACTGGGAATGGAAACTGGGAATGGAAACTGGGAATCACTGGGAAATACCGGGAGTACAGCCCGGCGTATCCCGTGAGCTATACTGGGAATACTGGGAATACTGGGAATGGTCACTGGGAAATACCGGGAGTACAGCCCGGCGTATCCCGTGAGCTATACTGGGAATACTGGGAATACTGGGAGGGGAAACTGGGAATGGTCACTGGGAAATCCCGGGAGTACCGCCCGGCGTATCCCGTGTGCTATACTGGGAATACTGGGAATGGAAACTGGGAATTACCGGGAATACAGCCCGGTGTATCCCGTGAATCATACTGGGAATACTGGGAGTGGAAACTGGGAATTCCTGGGAATTTTTGGGAATTCTGGTTCCCAACCTCTCCCTTGGCATTCCCAGTCCCACCAGTACTCCCAGTTGCCCCAGAATGAGCATCCCAAGGGAATAAAACCTGGGGTTTTGGGGGATTTTTTGGGGAATTTTTGGTAATTTTTGGTAATTCTGGATCCCAACGTTTCCCTTGGCATTCCCAGTCCCACCAGTACTCCCAGTTGCCCCGGAAGGGCCACCCCAAGGGAATAAGAACTGGGAATTTTGGGGAATTTGGGGAATTTATGTGAATTTTGAGGATTTTTGGGGGGATTTTTTTGGAATTTTCGGGAATTCCAGATCCCAACGTTTCCCATGGCATTCCCAGTCCCACCAGTACTCCCAGTTCCCCCAGAATGAGCATCCCAAGGGAATAAAACCTGGGGGTTTTTGGGGATTTTTGGGGAATTTTTTTTGAATTTTCGGGAATTCCGGATCCCAACATCTCCCATCCCATTCCCAGTCCCACCAGTACTCCCAGTTGCCCCGGAAGGGCCACCCCAAGGGAATAAGAACTGGGGGTTTTTTGGGATTTTTTGGGGAATTTTGGTAATTTTTGGGGAATTCAGGATCCCAACGTTCCCATGGTCCCATTTTCCCCAGAATGGGGGATTTTTTGGAGGATTTTGGGGGGGATTTTTTGGGGAATTTTCGGGAATTCCAGATCCCAACCTCTCCCTTGGCATTCCCAGTCCCACCAGTACTCCCAGTTGCCCCGGAAGGGCCACCCCAAGGGAATAAGAACTGGGAATTTTAGGGGAATTTATGTGAATTTTTGAGGATTTTTTTGGGATTTTTTTGGAATTTTCGGGAATTCCAGATCCCAACCTCTCCCTTGGCATTCCCAGTCCCACCAGTACTCCCAGTTCCCCCAGAATGAGCATCCCAAGGGAATAAAAACTGGGGGTTTTTGGGATTTTTTGGGATTTTTTGGGGAATTTTTGGGAATTCCGGATCCCAACCTCTCCCATGGCATTCCCAGTCCCACCAGTACTCCCAGTTGCCCCAGAAGGGCCACGCCAAGGGAATAAAAACTGGGAATTTTGGGGAAATTTAAAAAAATTTTGGGAAAATTTTTGGGAATTCCCAAAAAATCCCAAAAAATGTCAAAAATAAAGCTTGTAAAAATATCCCAAAAATCCTAGAAAAAAAACCAAATCCCATAAATTTAAAAGAATAATAATAATAAAATAAAATAGAGTTAAGGGCCAAAAAAAACCAAAAACCCAAAATCACCCAAAAACCCCAAACTCAACCCAAAAAACCAAAGAAATTTTTTTGAGGAATTTCTGGAGCTGAGCCATTTTGCGAGGAAAATGGGGAAAAATTTGGAAATGTAAAAATCCTACTGAAAATATTAAAAAACCCAAAAAATTTCCTCAAAATAAGGGGAAAATGTAAAAATCCCACTGAAAATATCAAAAAAATGCCCCGGAAAAGCTCAAAAATAAGGGGAATAAAAGTCCTACTGAAAATATTAAAAACAAAAAATGGGGAAAATGTCAAAATAAATGGGAAAATTTCCTACTGAAAATATTAAAAATTTTGCAGGGAAAAAAAAAAAAATAAAATTCCAAATCCTAACAAAATATTAAAAATCCTATCCCATTCCCAGTCCCACTGAAAAAATATTAAAAACCCCAAAAAGCAGGAAAACCTTAAAAATAAATGGGGGAAATCCTACTGAAAATATTAAAAAAACCCCAAAAAATCGCAGGAAAAAGCTCAAAAATAAGTGGGAAAGTGTAAAAAAATCCTACTGAAAATATTAAAAAAACCCCCAAAAATTGCAGGAAAAACACCAAAAATAAGTGGGGAAATGTAAAAAAATCCTACTGAAAATATTAAAAAAACCCCAAAAATCGCAGGAAAAACGTCAAAAATAAGTGGGAAAATGTAAAAAAATCCTACTGAAAATATTAAAAAAATCCCAAAAAACCGCAGGAAAAAGCTCAAAAATAAGTGGGAAAATGTAAAAAAATCCTACTGAAAATATTAAAAAAAACCCCAAAAAATCGCAGGAAAAAGCTCAAAAATAAGTGGGAAAATGTAAAAAAATCCTACTGAAAATATTAAAAACAACCCAAAAAACTGCAGGAAAAACCTCAAAAATAAATGGGAAATGTAAAAAAAATCCTACTGAAAATATTAAAAAACCCCAAAAATGCAGGAAAAATGTCAAAAATAAGTGGGAAAATGTAAAAAATCCTACTGAAAATATTAAAATAAAAAACAGAAAAACCGCAGGAAAAACCTTAAAAATAAGTGGGGAAATGTAAAAAAATCCTACTGAAAATATTAAAAAACACCCAAAAATTGCAGGAAAAATGTCAAAAATAAATGAGAAAATGTAAAAAAATCCAACTGAAAATATTAAAAAAACCCCAAAAAATCGCAGGAAAAATGTCAAAAATAAAACAGGAAAATGTAAAAAATATCCCAAAAAATCCTAGAAAAAACCAAATGCCAGGATAAATTTGAAAGAATAACAATAATAAAATAAAATAGAGTTAAGGGAAAAAGAAAACCCAACCAAAAAACCCCAAAATCACCCAAAAACCCCAAACTCAACCCCCCAAAAGCCCCAAAGAAACAACAACAAAACCCAAACCAAAAAAGGCCCCAAAACCCCCCAAAAATCCCCAAAACCCCCAAAATAAAATGAAAAAAATCCTCACGAGAACCCCACAAAATTTTTCAGAAGTCCAAGAAACCCTAAAAGAAACCCAAAAATCCCCAGAAAACAAAACCAAAAACCCAAACCAAAAACCAACCAACCAAAAACCCCTAAAAATGCCCAAAAAAACCAAAAATCTGCAAAAAAACCCCAAATCCCCCTCCAAAAAATCAGTTTTTCCCCCAATTTTCCCCTTTCTTTTCCGCATTTCCCCCATTTTCCCTGGTTTTTTCCCCATTTTTTCCCTTTTCTTTCCCATTTTTCCCACGTTTTCTGCATTTTCCCCTCATTTCTCCTGCAGGCCGGGATTTCCCATTTTTTCCCATTTTTTCCCATTTTTTCCCATTTTTTCCCGTATTTTTCCCCCATTTTCCCGTTCTTTCCCCACAGCTCAGGGCCAGGCCTGTCGCGGGTTCCGGGGCCGCGGTTTTTCCCATTTTTTCCCATTTTCCCGTGGTTTTGCCCCATTTTCCCGTTCTTTTCCTGCAGGCCAGGGTTGCTGTGGTGGCCGTGGGTTCCAGGGCTGGGATTTCCCATTTTCCCCATTTTTTCCCACTTTCCCATTTCCCCCATTTCTCCCATTTCCCCCATTTTCCCATTTTCCCTGTTTTCCCCATTTTTCCATTTTTTCCCATTTTTCTCCTTTTCCCCCAATTTTTCCCATTTTTCCCTTTTTCCCCAATTTTTCCCATTTTCCCCATTTTTCCATTTCCCCCCAGGCCGGGGCTGGGGTGGCGGCAGTTCCAGTGCCGGCTTTTCCCATTTTTTCCCATTTTCCCGTGGTTTTGCCCCGTTTTCCCGTGGTTTTTCCCCGCAGGTCGGGGTTGCCGCGGTGGCCGCGGGTTCCGGGGCCGGGGTTTTTCCCATTTTTTCCCATTTTCCCGTATTTTTCCCTCATTTTCCCGTTGTTTTCCCCGCAGGTCGGGGTTGCCGGGGCTGCCGCGGGTTCCGGGGCCGGGGTTTTTCCCATTTTTTCCCATTTTCCCGTGGTTTTGCCCCATTTTCCCGTTCTTTCCCCGCAGGTCGGGGCTGCCGCGGTGGCCGCAGGTTCCGGGGCCGGGGTTTTTCCCATTTTTCCCATTTTCCCGTGGTTTTGCCCCATTTTTCCCCATTCTTTCCCGCAGGTGAGGAGGAGCCCTTCGAGGAGGAGCTGGAGGTGAGTGGCCAGGAATGCCGGGAATGCCAGGAATTCAGGAATTCTGGCCTGTCCTTGGTTTGGGAATTTTTTTCCATTTTTCCCAATTTCCCCCAATTTTGAGCCTGTCCTGGGATATTCCCCAGGGAATTCCGAGCCTGTTGTGGAATATTCTGGGAATTCTGAGCCTGTCCTGGGCTGGGATTTCCGTTTTTTCCCATTTTTCCCAATTTTCCCCATTTGTCCTGGGGAATATTTTGGGAATTCTGAGGCTGTCCCAAGGGAATTCTGACCCAATCCCGGAGTTTGGGAATTCTGAGCCTGCCCTGGGTTTTGGGAATTTCAGGAATTTTTTTTTTCCCAATTTCCCGAGGGGAATTCTGAACCAGTCCTTTGGGAATTCTGACCCAATCCCCGGAGTTTGGGAATTCTGAGCCTGTCCTGGGTTTTGGGAATTTGGGAATTCCCCAGGGAATTCTGACCCAATCCTTTTTCCCCAAGGTTTTGACCCAATCCCGGAGTTTTCCCCATTTCCCTGTCCTGGTTTTCTCCAGGAATTCCCTGTCCTGGGGTTTGGGAATTTTTCCTCAATTTGACCCAATTGGGAATTCCCTCAATCCACAGTTTGGGAATTCTGAGCCTGTCCTGGGTATTCCCCAGGAATTCCGGGGCCAGGTGGGGAATATTCTGGGAATTCTGAGCCAGTTCTGGGTTTTGGGAATTTCAGGAATTCCCCAGGGAAATCTGACCCAATCCCCAGGGAATTCCGACCCTGTCCTGGGGAATATTTTGGGAATTCTGAGCCTGTCCCCAGGGAATTCTGACCCAGTCCCAGAGTTTGGGAATTCTGAGCCTGTTCTGGGGTTTGGGAATTCCAGGAATTCCCCAGGAAATTCTGACCCAATCCCCAGGGAATTCGGAGCCTGTCCTGGGGTATTCCCCAGGGAATTCCGAGCCTGTTGTGGAGAATATTCTGGGAATTCTGAGCCTGTCCTGGGTTTTGGGAATTTCAGGAATTCCCCAGGGAATTCTGACCCAATCCCCAGGGAATTCTGAGCTTGTCCCAAGGGAATTCTGGGAATTCTGAGCCTGTCCTGGGTTTTGGGAATTTGGGAATTCCCCAGGGAATTCTGACCCAATCCCCAGGGAATTCTGAGCCTGTCCTGGGGAATATTTTGGGAATTCTGAGGCTGTCCTGGTTTTGGGAATTTCAGGAATTCCCCAGGGAATTCTGACCCAATCCCGAGGGAATTCTGAACCAGTCCTGGGGGAATTCTGACCCAATCCCACAGTTTGGGAATTCTGAGCCTGTCCTGGGGTTTGGGAATTCAGGAATTTCCCGGGAATTCTGACCCAATCCCCGGGGAATTCTGAGCCTGTCCCGGATTTGGGAATTCTGACCCAATCCTGGGGTTTGGGAATTCCAGGAATTCCCCAGGGAATTCCGACCTAATGCTGGGGTTTCCCATCCCTGGAGGTGAGCCTGGAATTCCAGGATATTCCCAAGGGAATTCCCAAGGGAGTTTCCAGACCTTTCCAGGGTTCTGTCCTGGAATTCTGACCCAATCCTGGGTTTCCTGTCCTGACATTCCCACCTCATCCTGGGGTTCCTGAGGGAATTCCAGCCCCATCCTGGGGTCCATTCCCACGGAATTCCCGGTTTTCCCATCCCAATTCCCACGGAATTCCCCTTTTTCCCATCCCAATTCCCACGGAATTCCCGTTTTTCCCATCCCAATTCCCACGGAATTCCTGTTTTCCCCAATTCCCACGGAATTCCCGTTTTTCCCAATTCCCACGGAATTCCCGTTTTCCCCAATTCCCATGGAATTCCTGTTTTTCCCATCCCAATTCCCACGGAATTCCCATTTTTCCCAATTCCCACAGAATTCCCGTTTTTCCCAATTCCCACGGAATTCCCGTTTTTCCCAATTCCCACGGAATTCCCCGTTTTTCCCATCCCAATTCCCACGGAATTCCCGTTTTTCCCATCCCAATTCCCACGGAATTCCCGTTTTTCCTATCCCAATTCCCACAGAATTCCCGTTTTTCCCAATTCCCACGGAATTCCCGTTTTTCCCATCCCAATTCCCACGGAATTCCCCTTGTTTCCCATCCCAATTCCCACGGAATTCCCGTTTTTCCCATCCCAATTCCCACGGAATTCCCATTTTTCCCAGTACTGCGACCCCGAGGAGCCGCTGGGCGACGACGACTTTGACGATTACGCCAAGGAGCTCTCGCAGTACCGGCGCAGCAAGGACAGGGGCCGCGGTCAGACTCAAATCCACCCCAGATCCCAGCCCAAATCCTGCACAAATCCCAGCCCAAATCCTGCCCAAATCCAGCACAAATCCCAGCCTAAATCCTGCCCAGATCCAGCACAAATCCTGTCCAAATCCCAGCCCAAATCCCACCCCAAATCCCAGCTTAAATCCTGCCCAGATCCCAGCCCAAATCCCAGCTTAAATCCAGCCCAAATCCCAGCCCAAATCCTGCCCAAATCCAGCCCAAATCCCAGCCCAAATCCTGCCCAGATCCAGCCCAAATCCTGCCCAAATCCCAGCCCAAATCCTGCCCAAATCCTGCCCAAATCCCAGCCCAAATCCAGCCCAAATCCCAGCCCAAATCCCAGCTTAAATCCTGCCCAAATCCTGCCCAGATCCCACCTTCAAATCCTGCCCAAATCCCAGCACAAATCCCAGCTTAAATCCTGCCCAGATCCAGCCCAAATCCAGCACAAATGCTGCCCAAATCCTGCCCAAATCCCAGCCCAAATCCAGCTCAAATCCCAGCCCAAATCCAGCACAAATGCTGCCCAAATCCCAGCACAAATCCTAGCACAAATCCTCATTCCAGACCTTGAGCGGGGGCACGGTGGGATGGGATTCCAGCCCAATCCCAGCCCAAATCAATCCCAAATTCCCAAATTCCCACATTCCCGTTTCCAGGCCCAAATCCCCCCAAATCCCTGCCCAGCCCAATTAATCCCAAGCAAATCCGGATCCCAAATTCCATCCCAAATCCCAATCCCCAATCCCCAATCCCCAAATTCCCAATCCCCAAATCCCCAAATCCCAACTCCCAAATCCCCAAATTCCCAAATCCCCAATCCCAAATCCCCAATCCCAAATCCCAAATCCCAAAAATCCCAGCCTAAACCCAACAAATCCCAGCCCAAATCCCCAGCTTAAATCCCAGCCCAAATCCCAGCCCAAACCCCAATCCCAATCCAAAAATCCCAATCCCCAATCCCAAACCCCAATCCTTCCCCAATCCCAAATCCCAAAATTCCAAACCCCAATCCCAAATTCCTCATCCCAAAATCCCAAATTTCCAGCCCCAAATCCCAAAATCCCCAGGTCCCCAAATCCCACTTCCAGGCAGCAAATCCCAACATCTCCAGCTGGATCTGGGAATTCCCACCCCAAATCCCAATCCCCAATCCCCAATCCCCAATTCCCAAATCCCAACATTCCAGCTGGTCCCGGGGTCCCAGGGTCCCAACATTCCAGCCAACAAATCCCAACATTCCAGGAACCAATCCCAAAAATATTCCAGCCCCAAATCCCAAGGGCCAGCCCCAAATCCCAACATTCCAGCTCGAATCCCAACATGGGGGTGAGCGCCCCAAAATCCCAAAATTCCCAAAATCCCCCAACATTCCAAAATCCCCCAGAATACCCAAAAATCCCCCAAAATCCGGCCCAGAAACCCAGAAAACACAAAAAGCGTCGAGGGCGTGGGAGTGGGCACCTAAAATTCAAAAAAATTCCCCCCTCTGCAAATCCTCCTGGAATTCCCCAAAATCCTGCCCGGACATGGGGGTGAGCACCCCAAATTCCCCTGGAATTCCCAAAACTTCCCAAAATTCCCCTGGAATTCCCCAAAATCCTGCCCAGACATGGGGACGAGCACCTGGAATCCCCAAAACTCCTGTCCAGACATGGGGGTGAGCACCCCAAATTCCCCTGGAATTCCCCAAACTTCCCAAAATTCCCCCTGGAATTCCCCAAAACTCCTGCCCAGACATGGGGTGAGCACCCCAAGTTCCCCTGGAATTCCCAAAACTTCCCAAAAATCCCCCTGGAATTCCCCAAAATCCTGCCTAGACATGGGGATGAGCCAGCTGAATCCCCAAAATCCAGCCCTGAATTCCCAAACTCCCAGCCCAGACAAGGGGTGAGCACAGCCCAAATTCCCAAAAATCCTGCCCCAAAATTCCCCAAAAACCCCAAAATCCTGCCCAGACATGGGGACGAGCACCTGGAATCCCCAAAAATCCCCCTGAAATTCCCAAAACTCCTGCCCAGACATGGGGGTGAGCGCCCCAAATTCCCAAAAAAATCCTGCCCAGAAATCCCAAAATTCCCCCCAAATCCCAAATTTCCAGCCCCAAATCCCAAATTCCCCCCAAATCCCAACAATCCAGCCCCAAATCCCAAAATTCCTCCTGGAATTCCCAAAACTCCAGCCCAGACATGGGGGTTCCAGCCCCAAATCCCAACATTTCCCCCAAATCTTCCCCATTTCCCCAAATCCCCTTTCCCCATTTTCCCCCAAATCCCCCCATTCCAAACTTCCAATTTTTTCCCCATTTAGCAGCAAAACCTCCTCAATTTTTCCATATTTCCCCCAAAATTTTCCTTTTTCCACTTTTTCCCCATTTCTTCCCCTTTTCTCCCCATTTTTCCCCAAATTCCCATTTTTACCATTTTCCCCATTTCTTTTTCCATTTCCCCCCAAAATTCCCATTTTTCCTGTTTCCCATTTTTCCTGTTTTTCCCCCATTTCCCCATTTTCCCCCAAATTCCCATTTTTCCTGTTTCCCCCCCATTTTTTTTTTTCCCCAATTCCCATTTTTCCTTTTTCCCCATTTTTCCCCCATTTTCCCCCCCCCATTTTTTCCCCATTTCCCCCATTTTTTTCCCAAAATTTGCCCATTTTTCCCCATTTTCCCATTTTTCCCAAATTCCCATTTTTCCCATTTTTCCCCAAATTCCCATTTTTTCCTGTTTTTTTTCCCTCCCAAAATTCCTGGTTTTTTTCCTGTTTTTTCCCAAATTCCCCAATTCCATTTTCCACCTGCCCCAAAATTCCAGGTTCTACCTGCAAATTCCCCAATTTTTCCCTAAATTCCCGTTTTCACCTGGGGGCACACCTGGGTTACCATCATTTCACAAACACCCTGGGGACAAGGCTCACCTGCCAAATCCTGACAAGAAGGGGCAGGTTCATCTCACCTGGTGTCACACCTGGGGGGAGGGCAGGTGCACCTGGGTCACCTGGGACACCTCATTTCCCAACTTGGGGGTCACATTGGGGCCACCTGGGGGGCACATTCCAGGGCACCTTCATCTCATCTCACCTGGGGGTCAGCTGGGGGTCCCAACATTCCAGGGCACACCTGGGTCATTCCAGGGGGGGTCAAACCTGGGTCACCTTCATTTCACCTGGGGGGTCACACCTGGGAAGGGCCCTTGGGGGATCACACCTGGGGGTCCACCTGGGTAATTCCACCTGGGAAGGTCACACCTTCCACCTGGGTCCCAACATTTCACCTGGGGGGTCACACCTGGGGGGGTCACAGTGTCACACCTGGGTCACACCTGGGTCAAATCCCACACCTGGGTCCCCTTCACCTCACCTGGGTCACACCTGGGAAAGGGCACCTGGGGGTCCCAAATCCACCTGGGAAAGGTCACCTGGGTCACACCTGGGGGTCACACCTGGGTAAGGACACCTGGGAAATCCCAATTACACCTGGGGGGGGGTCCCCCCAAATCCTGGGAAAGGACGCCTGGCGGGGGAATCACACCTGGGTCCCTTTATGTCACCTGTGTCATTCCAGTCACACATTGCTATCTGTGTCACCTTCATCCCACCTGTGTCACCCTGTGTCCCATCCATATCCCACCTTTCCACTTGTGTCCCACCTTTCCAGCTCAAATCCCAACCCACAGCCTCACCTGTTCCGTTTTGTATTCCAGCCCCAAATTCCACCTTCCTTTTTACCTGTCCCTCACCTGTCCAGTCCCTGTCCCCCAACTGTCCCCACCCCTGTCCCACCTGTCTCCCACCTGTCCCCACCTGTCCCCACCTGTCCCCACCTGTCCCACCTCCCAACATTCTCACCTGTCCCCACCCTGTCCCAACATTCCCACCTGTCCCAAATGTCCCACCTGTCCTCCCTGTCCCACCTGTCCCACCTGTCCCAAATCCCCACCTGTCCCACCTGTCCCCACCTTCCACCTGTCCAATCCCAACATTCCAGCCCCAAATCCCCATTCCAGCCCCAAAATCCCAACATTCCAGCTCCCAATGTCCCAACTGTCTCACCTGCCCAGCCAAATCCTGCCTCACCCTGTCCCCAAATGTCCCACCTGTCCCCTGTCCCACCTGTAAACCTGTGTCAACCCAACCCCCAAACCTGTCCCAACCAGCCCCAAATCCCTGTCACACCCTGTTCCAGCCTCAAATCCCAACATTCCAGTCCCAAATCCCAACATTCCAGCCCCAAATCCCAACCAAGAACCCCCCCAAACCCCAAACTGCCCAACATTCCAGCCCCAAATCCCAACATTCCAGCCCTAAATCCCAATAACATTCCGGCCTTGGGATCCCAACATTCCAGGAAAATCCCAACATTCCATCCCTGCCTCCAACATTCCAGCCCCCAATCCTGGACATTCCAGGCTAAACCTGGAAATCAAACCCCCCCTGCCCCTACAGCACGAAATCCCAACAACCAGCCCCAAATCCCCTGGGACCCCTGGCTAAATACAAAACCTGCCCCAAACCTTCCCTGAAACTGCCCCGAGAGCTGCCCCAAATGCACATATCACTGCCTGCCTGAAATCCCTGAACCGGGCCTGAACCAAATCCTGGGCCCAGCCCCAAACCTGGGATAAACCTGGGATAAAATCCTGGGATAAACCAGCCCCAAACCTTCCAGAAACTGCCCCCAGACTGCCCCACCCCAAATCCTTCCAGAACCCGGCCTAAACCCCTGAACCGGGCCAACCCCAAATCCATTCCAGGCTTAAACATGGCCCAGGGATAAACCCAACATAAACCCCCAACCTGCCCCAAACCTTCCCTGAAACTGCCCCGAGAGCCAACATTCCAGCTCTGCCCCAACATTCCCTAACCCTCAAATCCCAAATAAACCTGGGATAAACCTGGGATAAACCTGCCCCAAACTGGGATAAACCTGCCCTAAATCCCCAAACATTAAACCTGCCCCAAATAAACCAGCCTGAAATCCCAAACCTTCCCTGCTGCCCCCAATCCCAACATTCCATCCTGCCTGAACCCCAACATTCCAGCTCCCCCAAAACCTGGGCTAAACCTGGGATAAACCTGGGATAAACCTCCAAATTCCAGCCCCAAACCTTCCCTGAAACTGTTCCCCAGAGCTGCCCCAAATGCACGATATTCCAGCCCCAAATCCCAACATTCCAGCCTGAAATCCCAAACCTTCCAGCCTTAAATCCCAACATTCCAGCCCAAATCCCAACATTCCAGCCTTCCAAAACCCCAACATAAACCTCAAAAAACCTGCCCCCAAACCTCCCAAACATTCCCCCAACCTGGAATCCCAACATTCCAGCCCCTGCCCCAAAACCTGGGCTAAACCTGGCCTGAACCGGCCCCCTAAACTGCCCCAACATTCCAGCCCCAAATCCCAACAACCAGCCTCAAACCTGCCAACCTTCCAACCCCATTAAACCAGGGATAAACCTGCCCCAAACCTTCCAGCCCCAAATCCCAAGATTCCAGCCTCCCAATCCCAACATTCCAGCCCCAAATCCCAAACCTGGGATCCAAATAAACCAGGCTAAACAAATCCCAAACCTTCCAGCCCCAAATCCCAAACCTTCCAGCCCCAAATCCCAACATTCCAGCCTGAAATATTCCAAATAAATCCCAACCAGCCTCAAATCCCAAATTCCAGCCCCAAATCCCAACATTCCAGCCCCAAATCCCAAACCTTCCAACCTGGGAAAACCCAAATCCCAAATCATTCCAGCCCCAAATCCCAAATATTCCAGCCCCAAATCCCAACATTCCAGCTCAAATCCAAGTTACTCCCAACATTCCTAACATTACTCCCCAAATCCCAACATTCCAGCCCCCTGGGTCCCAACATCCCAGCTCCCCAACATTCCAGCCCCAAATCCCAACATTCCAGCCCCAAATCCCAAACATTCCAGCTCAAATCCCAACATTCCAGCCCCAAATCCCAACATTCCAGCCCCAAATCCCAACATTCCAGCCTCAAATCCCAACATTCCAGCCCCAAATCCCAAATATTCCAGCCCCAAATCCCAACCTGGGTTACTCCCCAAATCCTCAACATTCCAGCTGTAAATCCCAACATTCCAGCCCCAAATCCCAAATCCCAAATCCCAACATTCCAGCCTCAAAAAATCTTCCAGCCCCAAATCCCAAATATTCCAGCCCCAAATCCCAACATTCCAGCCCCAAATCCCAAAAAAACATTCCAAATAATCCCAAATCCCAACATTCCAGCTCCAAAATCCCAAATATTAAAAAATCCCAAATCCAAAAAATTCCAGCCCCAAATCCCAAAATTCCAGCCCCAAATCCCAAAATTCCTACTGAAAATATTAAAAACCCCAAAATTCCAGCCCCAAATCCCAACATTCCCAAAAAAATCCCAACATTCCAGCCCCAAAACATTCCAGCCCCAAAAATCCCAAAAAACCAAAAATTAAGTCCCCAAATCCCAATCCTAAAAAATTCCCCAAAAAATTCCAGGAAAAGCTCCAAAATAAGGAAAATGTAAAAATCCTAAAAAAATTAAAAAAATCCCAAAAAATCCAGGAAAAATGTCAAAAATAAGCCCCCCAAAATTCCTACTGAAAATATTAAAATTCCAGCCCCAAAAACCAACATTCCAAACCTCAAAATAAAATGGGAAATGTAAAAAATCCCTGAAAATATTAAAAAACCCAAAAATCCCAAAATTCCAAAAATAAAAAATCCCAAAATCCTACAGCCCCTTAAAATCCCAACATTCCAGCTCTCAAATTTTAAAATCCAAATGTAAAAATCCTAAAAATATTAAAAAAACCCAAAATCCCAAAAATTCCAAAATCAAATGAGAAAATTCCCAAAAATCCAACTGAAAATTAAAACCCCAAAAATCCAACAACAAAAGCCCAAAAATCCAAACATTCCCCAAATGTAAAAAATATCCCAAAAAACCAGAAAATCCAGGATAAATTTAAAAGAATAACAGCCCCCCAACAAAATAGAGTTCCAGAAAGAAATCCCAAAAAAAACCCCAAAATCACCCAAAACCCCAAACTCAACCCCCAAAATATTCCCAAATCCCAACAAAAACAAAACCCAAACCAAAAAAGGCCCCCAAAATTCCAAAAATCCCCAAAAAACCAAAATCCAAAAAATCTGAAACCCCAACATTCCAGTTCCCAAAGTCCAAGAAACCCAGCCCCCCAAAATCCCCAAAACAAAACCCAAAACCCAAACCCAAATTCCCAACCCAAAACCCAACAAATCCAGCCCCAAATCCCAAAAATCTCCAGCCCCAAATCCCAAAATTCAAGCCCCAAATCCCAATTTTCCCCCATTTTTCTTTCCATGCATTTCCCAACATTCCAGCTTTTTCCAATTTTCCAGCTCCCAAATCCCAAACATTCCATTTTCCCCAATTCCCAACATGGGATTTTCATTTTTCCCAAATTTCCCAGCCCCAACCCCCATTTTTCCCATTTTTTCCCATTTTCCAGTTCTTTCCCCACAGCCTTCAGGGCCGGGCCTGTCCCAACATTCCAGGGCCAAATTTTCCCATTTTCCCATTTTCCCCAAATCCCATTTTCCAGCAGGGCAAATCCCAACATTCCAGCCTCAAATCCCAACATTCCAGCCCCAAATTTTGCCCAACCCCCAAATTCCAGGACCAAACCTCCCATTTCCAGCTTCCCAAATCCCCATTCCCCATTTTCCCCAATTTGGACATTTTTTCAGCCCAAATCCCAACATTTTCCCCCAAATCCCAATACATTCCCCATTTTCCCAAATCCCAACATTCCAGCCCTAAATCCCAAATGGGTTCCAGCTCCCCAAAAATCAGTTCCAGTGGTTTTGCCCCATTTTTCCAGCCCCCAATCCCAACATTCCAGGGCCGGGTTTTCCCATTTTTTCCCATTTTTCCCAGCCCCCGTGGTTTTCCCCATTTTCCGCCCCAAATCCCAACATTCCAGCCCCAAATCCCAACATTCCAGCCCCAAATCCCAATTTTCATTCCCATTTCCCAAATTTTCCCATTTTCCGTTGTTTTCCAAATCCCAACATTCCAGCCCCAAATCCCAACATTCCAGCCCCAAATCCCAACATTCCAGCCCCAAATCCCCAACATTTTTCCCGTTGGGCAAGGATGAGGACATTCCAGCCCCAAATGAGCCACCCAAATCCCAGCATCCAGCCCCCAGGAAATCCCAAAATCCCAACATTCCAGGGGGCAAATCCCAACTGAGCCTGTCAAATCCCAAATATTCCAGCCCCTGTTGTGGAGAATATTCTGGGAATTCCAGAGCCTGTCCTGGGTTTTGGGAATTTGGGGAATTCCCCAAAACATTCCACCCAATCCCCCCCAATTCCGACCCTGTCCTGGGAATATTTTCCAATTCTGAGCCTGTCCCAAATTCTGGGAACAATCCCCAGTTTGGGCCCTGACATTCCTGCCCTGGGTTTTGGGAATTTCAGGGAATTCCCAAATTCCCACCTAATCCAGCTTCTGAACCAGTCCTGGGGAATTCCAGCCCAATCCCGGAGTTTGGGAATTCTGAGCCTGTCCCAAATTTGGGAATTCATTTCCAATTCCAGCCCAATCCCAAAATTCCAGAGGCTGTCCCAAACAATTCCAGACCCAAATCCCAACATTTGGGAATTCTGAGCCTGTCCTGGGATATTCTCCAGGGAATTCTGAGCCTGTCCTGGGGTTTGGGAATTTCAGGAATTCCTCGGGGAATTCTGACCCAATCCCAAGGGAATTCTGACCCAATCCCACAGTTTGGGAATTCTGAGCCTGTCCTGGGGTATTCCCCAGGGAATTCCAAGCCTATTGTGGAGAATATTCTGGGAATTCTGAGCCAGTTCTGGGTTTTGGGAATTTCAGGAATTCCCCAGGGAAATCTGACCCAATCCCCAGGGAATTCCGACCCTGTCCTGGGGAATATTTTGCCCCAAAGCCTGTCCCAAGGGGAATTCCAGCCCCAGTCCCAGGTTTGGGAATTCTGAGCCTGTTCTGGGGTTTGGGAATTCCAGGAATTCCCCAGGAATTTCTGACCCAATCCCCAGGAATCCCATCCTGTCCTGGGGTATTCCCCAGGGAATTCGAATGTTGTGGAGAATATTCCAGGAATTCTGAACCTGTCCCCATTTCCCAATTTCAGGAATTCCCAACATTCCAGCCCAAATCCCAGGGGAATTCCAGCTTGTCCCAAGGGAATTCCCCTGTCCAATAACCCATTGGGAATTTGGGAAATCCCAGGGATTCCAGCCCCAATCCCAAGGAATTTCCAGCCTGTCCCCAATATTTTGGGAATTCCAGGCTGTCCTGGGTTTGGGAATTCCAATTCCCAAGAAATCCCCAGGGAATTCCAATCCCAGGGAATTCTGAGCCTGTCCTGGGGAATTCCCACCCCATCCCACAGTTTGGGAATTCTGAGCCTGTCCCAACATTCCAGAATTCAGGAATTTCCAGAATTCTGACCCAATCCCAACAATTCCAGCCTGTCCCATTTGGGAATTCCCACCCAATCCTGGGGTTTGGGATCCCAAAATTCCCAGGGGTTCCAGCCAAGAACCTAATTCCAGTTTCCCATCCCAACAGGTGAGCCTGGAATTCCAGGATATTCCCAAGGAATCCCAAGGAATTTCCAGCCTTTCCAAATTCCCAACATTCCATTCTGACCCAATCCTGGGTTCCAGTCCTGACATTCCCACCCCATCCTGGGGTTCCTGAACAATTCCAGCCCCATCCTGGGGTCCATTCCCAACATTCCAGCCCCATCCCAATTCCCACGGAATTCCCAACTTTCCATCCCAATTCCCAACAATTCCAGCCCAATTCCCAAATTCCAACCCAATCCCAATTCCAATTCCCACCCCAATTCCCAACATCCCATCCCAATTCCCAATGGAAACCTGTTTTCCCATCCCAATTCCCAACATTCCCAGCCCCCCATCCCAATTCCCACGAATTCCAACATTTATCCCAATTCCCAATTCCCAAATTCCAGTTTTCCCTATCCCCCCCAATTCCCATTTTTCCCATCCCAATTCCCACGGAATTCCTTTCCCATCCCAATTCCCAACAATTCCAGCTTCCATCCCAAATCCCAACATTCCAGCCCCATCCCAATTCCCACCCAATTCCCAACATTCCATCCCAATTCCCAACAATTCCCGTTTTCCATCCCAATTCCCAATTCCCGTTTTCCCAGCCCCAAATCCCAACATTCCAGCCCCAAATTTCCCATCCCAAATCCCAAAATTCCCATTTTTCCATCCCAAATCCCAAATATTCCAGCCCAAATCCCAGCATTCCAGCCCAAATCCCAAATCCCAACATTCCAGCCAGCCCAAATCCCAACCCAGCCCCAGCAAGGACAGGGGCAAATCCCAAATCAAATCCACCCAAATCCTGCCCAAATCCAGCCCAAATCCACCCCAAATCCCAGCCCAAATCCCAACATTCAGATCCCAGCCCAAATCCCAGCCTAAATCCTGCCCAAATCCAGCTCAAATCCCAACAAATCCCCAAATCCCAACTTTCCATCCCAATCCCAAAATTCCCCAGATCCCCCAATCCCAAATCCAGCCCAAATCCCAGCCCAAATCCCCCAAATCCAGCCCAAATCCCAACAATCCTGCCCCAAATCCCAACCAAATCCCAGCCCAAATCCCCAAATCCCCCAGCCAAATCCTGCCCAAATCCCAGCACAAAATTCCCAAATCCCAAATCCCAGCCAGCCCCAAATCCCAACATCCCAGCCCACCCAAATCCCCCAAATCCCAGCCCAAATCCCAGCCCAAAATCCCAGCCCAAATCCCAAATAAATCCAGCCCAAATCCCAGCCCAAATCCAGCCCAAATCCCAAAATCCTCCCAGATTCCAGCCCAAATCCAGCCCAAATCCCAGCCCAAAAATCCAGCCCAAATCCAGCCCAAATCCACATTCCAAATCCCAAATCCAAATCCAGCCCCAAATCCCAGCCCATTCCAACCCCAATTCCAGCCCAAATCCAGCCCAAATCCACATTCCCCAATTCCAGCCCCAAATCCCCAACATTCCAGCCCCAAATCCCCCAAAAATCCCAGCCCCCAAAAAATCCAGCCCAGCCCAAATCCCAGCCCAAATCCCAGCTCCCCAATCCCAAAATCCCAAATCCAGCCCAAATCCTGCTCAAATCCCAGCCTAAATCCAGCCCAAATCCAGCCCAAATCCCAGCCCAAATCCTGCCCAAATCCCAGCCCCAAATCCCAAATTTCCAAACCCAGCCCAATTCCAGTCCCAAATCCCAGCCCCAAATCCCAACATCCCAGCCCCAAACCCAAACATTCCAGCCCCCCATCCCAAATCCCAGCCCCAAATCCCCCCCAAATTCCAGCCCCAAACCCCAATCCCAAAATCCCAAATCCCAAACCCAATCCCAATTCCCAATCCCAAACCCCAATCCTACCCCAAATCCCAATCCCAATCCCAATTCCCACCCCAATCCCCATTTCCTCATCCAAATTCCCAAATTCCCAATCCCATTGCAGGCCGCGGTCCCCCAGGTCCCCTTGGGACTCAGGGCAGCAAATATTCCAGGCCTCCACACGAAATCCCAACATTCCAGCCCCAAATTCCCAACATTCCCAAAATCCCCAAATCCCAAATTCCAGCCCCCCAAACATTCCAAAATCCCAGCCCCCAATCCCAACATTCCAGCCCAAACAAAAATCCCAACATTCCAGCCCAAATCCCAAATTCAAAAAATCCCCTCTTCAAATCATCCAACCCAAATTCCCCCCAACATTCCAGCCCGGACATGGGGTGAGCCCCCAAATCCCAACATTCCCCCCAAATCCCAAATTCCAGCCCCAATCCCCAAATCCTGCCCCAAAATGGGATTCCAGCCCCTGAATCCCAAAAACTCCAGTCCAGACATGGGGTGGGCACCCCAATCCCAACATTCCCCCCTTCCCAAAATTCCCCTGGAATTCCCAAAATTCCTGCTCAGACATGGGGTTCCAGCCCCCCAAATTCCCAACAATTCCAAACTTCCCAAAATCCCCCCAATTCCCAAAATCCTGCCCAGACATGGGGATGAGCCCCAACCCAATTTCCCCTGGAAATCCCAAAATCCCAAAATGCCCTGGAATTCCCAAAACTCCTGCCCAGACAAGGGAGTGAGCACCCCAAATTCCCCTGGAATTCCCAAAACTTCCCAAAATTCCCCCTGGAATTCCCCAAAATCCTGCCCAGACATGGGGACGAGCGCCTGGAATCCCCAAAAATCCCCCTGAAATTCCCAAAACTCCTGCCCAGACAAGGGGGTGAGCGCCCCAAATTCCCAAAAAAATCCTGCCCAGAAACCCAGAAAACCCCAAAACCTTCCAAGACATGGGGGTGAGCGCCCCAAATTCCCCCAAAATCCCAGAAATCCTCCTGGAATTCCCAAAAATCCTCCTGGAATTCCCAAAACTCCTGCCCAGACATGGGGGTGAGCGCCCCAAATCCCAACATTTCCCCACCAAATCTTCCTTTTCCCCCCAAATCCCCCTTTTCCCTCTTTTCCCCCCAAATCCCCCTTTTCTCCCCCAAACTTCCCGGGATTTTTGGCCCAGCACCCCCCAAACCTCCTCAATTTTGGGGATATTTCTGGGTTTTTTTCCTTTTTTCCACTTTTTTCCCCCATTTCTTCCCATTTCTCCCCCATTTCCCCCCAAAATTCCCATTTTTTACCATTTTCCCCATTTCTTTTCCATTTCCCCCCCAAAATTCCCATTTTTCCTGTTTCCCCACATTTTTCCCCCTTTTTCCCCCATTTTCCCCATTTTTCCCCAAATTCCCATTTTTTCTTTTTCCCCATTTTTCCTGTTTCCCCATTTTCCCCAAATTCCCATTTTTTCCTTTTTCCCATTTTTCCCATTTTCCCCCCCATTTCTTTCCCCATTTCCCCCATTTATTTTCCCATTTTGCCCATTTTTCCCCCATTTTCCCCATTTTTCCCCCAAATTCACATTTTTCCCATTTTTCCCCCGAATTCCCATTTTTCCCGTTTCCCCCCATTTTCCCTCCCAAAATTCCTGGTTTTTTTCCTGTTTTTTCCCCTTTTTCCCCCGAATTCCCATTTTTCCCATTTCCCCCAAAATTCCCATTTTTTTTCCTGTTTTTTCCTGTTTTTCCAGCCCCAATTCCCGTTTTTCCAGCCCCAGGACGGGTAAGCGGGAGACAAGGCTCACCTGCCCTCGGACAAGAAGGGGAAGGTGATCTGCAAGTACTTCGTGGAGGGCAGGTGCACCTGGGTAAGGACACCTGCGAAAGGGCACACCTGGGGGGGCACACCTGGGTTACCTTCATTTCACCTGGGGGGGGCACACCTGGGTCACACCTGAGTCATCTCACCTGGGTCACACAGGGGGCACCTTCATCTCACCTGGGGGGTCACACCTGGGGGTCACACCTGGGTAAGGACACCTGGGGAAGGTCACACCTGGGTCACCTTCATTTCACTTGGGGGGTCACACCTGGGGGGTCACACCTGGGTCACACGTGTGTCACACCTGGGTCACCTTCATCTCACCTGGGGGGGGTCACACCTGGGTCACACCTGGGTCACACCTGGGTCATACCTGGGGCACACCTGGGTCACTTTCATCTCACCTGGGTCACACCTGGGAAAGGGCACTTGGGGGGATCACACCTGGGGGGGTCACACCTGGGTAAGGACACCTGGGGAAGGTCACACCTGGGTCACACCTGGGTCACCTTCATTTCACCTGGGGGGTCACACCTGGGGGGTCACACGTGTCACACCTGGGTCACACCTGGGTCACACGTGTGTCACACCTGGGTCACCTTCACCTCACCTGGGTCACACCTGGGAAAGGGCACCTGGGGGGTCCCCATTGCACCTGGGAAAGGTCACCTGGGTCACACCTGGGGGGGGGTCACACCTGGGTAAGGACACCTGGGAAAGGTCCCCAATTACACCTGGGGGGGTCCCCATTGCACCTGGGAAAGGACGCCTGGCGGGGGGGGAATCACACCTGGGTCACCTTTATGTCACCTGTGTCACACTTGTCACACATTGCTATCTGTGTCACCTTCATCCCACCTGTGTCTCACCTGTGTCCCATCCATATCCCACCTTTTCCACTTGTGTCCCACCTTTATCTCACCTGCGTTCCACCCACGTCTCACCTTTTCCGTTTGTATTCCACCTGTTCCACCTGCCTTTTACCTGTCCCTCACCTGTCCCTGTCCCTCCCCTGTCCCCACCTGTCCCACCTGTCTCACCTGTCCCCACCTGTCTCACCTGTCCCACCTGTCCCCACCTGTCTCACCTGTCTCACCTGTCCCACCTGTCCCACCTGTCCCACCTGTCTCACCTGTCCCACCTGTCTCACCTGTCTCACCTGTCCCCACCTGTCCCCACCTGTCCCCACCTGTCTCACTTGTCTCACCTGTCACTCCCCTGTCCCACCTGTCCCCACCTGTCTCACCTGTGTCCCACCTGTCCCCACCTGTCCCACCTGTCTCACCTGTCCCACCTGTGTCACACCTGTGTCACACCTGTGTCACACCTGTCCCCACCTGTCTCACCTGTCTCACCTGTCTCACCTGTCCCCACCTGTCTCACCTGTCTCACCTGTCTCACCTGTCCCACCTGTCTCACCTGTCCCACCTGTGTCACACCTGTGTCACACCTGTCCCACCTGTCCCACCTGTCTCACCTGTCCCACCTGTCTCACCTGTGTCACACCTGTGTCACACCTGTGTCACACCTGTCCCCACCTGTCCCACCTGTCTCACCTGTCTCACCTGTGCCCCCTGTGCCCCTGCACGGCCCTGCCTTCAGCCACCTGAACCGGCTGCCCAAGAACCAGGCTCTGCCAGTTCTACAAACCTGGGCTAACCTGCGCTTAAACCCAGCCCCCCCTGCACGATATCCTGCCTCAACCGGCCTAAACCTGGGCTAAACCTGGGCTTAAACATGGGATAAACCTGGGCTAAACCTGGGCTTAAACATGGGATAAACCTGGGCTAAACCTGGGATAAACCTGGCCTAAACCTGGGATAAACCTGGGCTAAATACAGGATAAACCTGCCCCAAACCTTCCCTGAAACTGCCCCCGAGAGCTGCCCCTACATGCACGATATCCTGCCTGAACCGGCCTAAACCGGGCCTGAACCGGGCCTGAACCGGGCCTGAACCTGGGATAAACCTGGCCTGAAACCTGGGATAAACCTGGGCTAAACCTGCCCCAAACCTTCCCTGAAACTGCCCCCAAGAGCTGCCCCTACATGCACGATATCCTGCCTGAACTGGCCTGAACCGGGCCTGAACCGGGCCTGAACCTGGGCTAAACCTGGGATAAACCTGGGATAAACCTGGGATAAACCTGCCCCAAACCTTCCCTGAAACTGCCCCCGAGAGCTGCCCCTACATGCACGATATCCTGCCTGAACCCGGCCTAAACCTGGGCTAAACCTGGCCTTAAACCTGGGATAAACCTGGGATAAACCTGGGATAAACCTGGCCTAAACCTGGGATAAACCTGGGCTAAATACAGGATAAACCTGCCCCAAACCTTCCCTGAAACTGCCCCCGAGAGCTGCCCCTACATGCACGATATCCTGCCTGAACCCGGCCTAAACCGGCCTGAAACCGGCCTAAACCTGGGCCTAAACCTGGGATAAACCTGGGATAAACCTGGGATAAACCTGGGCTAAACCTGCCCCAAACCTTCCCTGAAACTGCCCCCGAGAGCTGCCCCTACATGCACGATATCCTGCCTGAACCCGGCCTAAACCGGGCCTGAACCGGCCTAAACCTGGGCTAAACCTGGGATAAACCTGGGCTTAAACCCAGCCTGAACCTGGGCTAAACCTGCCCCAAACCTTCCCTGAAACTGCCCCCGAGAGCTGCCCCTACATGCACGATATCCTGCCTCAACCGGGCCTGAACCGGGCCTAAACCTGGGATAAACCTGGGCTAAACATGGGATAAACCTGGGATAAACCTGGGATAAACCTGGGCTAAACCTGCCCCAAACCTTCCCTGAAACTGCCCCCAAGAGCTGCCCCTACATGCACGATATCCTGCCTGAACCGGCCTAAACCCGGCCTAAACCTGGGCTTAAACCTGGGCTAAACGTGGGATAAACCTGGGATAAACCTGGGATAAACCTGGGCTAAACCTGCCCCAAACCTTCCCTGAACCTGCCCCTGAGAGCTGCCCCTACATGCACGATATCCTGCCTCAACCGGGCCTGAACCTGGGATAAACCTGGGCTAAACGTGGGATAAACCTGGGCTAAACGTGGGATAAACCTGGGCTAAACGTGGGATAAACCGGGCCTAAACCTGGGATAAACCTGGGCTAAACGTGGGATAAACCTGGGCTAAACGTGGGATAAACCGGGCCTAAACCTGGGATAAACCTGGGCTAAACGTGGGATAAACCGGGCCTAAACCTGGGATAAACCTGGGATAAACCTGGGATAAACCTGGGCTAAACGTGGGATAAACCGGGCCTAAACCTGGGATAAACCGGGCCTAAGCTGAGCCTAAACTGGGTTTTTGAATTGCACGTTACTCCTGGGTTACTCCTGGGTTACTCCTGGGTTACTCCTGGGTTACTCCTGGGTTATCCCTGGGTTACTCCTGGGTTACTCCTGGGTTATTCCTGGGTTACTCCTGGGTTACTCCTGGGTTACTCCTGGGTTATCCCTGGGTTACTCCTGGGTTACTCCTGGGTTATTAATGGGTTATTCCGGTTTACTCCATTTACTCCTTATTAATGGGTTATTCCCGGGTTACTCCCGGGTTACTCCTGGGTTATTCCTGGGTTACTCCTGGGTTACTCCTGGGTTATTCCTGGGTTACTCCTGGGTTATTAATGGGTTATTCCCGGGTTACTCCTGGGTTATCCCTGGGTTACTCCTGGGTTACTCCTGGGTTGCTCCCGGGTTACTCCTGGGTTACTCCTGGGTTACTCCTGGGTTACTCCTGGGTTACTCCTGGGTTATTCCTGGGTTACTCCTGGGTTACTCCTGGGTTATTCCTGGGTTACTCCTGGGTTACTCCTGGGTTACTCCTGGGTTATTCCTGGGTTATTCCTGGGTTACTCCTGAGTTACTCCTGGGTTACTCCTGGGTTATCCCTGGGTTACTCCTGGGTTACTCCTGGGTTACTCCCGGGTTACTCCCGGGTTACTCCCGGGTTACTCCTGGGTTACTCCTGGGTTATTCCTGGGTTACTCCTGGGTTATTCCTGGGTTACTCCTGGGTTATTAATGGGTTATTCCTGGTTTACTCCCGGGTTACTCCTGGGTTACTCCTGGGTTCCTCCTGGGTTACTCCTGGGTTACTCCTGGGTTACTCCTGGGTTACTCCTGGGTTATTAATGGGTTATTCCTGGTTTACTCCCGGGTTACTCCTGGGTTACTCCTGGGTTACTCCTGGGTTATTGCTGGGTTACTCCTGGGTTACTCCTGGGTTACTCCTGGGTTACTCCTGGGTTATTCCTGGGTTATTCCTGGGTTACTCCTGAGTTACTCCTGGGTTACTCCTGGGTTATTAATGGGTTATTCCCGGGTTACTCCTGGGTTACTCCTGGGTTATTCCTGGGTTACTCCTGGGTTACTCCTGGGTTACTCCTGGGTTATTCCTGGGTTACTCCTGGGTTACTCCTGGGTTACTCCTGGGTTACTCCTGGGTTACTCCTGGGTTACTCCTGGGTTATTCCTGGGTTACTCCTGGGTTACTCCTGGGTTACTCCTGGGTTACTCCTGGGTTACTCCTGGGTTACTCCTGGGTTATCCCCGGTATCCAGCCTGGCCTGAGAACGCCCTAAGAAACCCAGCCCGAAATCGCCTCCGGATCACCCTGAACCCGCCCCAGCCCCTCCCCAAGCCGGGCCTAAGGCGGGCTCTCGTTCAGGCTGGGCCCTGGGTGCCACAGGATTTCCCGGCACAGCTGGGCCACCACCTGGGCTCTGCATCACCTGGGCATGCATGTTCTCCCGGCGCTCTGCGACGAGACACGGCAGCTGCTGGACAAGGTAACGCACCTGGGCACACCTGGGCACACCTGGGCACACATAGATACACCTGGGCACACACCTGGGCACACCTGGGCACACCTGGGCATGCATGTTCTCCCGCCGCCCTGGGCACTGCTGCGCAGACACCTGGGCACTGGGCTGGGACACTGCTGGGCATGCACAAGCTGGACCTGGGGTACAGATGTTCACACCTGGGCACACCTGGGCACACACCTGGGCACACCTGGGCACACATAGATACACCTGGGGTACAGATGGACACACCTGGGCACACACCTGGGCATGCATGTTCTCCCACGCGCCGCTCTGCGACGAGACACGGCAGCTGCTGGACAAGGTAACGCACCTGGGCACACCTGGGCACACCTGGGCACACTAGATACACCTGGGGTACAGATGGACACACCTGGGCACACACCTGGGCATGCATGTTCTCCCCACACCTGGGCTCTCTGGGCACAGACCGCGGCAGCTCTTGGACAGATGGACGAGACACCTATGCAGCCCTGGGCAGGGGAATGCACACCTGGGCACACCTGGGCACACCTGGGCACACACACCTGGGGTACAGATGGATACACCTGGGCACACACCTGGGCATGCATGTTCTCCCAGTTGGTCCCAGTTGGACACCCTGGGGGTGCAGATGCCTGGGCCCAAGGTGGGCACAGCCCCACTGTATCCCATCCCAATCACTCCCCATTGACCCCAGTCCATCCCAGTTCACCCCAATTGACCCCAGTTCACCCCAGTTCACCCCAGTCCCTCAGTTTAACCCCAGTTTAACCCTTTCCCGCGCAGATGCTGGCGGAGGACGCGGAGGCGGGCACAGTCCCAGTTTATTCCATCCCAATCACTCCCCATTGGCCCCAGTCCATCCCAGTTCCCCCCAGTTCCCCCAGTTTAACCAGTTTAACCCTTTGTGGCGCAGATGCTGGCGGAGGACGCGGAGGCGGGCGCAGTCCCAGTTTATCCCAGTTTATCCCATCCCCATTGACCCCAATCCATCCCAGTTCCCCCCAGTCCATCCCAGTTCACCCCAATCCATCCCAGTTCACCCCAGTTCACCCCAGTTTAACCAGTTTAACCCTTTCCCGCGCAGATGCTGGCGGAGGACGCGGAGGCGGGCGCAGTCCCAGTTTATCCCAGTTTAACCCATCCCCATTGACCCCAATCCATCCCAGTTCACCCCAGTTCCCCCCAGTTTAACCCCAGTTTAACCGGTTTAACCCTTTGTGGCGCAGATGCTGGCGGAGGACGCGGAGGCGGGCACAGCCCCAGTGTATCCCAGTTTATCCCATCCCCATTGACCCCAGTCCATCCCAGTTCCCCCAGTTTAACCGGTTTAACCCTTTCCCGTGCAGATGCTGGTGGAGGACGCGGAGGCGGGCGCAGTCCCAGTTTATCCCATCCCAGTCACTCCCCATTGACCCCAACCCATCCCAATTGACCCCAATCCATCCCAGTCCATCCCAGTCCCCCCAGTTTAACCGGTTTAACCCTTTGTGGCGCAGATGCTGGCGGAGGACGCGGAGGCGGGCGCAGTCCCTGACCCCATTCCCATCCCCATTGACCCCAATCCATCCCAGTTCACCCCAGTTCACCCCAGTCCATCCCAGTTCCCCCCAGTTCCCCCAGTTTAACCAGTTTAACCCTTTCCCGCGCAGATGCTGGCGGAGGACGCGGAGGCGGGCGCAGTCCCAGTTTATTCCATCCCAATCACTCCCCATTGACCCCAGTCCATCCCAGTTCACCCCAATTGACCCCAGTTCACCCCAGTCCATCCCAGTTCCCCCAGTCCCCCCAGTTTAACCCCAGTTTAACCCTTTGTGGCGCAGATGCTGGCGGAGGACGCGGAGGCGGGCGCGCAGGACGAGAAGGAGCTGCAGGAGCTGCGCAAGCAGGGCATCGACCCCCTGCCCAAACCCCCCCCGGGCGTGGGGCTGCTGCCCACCCCCCCCCGGCCCCCCTCCCCCCCCCGCGGGCTGCCCCTCCCCCCGCCCGGGCCCCCCCTGGGGCCCCTCCCCCCCCCGGGGCCCCTGGAGCCCCCCCTGGAGCCCCCCCAGGACCCCTTCAAGAAGATCCCGTCGCTGTTCGAGATCGTGGTGCGGCCCACGGGGCAGCTGGCCGAGAAACTGGGCGTCAGGTGAGGCACCTGGGCACACCTGGGCACACCTGGGGGGCAGGGGAACACACCTGGGCACACCCATGGGGCAGCTGGCCGAGAAACTGGGCGTCAGGTGAGGCACCTGGGCACACCTGGGCACACCTGGGCACACCTGGGGGACAGGGGAACACACCTGGGGGGCAGGGGAACACACCTGGGGGCAGGGGAACACACCTGGGCACACCCACGGGGCAGCTGGCCGAGAAACTGGGCGTCAGGTGAGGCACCTGGGCACACCTGGGCACACCTGGGCACACCTGGGGGGCAGGGGAACACACCTGGGCACACCCACGGGGCAGCTGGCCGAGAAACTGGGAGTGAGGTGAGGCACCTGGGCACACCTGGGGGCACCTGGGGGGCAGGGGAACACACCTGGGCACACCCACGGGGCAGCTGGCCGAGAAACTGGGCGTCAGGTGAGGCACCTGGGCACACCTGGGGGCACCTGGGCACACCTGGGGGGCAGGGGAACACACCTGGGCACACCTGGGGGGCAGGGGAACACACCTGGGGGCACCTGGGCACACCCGGGGGGTAGGGGAACACACCTGGGCACACCCACGGGGCAGCTGGCCGAGAAACTGGGCGTGAGATGGGGGCACCTGGGCACTGCCGGGGGTCATTGCCCCCATTGTCCCCCCATTATTCTCCCCCCATTATTTATTCCCCCCCCATTATTTCTCCCCCCCTCTGTTCCAGGCACCCGGGCCCGCCCCCCCCGCGCTTCCCGGGCCCCCCCGGCGCTCCGCCCCTCCCCCCCCCGGAGCTGGCCCCGCCCCCCGAGCTGGGCCCGGGGGGGTTCGAGGAGCCGCCCCTCCCCCACCCGGGGCTGCCCCCGCCGGGCCCCCCCTTCTCCCCGGGGGGGGGCGGAGGGGGCGGGGCCTTCTACCCCCCCCCGGAGGGGCTGGAGATGGAACCGCCCCCCGGGGGGGAGGGGCCAGGTGAGCACCGGGGGGGGAGGGGAAATTCTGGGAAATTTGGGGTGGGGGAGGGGCCAGGTGAGGGAAAATTGGGTGGGGGAGGGGCCGGGGGGGTCGATATGGGGGTGGGGGGAGGGAAAATTGTGGGAAATTTGGGGTGGTGGGAGGGGCAAAATGGGATAGGGGGAGGGGCAGGTGAACCCTAAATTCCCCATTTTCATCCCAAACTCCCACTCCGCACCCCAAATTTCCCTTTCCCACCCCAAATTTCCCCTTTCCCACCCCAAATCCCCAATAGTTCCCATTTTTCCCCATTTCCCACCCCAATAATTCCCATTTCCCTTTCCCACCCCAATAATTCCCATTTCCCACCCCAATAATTCCCATTTCCCCATTCCCACCCCAATAATTCCCATTTCCCACCCCAACAATTCCCATTTCCCCCCCCCCAATAATTCCCATTTCCCACCCCAATAATTCCCATTTTTCCCCATTCCCACCCCAATAATTCCCATTTCCCCCTTTCCCACCCCAATAATTCCCATTTCCCACCCCAATAATTCCCATTTTTCCCATTTTCCCACCCCAAATCCCCAATAATTCCCATTTTTCCCCCATTCCCACCCCAATAATTCCCATTTCCCATTTCCCACCCCAATAATTCCCATTTCCCCCTCCATTTCCCATTTTTGTTTCCCACCCCAATAATTCCCATTTTCCCCATTCCCACCCCAATAATTCCCATTTTTTTCCCCATTCCCAGGGGTTTCCCCATTTCCCACCCCAATAATTCCCATTTTTTCCCTTTCCACCCAATAATTCCCATTTTCCCCATTCCCCCCCAATTCCCATTTTCCCCTTTCCCACCCCAATAATTCCCATTTTCCCTTTTCCCCCAATAATTCCCATTTCCCATTTCCCACAATAATTCCCATTTTTCCCTTTTCCACCCAATAATTCCCATTTTCCCACCCCAATAATTCCCATTCCCACCCCAATAATTCCCATTTTCCATCCCCACCCCAATAATTCCCCATTTTCCCCCCAATAATTCCATTTTTCCCTTTCCCACCCCAATATTTCCATTTTCCCCTTTCCCCCCAATAATTCCCATTTCCCCATTCCACCCCAATAATTTTTGGCACCAAAAATCCTGATCCTGAGCCCCAAAAATCCTGATCCTGAGCCCCAAAAATCCTGATCCTGAGCCCCAAAAATACCCAGCCCAATCCCAAAATCCCCATCCTGACAGGGAGCACGACGAGGGTGAGGGGCCCAAAGTGCCCGCAACTGCACCAAAAATCCTCATCCTGAGCCCCAAAAATACCCGGAACTGGCACCAAAAATGCTGATCATGAACCCAAAAAATCCCCAGCCCAATCCCAAAATCCCCATCCTGACAGGGAGCACGACGAGGGTGAGGGGCCCAAAGTGCCCGGAACTGCACCAAAAATGCTGATTATGAACCCCAAAAATGCTGATCCTGAGCCCCAAAAATCCCCAGTCCAATCCCAAAATTCCCATCCTGACAGGGAGCACGACGAGGGTGAGGGGGCACAAAGTGCCCGCAACTGCACCAAAAATCCGGATCCTGAGCCCCAAAAATACCCGGAATTGGCACCAAAAATCCTGATCCTGAGCCCCAAAAATCCTGATCCTGAGCCCCAAAAATACCCGGAATTGGCACCAAAAATCCGGATCCTGAGCCCCAAAAATACCCGGAATTGGCACCAAAAATCCTGATCCTGAGCCCCAGAAATACCCGGAATTGGCACCAAAAATCCTGATCCTGAGCCCCAAAAATCCCCAGAATTGGCACCAAAAATCCTGATTCTGAGCCTAAAAAAAATCCGGATCCTGAGCCCTGAAAATCCCCAGAATTGGCACCAAAAATCCTGATCCTGAGCCTAAAAAAATCCTGATCCTGAGCCCTGAAAATCCCCAGAATTGGCACCAAAAATCCTGATCCTGAGCCCCAAAAGTGCCCGGAGCTGGCACCAAAAATCCTGATCATGAGCCCCAAAAATCCCCAGCCCAATTCCAAAATCCCATCCTGACAGGGAGCACGACGAGGGTGAGGAGACCCAGGAATAGCAGAATCGGCCCTAAAAAATACCCAGGATTGGCACCAAAAATCCCCAGAATGAGCCCCAAAAATCCTGATCTTGAGCCCCAAAAATACCCGGAATTGGCACCAAAAATCCTGATCCTGAGCCCCAAAAATCCTGATCCTGAGCCCCGAAAATCCCCAGCCCAATCCCAAAATCCCCATCCTGACAGGGAAACGACGGAATTGGCAGGAGACCCAGGAATAGCAGAATCGGCCCTAAAAAATACCCAGGATTGGCACCAAAAATCCCCAGAATGAGGCTGAAAAAATCCTGATCCTGAGCCCCAAAAATCCTGATCCTGAGCCCCGAAAATACCCAGAATGAGCCCTGAAAATCCTGATTCTGAGCCCCAAAAATCCCAAAATGACAGGAACCCCAAAATCCCCAAAAACGCCTGGAACTGCCCAAGAAAATCCAACCCAAAAATTGCATAATTTAAAAATCCCATCCTGACCCCAGGGAGCACCAGGGGTGAGGACCCAAAAGTGCCTGGAACTGGCACCAAAAATCCTGATTATGAACCCAAAAAGTGCCCGGAATTGGCACCAAAAATCCTGATCCTGAGCCCCAAAAATCCTGATCCTGAGCACCAAAAATCCTGATCCTGAGCCCCAAAAATCCTGATCCTGAGCCCCAAAAGTACCCGGAACTGGCACCAAAAATCCTGATCCTGAGCCCCAAAAATACCCAGAATGAGCATGAAAAAATCCTGATCCTGAGCCCCAAAAATCCCCAGCCCAATCCCAAAATCCCATCCTGACAGGGAGCACGAGAGTGAGGAGGCCCAAAAATACCCGGAATTGGCACCAAAAATCCTGATCCTGAGCCCCAAAAATCCTGATCCTGAGCCCCGAAAATCCCCAGAATGAGCCCTGAAAATCCTGATTTGAACCCCGAAAATCCCCAGAACGAGCCCTGAAGATCTCCATTTGCATATTTTAATATTAATTACCTTTCCCCCCCCGCGCAGGTGACCCGGGCAGCTGGTACTCCAGCGACGAGGACGAGGGCGCCAGCAGCGTCACCTCCATCCTCAAATCGCTGCGGCAGCAAAGCTGCGCCCCCCGCGGCCCCGGCCCGCGCTGAGCGGCAGATACCCCCAGCGACCCCCGGCGGCGCGGCTGCGGGACAAGCCTGGCGGCGGATCCTTCGGCTCGAGGCCTGC
The DNA here is from genome assembly GCA_024865655.1 of Emberiza elegans. Taxonomy (NCBI): domain Eukaryota; kingdom Metazoa; phylum Chordata; class Aves; order Passeriformes; family Fringillidae; genus Emberiza; species Emberiza elegans. The sequence continues at coordinate 1,476,092 of JALJVW010000143.1, read as the reverse complement.
CGGCGGCTCGCAGCTCCTCAGCGCGATCCCCCTCGGACCCGCGGCTGGCCGGCAGCTGCCGGCGCGCCCCAGCGGCGCGGCGGCGCTGAGGATGATGATGGCGAGCGGGTGCTGCGGGACAACCCGCCCCGCTGGGCGCTCGTGCTCTGGAGCCCCCGAGATCCGCATCCCGGCTGCTGCTGCCCTGTGCCCAAAGCTCATCCCGCTGCCCGTGCCCAAGCAGGACCTTCCTCCTCCTCCTCCTCCTGCTGCTGCTGCTGCTGCTGCTCTTCCTCATCCTCCTCAGTGCCCCAGTTCCGACCCTCGGCTGCTCCGGGCGCCCTCGGACCCGCGGCAGGCGCGGGGGGCTCCCACCGAGCCTTCATCGTCATCATCATCGTCATCCTCATCATCCTCCTCCCTGCCCGACTTCGAGCTGCTCTCGAGGATCCTCCAAAGCGTCACCACGGCCTCGGGAGGGGACAGCAAACCCAGCGATCCCCGCGTGAGGAAGGCTCCTCCTCATCCTCACCCCGCTCCCTCGGACCCCCGGCTGCAGAAATCTCTGGAATGTGGCAATTCCCGCCCGGACCCCATCGCTCCCTACGACCCCCGGCTGAGCTGGGGCAGCTGCGGCCAGAGCAGCTCCTCGGTGCTCAGCGGCATCAGCCTCTACGACCCCCGGACTCCTCCTGCTCCTGCCAAAGAGCCCCAAAACGAGGCCAATTCCACCCAAAAACCCCCGGGAGGAGGAGGAGGAGGAGGAGGAGGAGGAGGAGGCGGGGGGCGTGCAGAGCGGAAGGAGGCCGCCGTTGCCTGCGGCGCCGGGCGCTGGAGCGCCCATGAGGAGCGGCGGGCCCGAAATTGCGGACAGGTACAACAGCTACAACCGGCCCCGCGCCAAAATCCCCTCGCCGGGCGAGGGCGGCAGCGCCCAGCCCGCCCTGCACAACCTGCCCGTGCCCCCCGTGCCCCCCGTGATCGGCCTGGCCAAGGCCGGCGCCCGCCCGGGCACCGGGAGCCCCTTCCCGGGGGGCAGCCCCCGCGCGGAGCCCCCCGAGCACGAGGGCGGCGACCAGGGCTCCCTCAAGGACGTGTTCAAGGGCTTCGACCCCACGGCCTCGCCCTTCTGCCAGTGAGGGAGGGGGAACGGGGCTGGGGGGGCCAGATGTGGGCTCCAGATGTGGGGGGGTGGTTAAATGCGCTCAAATCCGGCCAGGTGTGTCCAAATCTGCCCAAAATCCGGCCAGGTGTGTTCAAATCTGCCCAAAATCCGGCCAGGTGTGTTCAAATCTGCCCAAAATCCGGTCAGGTGGGGTTAAATGCGCTCAAAATCCAGCCAGGTGTGTCCAAATCTGCCCAAAATCCGGCCAAGTCTGCTTGAATCTGCCCAAAATCAGGTCTGGTATGGTTAAATCTGCCCAAAATCCGGTCAGGTGCGGTTAAATCTGCCCAAAATCTGGTCAGGTGTGGTTAAATCTGCCCAAAATCCGGTCAGGTGTGTCCAAATCTGCCCAAAATCCGGTCAGGTGTGGTTAAATCTGCCCAAAATCCAGTCAGGTCTGCTCAAAATCCAGTCAGGTCTGCTCGAATCTGCCCAAAATCTGGTCTGGTGTGGTTAAATGTGCTCAAAATCTGGTCAGGTCTGCTCAAAATGCATCTAGGTCTGCTGAAATGCACCCAAAATCCACCCAGGTGTGTCCAAATCTGCCCAAAATCTGGTCTGGTGTGGTTAAATCTGCCCAAAATCCACCCAAGTCTGCTCAAATCAACCCAAAATCCATCCAGGTCTGCTCAAAATGCATCTAGATCCACTCAAATGCACCCCAAATCCACCCAGGTCTGCTCAAATGTGCCCAAAATCTGATCAGGTCTGCTCAAATTGACTCAAAATCCATCCAGGTCTGCTCAAAATGCATCTAGATCCACTCAAATGCACCCAAAATCCGGTCAGGTGTGGTTAAATCTGTCAAAATCTGGTCAAGTCTGCTCAAAATGTATCTGGGTCTGCTCAAATCCACCCAAAATCCACCCAGGTCTGCTCAAAATTCATCCGGGTCTGCTCAAATCTGCCCTAAATCTGGTCAGGTGTGGTTAAATCTGCCCAAAATCCACCCAGGTCTGTTCAAAATCCATCTAGATCCATTCAAATCCACCCAAAATCCACCCAGGTCTGCTCAAATCAACCCAAAATCCAACCAGGTCTGCTCAAATCCGCCCGAAATCCGGCCAGGTGTGTCCAAATTTGCCCAAAATCTGGTCAGGTGTGGTCAAATGCACCCAAAATCCACCCAGGTGTGACCAAAATCCATTTAAATGCACCCAAAATCTGCTCAGATCCACCCAAAATCCACCCAAATCCACCCAAATTCACCCAGATCCTCCTAAATCCACTCAAAATTCACCCAAATCCACCCAGATCCTCCTAAATCCACTCAAAATTCACCTAAATCCACCCAAAATTTACACAAATTCACCCAAATCTGCTCCAAATTCACCCAAATCCACCCAAATCCTCCTAAATCCGTTCCAAATTCCCCAAATTCACCCAAATCCTCCTAAATCCGCTCCAAATTTACACAAATTCACCCTGATCCTCCTAAATCCACTCCAAATTTACACAAATTCACCCAAATCCTCCTAAATCCGCTCAAAATTCACACAAATTCACCCAAATCCTCCTAAATCCGCTCAAAATTCACACAAATTCACCCAAATCCACCCAAAATTTACACAAATTCCCCAAATCCGCCCAAATTCCCCCAAAAAATCCACCCAGACCCGAGGCTGGAGGGGGAAGCTGAGGCTCCGCACCAAGGAATGGAGAGAATTTGCACCAAAAATTGAAATTTCAGCCCCAAAAATGAGAAATCGAACCCTGGCAAATGGAATTGGAGACAAATTGAGCCCCAAAAAATCCAAATTGACGCCAAAAAATCTCAAAAAAGCAAATTTGATCGGAACCGACTCAAATCCTCCTCCAAAAATCCAAATTCATCCCCTAAAAAATCAAATCCGACCCCAAAAAATGAAATCCGACCTCAAAAAAGCAAAATTTGATCCCAAAAACCCAAACTCCGACCCCAAAACCACCCAATTTAGCCCAAAAATTCCCTCAGAAATTCCATCCACCCCAAATCCACAAAATCCACCCCCAACAACCCCAATTCCACCCCAAAAATCCCAAAATTCCCCAAAAAATCCCAAATTTCCCTGGAATTGGCCCCAGGAGCAGCCGGACTTGGGGGCGATTTTGGGGCGATTTTGGGGCGATTTTGTCCCTTTTTGGGTCCTTCCTCAGCCATAGAAATTGTAAATAAATCCCAAATTCCCCCAAATTCCCGAGGATTTCCCCCTGCGGTGACTTGGGCTCGAAATTCCCATTTTTTCCCCAAAAAAATTCCCAATTCTGGGGGAAAAAAACCCCAAATTTTGAGGGTTTGAGCAGCAAAAAGCCCCAAAATTTGGGGTTTTTGCCCCAAAATTCCCCTTGGTTCTGTGTCCCAATGGATTCAATCCGAGATTTTGGGGATTTGAGGCTCTTGCTCCGATTTTTCTGTGGGAAATGGGAGAAAAATCATCAAAAATGGGGAAAAATGGGGGAAAAAAGGCACAAAAATGGTAAAAAAATTGGAGAAATAGGGGAAAAAATGGCACAAAAATGGTAAAAAAATTGGAGGAAAAATTTTTAAAAATGGCACAAAAATGGTAAAAAATGGGGAAAAAAGGAAAAAATGGCACAAAAATGGTGAATAAATAAAATGAGACAAAAATCCCCAAAATCATGGGAAAAAAAAAAGAAAATTCAGCTAAAAATGGGGAAAATTGTGGAGAAAACATCAGAAATTCCATTTAAAAGCCATAAAAATAAAGGAAAAATTATTAAAAATCCCAAATTTCCATGAAAATGAAAATGGGGGAGAAAAAAAATTAAAATAAAGGAAAATTAAAATTGAAACGCATCAAAAATCAGGGGAAATGTCCAAAATCTGTGGGGAAAAATCATGGAAAATGAATGAAAATCTGTCCAAAATTGTTTAAAATACACAAAAAAAACCAAAAAAAAAAAAAAATAAAGAATTGTATGTGGGAATAAAATCAAAAATCATAGGAAAAAAAATTTAAATTGGGATTTTTGGGGGGAAAAAAATTAAATAAAAATTCCAGTTTGGGAGCGGCCAAAAAAAGCCCCAAAATTGGGAATTTTCCACCCCAAAATTGGGATTTTTCCAGCTCAAAATTGGGGATTTTTTTCCACTTAATCATTGGGATTTTCAGGTCCAAAATTGAGATTTTTTCACCACAAAATTGGGGTTTTTCCTCTTAAAATTTGGGATTTTTCAGCCCAAAATTGGGATTTTCAACCCCAAAATTTGGGATTTTCAGCCCAAAAATTTGGGATTTTCAGCCCAAAATTTGGGATTTTCAGCCCAAAAATTTGGGATTTTCAGCCCAAAATTTGGGATTTTCAGCCCAAAATTGGGATTTTCTTTTCCAGGTTTATTCCCATGATTTCCGGGAATTTTGGGGGGGAAATTTGGGAATTTTTGTAAAAGAATTTCTCGGGATTTTCGTTCTTTTTCCTTTTCTTTTTTTGTGTTTTTTATTTTTATTTTTGGGGCCCTTCCAGGGGCCGGGGGTGGGGGAGGGGGGATGGGAGATGATGTAATAAATATGTAAATATATGCAAATGAACCTGGCTGCCTCCAAGTGTGGGGAAATTTGGGGGGGGGAAGGGAATTTGGGGGGGAATTTGGGGTTTTGGGGGTTCCTGGGGGGAGATTTTGGGGGAATTTTGGGGAATTTTGGGGTTCCTGGGGGGAGATTTTGGGGGAATTTTGGGAGAAATTTGGGGGTTTTGGGGTTCCTGGGAGTTCCTGGGGTTCCTTGGGATTTTTGGGTTCCTTTTCCCCATTTTTGGGGGTTTTTTTCCCATTTTCAGGAATTTTTCCCCATTCTTGGGTTTTTTCCCATTTTCAGGAATTTTTTGCCCATTTTTGGGTTTTTTTCCCCATTTTCAGGAATTTTTGCCCATTTTTGGGGTTTTTTCCATTTTCAGGAATTTTTTCCTCATTTTTGGGTTTTTTCCTATTTTCAGGAATTTTTCCCCATTTTTGGTTTTTTTTCCCATTTTCAGGAATTTTTGCCCATTTTTGGGTTTTTTTCCATTTTCAGGATTTTTTTGCCCATTTTTTTTTCCCATTTTCAGGAATTTTTCCCCATTTTTAGTTTTTTTCCCATTTTCAGGAATTTTTCCCCATTTTTAGTTTTTTCCATTTTCAAATTTTTTTTATTTTTGTTTTTTTTTCCCATTTTCAGGAATTTTTGCCCATTTTTTGTTTTTCCCCATTTTCAGGAATTTTTGCCCATTTTTTGGTTTTTTCCCCATTTTCAGGAATTTTTCCCCATTTTTTTTTCCTTTTTCCCATTTTTGGTTTTTTTTTTCCATTTTCAATTTTTTGCCATTTTGGGTTTTTTTCCCCATTTTCAGGAATTTTTTCCCCATTTTTGGTTTTTTCCCATTTTCAGAATTTTTTTCCCCTTTTTGGGTTTTTCCCATTTTCAGGATTTTTCCCCATTTTGGGGCCCCAGCAGGAAATGGGGGTGGGGGAGGGGCGGGGTGGGGGAGGGGCGGGGTGGGGGAGGGGCGGCGCTTCCTGCCCAGATGTTCCCAACAGCTGGAACGGGGGGGGGGGAGGGGTCGCGATTGTCCCCAAATGTCCCCGTTTGGGGGAGGGAGGACAGGACCCCCAGGGGATCCCCCCATTTTTGGGGTTCCCCCATTTTTGGGGGTTCCCCTCCCCCATTCTTATTATCTCCCCCCATTTTTGAGGCCCCTCCCCATTTGGCTCCTCCCCCATTTTTAGCGCCCCTCCCCCATTTTTCGTGTCCCCTCCCCCACTTTTCAGACCCCTCCCCCATTTTGTTGCCCCTCCCCCATTTCTCATGTCCCCTCCCCCATTTTAAGGCCCCACCCCCATTTTTTGGGGATCCCCCCCCCATTCCTTGGCATCCCACCCCCCATTTTTAAGGTCCCCGCCCCATTTTTGTGGCCCCATTTTCTGTGGCCCCTCCCCATTTTTGTGGCCCCTCCCCAATTTTTGCCCCTCCCATTTTTTTGGCCCCCCCTATTTTTGCCCCTCCCCAATTTTTGGGATTCCCCCCATTTTTTGTGGCCCTCCCAATTTTGGGATTCCCCTCCCCATTTTTTTTGTCCCTTCCCCCACTTTCTCATCCCAATTTTTATTTCCCTTTATTTTTTTATTTCTTTTTTTTTTTTTGGGGTGGGGGGAGGAGGAGGACCCCAAAAAAAATTTTTGGGGTCTCCTCCCCCCTTTTTAATTTTAATTTTTTTTTTTGGGGGGGGGGGGGTCCCGGGGTCTCCGCGTTTTTGGGGGGGGGGTCACGTGGTCTCATTTGGGGGGTCACGTGGTCTCATTTTTGGGGAGGGGTCCCGGGGTCTCCTCATTTTTTTGGGGGGGGTCACGGGGGCTCCTCGTTTTTGGGTTGGGGTCTCTGCAGCAGCCGCTGCTTCGGGAGCCCCTTGAGCAGCGCCAGCAGCTGCGCGATGAACTCCTGCGGCCCCAATTAACGCCAATTAGCGCTAATGAACCCCCGGATCATTAACCCCGCCCCCACCCCCCTTAAAGAGATAAGGGAGGGGGGAGGGGCTCCCCCCCCCCCCCGGAAGTGCCGCTCGCGCTCGAGGCCGAATTTTTTCGCCTTTTAAAGCCGGGATGGGAGCGGGGTGGGGAGGGGCAGCTGTGGGGGGTGGGGGCAGGGACCCCACCCCCACAGCCGCCCCCCCCATTCTGCTCCTCCCCCAATTTTCCCTCTTCTCTTTTAGCCCTTCCCCCCCCCAAATTTTTGCCCCCCAAATTTTACCCTCCCCACAATTTGCCCTCCCCACCGTTTTTACCCTCCTCCGTTTTACCCCTTCCCCCCTTTTTACCCTCCCCCATTTCCCCCATTTCCCCCCCCCTTTTACCCCTCAAATTTCCCTCCCCCAATTTCCCTCCCCATCTCCCCCTCCCCTTTACCCCTCCCCATTTCCCCTCCCCAAAATTTGCCCCTCCCCATTTTCCCCCCTCCCCCATTTCCCCCCCCCCGATTTGCCCCTCCCCCAATTTCCCTTCCCCCATTTTCCCATCCCCATTTTCCCCCCCCCCAAATTCGCCCCTCCCCCATTTCCCCCCCAAATTTTACCCTCCCCCCCCTATTTTCCCTCCCCACCTGGGTGTCGGCGGCGCAGGAGCTCAGGATGCCCTGGACGGGAAGGGGTTAATCAGGGTGGGGAGGGGGTCCATGGGGAAGGTGGGGGAGGGGCTCTGACCCCCCCCCCCCCCACCGCCCACCTGCAGTTTTGGGTTCTCTCCTCGTCCGTCTCCAGCTCCAGCAGCTCATCGATGTTCACCTCGGCGGGCATGGCCTGCTCCTGGGGGGCACCGGCACCCCGAATGGCACCGGGACCCCCAAAATGTCATTGACCCCCCCTCAGTGTCACCGGGACCCCCCCTCAGTGTCACTGAATCCCCCAAAATGGCACCGGGACCCCCCCAAAATGGCACCGGGACCCCCCCAAAATGGCACCGGGACCCCCGAAATGGCACCGGGACCCCCGAAATGTCACTGAACCCCCGAAATGGCACTGAACCCCCAAAGTGTCACCGGGACCCCCAAAGTGTCACTGACCCCCCTCATGGCACCGGGACCCCCCTCAAATGTCACTGAACCCCCAAAATGGCACCGGGACCCCCAAAGTGTCACTGACCCCCCCTCAGTGTCACTGAATCCCCAAAACTGAACCCCCGAAATGGCACCGGGACCCCGAAATGGCACCGGGACCCCCCCTCGGTGTCACTGAATCCGCCAAAATATCATTGGAACCCCCGAAATGGCACCGGGACCCCCAAAGTGTCACCGGGACCCCCGAAATGGCACCGGGACCCCCCCTCAGTGTCACTGACCCCCCCCAAATGTCACTGAATCCCCAAAATGGCACCGGGACCCCAGAAATGGCACCGGGACCCCCGAAATGTCACTGACCCCCCCCTCAGTGTCACCGGGACCCCCACAAAATGGCACTGAACCCCCAAAGTGTCACCGGGACCCCCAAAGTGTCACTGACCCCCCTCGGGGGCACCGGGACCCCCCCTCAGTGTCACTGAACCCCCCAAAATGGCACCGGGACCCCCAAAGTGTCACTGACCCCCCTCAGGGCACCAGGACCCCAAATGGCACCCCCCCTGGACCCCCCCCTCAGTGTCACTGGGACCCCAAAATATCATTGGACCCCCCAAAATGGCACCGGGACCCCCGAAGTGTCACTGAACCCCCGAAATGTCACTGAACCCCAAAGTGTCACTGGGACCCCAAAATGGCACTGGGACCCCTCAAATGGCACCAGGACCCCCCTCAGTGTCATTGAACCCCCCCAAATGGCACTGGACCCCCAAAATGTCACTGGGACCCCCAAAGTGTCATTGGGACCCCAAAATGGCACCGGGACCCCCAAATGGCACCGGGACCCCCCAAATGTCACCGGGCCCCCCCAAAATGGCACCGGGACCCCCAAAGTGTCACTGACCTCCCCAATGTCACTGGGACCCCCAAAATGTCACCGGGACCCCCCCCCAAATGGCACCCCCCCAAAGTGTCACTGACCCCCAAAATGTCACCCCCCCAAAATGGCACCGACCCCCAAATGTCACTGGGACCCCAAAATGTCACCGACCCCCCAAAATGGCACCGACCCCCTCATTGTCCCCAACCCCCAAATGTCCCCTGCCTCCCCTCCCCATGTCCGGTCCCCCAAATGTCCTCCGAACCCCCCCCGCTCCATCTGTCCGTTCCCACGGGTGGGGGAGGGGCAGGTCCCGCCTGGGATCCTCGGGAATCCTCCCGGTCCCGGTCCCGGTTCTGGTTCTGATCCCGGTTCTGTTCCCAGCTCAGTTCCCGGTCCCATTCCCGGTCCCCATCCTGGTCCTCGGTTCTGTTCCCAGTCCCATTTCCAGTCCTGGACCCACTCCTGGTCCCGGTTCTGTTCCCGGTCCCATTCCCGGTTCCACTTCTGTTCCCGGTCTCTATTCCCGGTCCTGATCCCGTTCCCGGTCCCATTGCCCACTCCCAGTCCCGGTTCCAGTCCCATTCCCGGTCCCGGTTCTGTTCCCGGTCCCGGTTCTGTTCCTGGTCCCTGCTCCTGGTCCTGATGCCGTTCCCCGTCCCGTTCCTGGTCCCGGTCCCCATTTCCAGTCCCATTCCTGGTCCCGTTCCCATTCCCGGTCCTGATCCCATTCCCGGTCCATTCCCCACTCCCAGTCCCGTTCCCGGTTCTGTTCCCAGTCCCGTTCCTGGTCCTGGTTCTGTTCCTGGTCCCGTTCCCATTCCCAGTCCCGGTTCTGGTCCCAGTCCCATTCCCAGTCCCATTGCTGGTTCCCATTCCCGGTTCCGGTTCCCAGTTCCCATTCCCCAGTGCTGCTTCAGTTCCTGATCCCATTCCCAGTCTCAGTCCCGGTCCCATTCCCTGGTCCTGGTTCCGGTCCCATTCCCAGTCCCGATCTCCGTTCCCGGTCCCATTCCCAGTCCCATTCCTGGTCCCGTTCCCATTCCCGGTCCTGATCCCATTCCCGGTCCATTCCCCACTCCCAGTCCCGTTCCTGGTTCCCATTTCCAGTCCCATTCCTGGTCCTGATCCCATTCCCGGTCCATTCCCCACTCCCAGTCCCGTTCCTGGTTCTGTTCCCAGTCCCGTTCCTGGTCCTGGTTCTGATCCCATTCCCAGTCCCGATCCCCGTCCCGGTTCCCATCCCAGTCCCATTCCCAGTCCCATTGCTGGTTCCCATTCCCGGTTCCGGTTCTGTTCCCGGTCCCATTCCCAGTCCCATTGCTGGTTCCCATTCCCGGTTCCGGTTCCCAGTTCCCATTCCCCAGTGCTGATTCAGTTCCTGATCCCATTCCCAGTCTCAGTCCCGGTCCCATTCCCTGGTCCTGGTTCCGGTCCCATTCCCAGTCCTGATCTCCGTTCCCGGTCCCTTCCCGGTCCCATTCCCTGGTCCTGGTTCCGGTCCCATTCCCGGTCCCGATCTCCGTTCCCGGTCCCATTCCCGGTCCCACGTTCCCTTCCAGGTCCCAGTCCCGGTCCTGATCCGTTCCCCGGTCCCAATCCCCAGTCCTGGTCCCGTTCCCGGTCCCACTCCCAGTCCCCATTCCCGGTCCCGATCCCGTTCCTGGTCCGTTCCCCGGTCCCGATCCCGTTCCTGGTCCATTCCCCGGTCCTTGCCCCTTTCCCTGTCCCCATCCCGGTCCCGGTTCCCATCGCGTTCCTGGTCCCGTTCCTGATTCCCGGTCCCCATTCCCAGTCCCGGTCCCCATCCCTTGCCCAGTTCCATTCCTGGTCCTGGTCCTTGGTCTGGGTCCCCATCCCGGTCCCGTTCCCGGCCCCGCTCCTGCTCCCGGTCCCAGTCCCGGTCCCGTTCCTCCTCCCGGTCCCGCTCCCGCTGCAGTTCCCGGTGCCGATCCCGCTTTTACTTTCCCCGGTTCCATTCCCGGTCCCGTTCCTTCTCCCGGTCCCTGTCCCCATCCCCGGTCCCTGGTCCATCTCCCGGTTCCAGTTCCCAGTCCCGGTGCTGTTCCTCCCGGTCCATTTCCCAGCCCCTTTCCCGGTCCCTGATCCATCTCCCGGTCTCGGTCCCGGTTCATTTTCCTGGCTCCCGGTCCTGTTCCCATCCCACGGTTCCCAGACCGGTCCCGGTCCATTTCCCAGTCCTGGTCCCCGGACCCATCCTCATCTGCATCCCGGTGCCCCACCCCGGTACCCTCCCTGCGCCTCCATCCCCGTCCTGGTCCCGGTCCTGGTCCCGGTCCCATTCCCCGGTCCCGGTCCCTGAGCCTCCATCCCCAATTCCCGATTCCCCTGCCCCATCCCCGGTTCCCGGTGCCGGTTCCGTTACCCGTCCCCGGTAGAGCTCCCCGAGCCTGCCGTCCATCCACTGCTCGGTGCCGATCCCGTTCCCCTGCCCCGTTCCCGGTTCCCCTGCCCCATTCCCGGTCCCTCATTCCCGTTCCCGTTCCCGTTACCCGTCCCCGGTAGAGCTCCCCGAGCCTGCCGTCGATCACTGCTCGGTGTCGGTCCCGGTTTCCCTGCCCCATTCCCGGTTTCCCAGCCCCATTCCCGGTTTCCCCCCGTCCCCGTTCCCATTCCCGTTCCCGTTACCCGTCCCCGGTAGAGCTCCCCGAGCCTGCCGTCGATCACTGCTCGGTGTCCATCACGTTCCCCAGCCCCATTCCCGGTCCATTCCCGGTCCATCCCCGGTTCCCGTTCCCGTTACCCGTCCCCGGTAGAGCTCCCCGAGCCTGCCGTCGATCACTGCTCGGTGCCGATCCCGTTCCCCTGCCCCATTCCCGGTCCATCCCCGGTTCCCGGTGCCGTTACCCGTCCCCGGTAGAGCTCCCCGAGCCTGCCGTCGATCCACTGCTCCGTGTCCAGCCGCCGCTGCAGCTCCTGCCGGTTGTACTTGACCGTGACCCGCGCCGCCCTGCGCTGCACGCCGGGGCTGCGGCCCGGGGAGCCCCGCACCGGGGAGAGCCCCCCCGGGGACCCCTCCGGGCCCGGCGAGAGCCCCCCCGGCCCCGGGGCCGCCCGGCCCTGCCGCCGCCCCACCCGGTTCGCCGCCATCGCTCGGGACGCGGCTCCGGCCCCGCCGCCGGGGGTAGGGGGCGATGGGCGGGGCTTATAAGGGCGTGGCAGGGGCGTGGCCTAAGACCAGACCACCCCATCGCCCCTCCCGTTGTCCCGTTGGGCGTGGCGGGGGCGTGATGTGGGCGTGGCTTAAGGATGGATTTTCCTTGTAGCCCCTCAGTGACCCCCCCCAGGGGAGGGGCGGGGCCTAAAAGGGCGTGGCTGAGGCGTGGCTTAAGCGTAGACTGCCCCATTTCCGTTATCCCCACCGTTATCCCGGGTGGGCGTAGTGTGGGCGTGGCCTAATGTTGGAATTCGCTTGTAGCCCCTCCCATTGCTGCCGGGAGGATGGGCGTGGCCTAAAAGGGCGTGGTTTGGTGTGGCCTAATATGGGAATTCGCTTGTAGCCCTCCCATTATTGCCGGGAGGATGGGCGTGGCCTAAAAGGGCGTGATGTGGGCGTGGCTTAATGCTGGAATTCACGTGTAGCCCCTCCCATTGCCGGCAGCGATATGGGCGTGGCTTAAAGGGGCGTGGTGAGAGGCGTGGTCTGGGCGTGGCTTGGTCTTGGAATGCCTCCATAGCCCCCCCAGACCCCAAAATCCCCCAAAAACCCTGATCCAAAACTCCCACCCAAAACCCCCCAGACCCCAAAACTGCCCCCAAACCCTCTCAAAACCTCCCCAAAATCCCCCCGGTTCTCCCCCAAAACCCCCCAGACCCCAAAGCCCCCTCCAGAGTCCTCTCAAAATTCCAAATCGCCCCCCAAACCCCCCCAAAATCCCCCAAACCCCCTTGAAAACCTCCCCCAAACCCCCCAAAAGTCCCCCAAAAGCCCCCAGAACCCCCGACCCCCAACCGCCCCCCCAGAACTCCCCTAAAACCCCCAACCCCCAAGAATCCCCCAGACCCCAAATCTACTCCAAAACTCCCCAAAACCCCAAATCCCCGCCAGAACCCCCCAAATCCCCCCAAACTGCCCCCAAATCCCTCCTAGCTCCCTCAGAACCCTGCCAAGAATCCCCCACACCCCAAATCCAATTAAATTCCCCCAAATCCCCCTCCAAACCCCCCCGAACCCCCCAAAACCGCCCCCCAAACACCCCCAAATCCCTCAAAACTTCCCAACAACTCCCAAATTCCCCAAATCTCCCCCAGAACCCCCCAAACCCCCCCCAAAATCCCCCCAAAATTGTTCCCAAAACCCCCAAATTCCCCAAACACCCCCAAATCCTCAAAACTTCCATGAACTCTCCAAATGCCCCAAATCCCCCCAGAACCCCCCCAAATCCCCAAATTTGCTCCCAAAACCCCCAAATTCCCCAAATTCTCCCAAATCCCCCCAAACCCCAGACCCCAAAACCCCCAACCCCCAACAGCCGCGCGATTTCCCGCGTCACATGCAAATGAAGGGGGCGTGGCTTCTATCACCCCCGACCGTCCCATAGAAGGGAATAACGTTATGGGCGTGGCCTCGCGTTGTGGGCGTGGCCTAAGCCGCCGTTTCCCCTCCTTCTTTTTTTTTTTTTTCCGGGAGGAGGGTGGGTGGGCGTGGCCGTGGCCGGCGCGCGCGGTGGGCGTGGCCGCCGCCGGCGCACCTGGGTGACGTCAGCGGCGCTCACCTGCGATGGCGGCGGGGCGGCTCCTCCCGCTGCTGCTGCTGCTCCTGGGGGGCCCGGGGGGCTCCGCGGGACCCCCGGCGGCCCGCCGCCCTCGCCGGTACCGGGGGCGGGGGGAGTTGGGGGTCCCGGGGGGATTTGGGGGAGTTTGGGGGGGGATTTGGGGGTTTGGGGGATTTGGGGGGTTTGGGGGTTGGGGGATTTTGGGGGATTTGGGGGAGTTTTGGAGAGCCCTGGGGAGTTTTTTGGGGGATTTTGGAGGATTTGGGGGGTCTTTGGGAGATTTTGGGGGGGACTGAGGGGTCCTGGAGGGGATTTGGGGGGAGTTTTGGGGGGTCCTGGAGGGGATTTGGGGGAGTTTTGGGGGGTCCTGGGGGTGTTTTGGGGGGTCCCGGAGGGGATTTGGGGGGGATTTTGGGGTGATTTGGGGCAGTTTGGGGGGTCCTGGAGGGGCTTTGGGGGGGAGATCCCGAATTTTGAGGAGATCCCGAATTTTGGGAGGGGTCCCAGGAAGGATTTTGGGGTCAGTAACGGGTCCGTACCCCAAACCGGTGCCGGTTACCGGGATTTTGGGGGGGGATTTTGGGGTGAATTTCGGGGTTTTTGGGTCAATAACGGGCATTTCCGCAGCCCGGTGCCGGTTACCGGCGCTCAGGGTGGATTTTGGGTTGAATTTGGGGGTTTTTGGGGTCAATAACAGGCATTTCCCAGGGTGCCGGTTACCGGCGCTCACGGTTCCCAGGGTGGATTTTGGGTTGAATTTGGGGGTTTTTGGTGTCGGTTTCCCCAGCCCGGTGCCGGTTACCGGCGCTCACGGTGGATTTTGGGTTGAATTTGGGGGTTTTTGGGGTCAATAACGGGCATTTCCCCAGCCCGGTGCCGGTTACCGGCGCTCACGGTTCCCAGGGTGGATTTTGGGTTGAATTTGGGGGTTTTTGGTGTCGGTTTCCCCAGCCCGGTGCCGGTTACCGGCGCTCAGGGTGGATTTTGGGGTGAATTTGGGGGTTTTTGGTGTCGGTTTCCCCAGCCCGGTGCCGGTTACCGGCGCTCACGGTTCCCAGGGTGGATTTTGGGTTGAATTTGGGGGTTTTTGGGTCAATAACGGGCATTTCCCGCAGCCCGGTGCCGGTTACCGGCGCTCACGGTTCCCACGGTAGATTTTGGGTTGAATTTGGGGGTTTTTGGGGTCAATAACGGGCATTTCCCCAACCCGGTGCCGGTTACCGGCGCTCACGGTGGATTTTGGGGTGAATTTGGGGGTTTTTGGTGTCGGTTTCCCCAGCCCGGTGCCGGTTACCGGCGCTCACCGGCCGCTGCCGCGCCTCCATCCCGCGCTGGTTTTTCAACGCCTCCTCCGGGAGCTGCGAGAGTTTCGTGTTCGGCGGCTGCGGCGGCAACGAGAACAACTTCGGGAGCGAACGGGAGTGCCGGGAGAGCTGCGGGGACGCACCGGGAAACACCGGTGAGAACCGGAAATACCGGGAAATACCGGGAGGGACCGGGGAATAACGGGGAATAACGCGGGAATACCGGGGAAATACCGGGAACAACTTCGGGAGCGAACGGGAGTGCCGGGAGAGCTGCGGGGAGACACCGGGAAACACCGGTGAGAACCGGAAATACCGGGAGAGACCGGGGAATAACGGGAGGGACCGGGAAATACCGGGAGAAACTTCGGGAGCGAACGGGAGTGCCGGGAGAGCTGCGGGGAGACACCGGGAAACACCGGTGAGAACCGGAAATACCGGGAGAGACCGGGGAATAACGGGGCAATACCGGGGAAATACCGGGAACAACTTCGGGAGCGAACGGGAGTGCCGGGAGAGCTGCGGGGACGCACCGGGAAACACCGGTGAGAACCGGAAATAACGGGGAATAACGGGGAATAACGGGCGGGACCGGGAGATACCGGGGAATACCGGGAGGGGCAGGGCCGGGATTTTGGAATATTTTGCTGCCAAACCCCCCCGGGTTGGTGCCGGTTTTTCCCATTTTTCCCTTTTTTTTTCCTTCTTTTTTCCTGTTTTTTCCCCCAATTTTTCCCCATTTTCTCAAATTTTCCCCATCTTGCCCCATTTTTTCCCATTTCCCCCATATTTTCCCCCAATTCTCCCCATTTTTCTCCCATTTTCCTCCCATTTTTTCCCATTTTCCCCATTTTTCCCATTTCCCCCATTTTCTCCCAATTCTCCCCATTTTTTTCCTCACCCTTTCTCCATTCTTTCCCATTTTCTCCAATTTTCCCACTTTCCCCATTCTTCCCCATTTTCTCCCCCACTTTTTCCCCATTTTTTCTTTTTTTCTCTTTTTTTCTTTTTTTCTCTTTTTTCTCATTTTCCCTCTTTTTTTTCTCTTTATTTCCCCATTTTTCCTCATTTTCTCTTTTTTTTCCTCATTTTTCCCATTTTTTCTCTTTTTTTCCCTCATTTTTTCCTCATTTTTTTCTCATTTTCTCCCCATTTTTTCTCATTTTCTCTCCTTTTTTTTCTAATTTTTTCCTCATTTTTTTCTAATTTTCTCCCCATTTTTTTCTCATTTTCTCTCCTTTTTTTTCTCATTTTTCCTCATTTTCCCCCTCATTTTTCCCATTTTTCCTCATTTTTTCCCCATTTTTCCGCAGTTCTCTCCGGCCCCGTCACCACCAACTCCACCCTCGCAGGTAACTCCGCCCTTGGGGCATTTTCTGAGCGTTTGGGGCAGATTTCAGCAGAAATTGTGAATTTTGAAGGAATTTGGCCCAAATTTGAACAGAAATGTCGAATTTCAAAGGAATTTGCTGTAAATTGAAGTAGAAATTCTGAATTTTGAAAAGATTTGGGGCAGAGTTCAGCAGAAATTGTGAATTTGGACTGGATCAGGCACAAATTTCAGCAGAAATTCTGAATTTTGAAGGGATCTGGGCCAGATTTAACAGGAAATGTTGAATTTTCAGGGGGAATATTTTGAATTTTAAACAGGTTTGAAGGATTTATTTAATTTCAAGAAAATTTTGAATTTTGACTGGATGGGGATGGATTTCCTGGAAATTTTGAATTTTAAATGGAATTTTGGATTTTGATGTGGAAATTTTGAATTTAGACTGGACCAGGACCCAGATTTCCCTGGAAATGTTGAATTTCAAAGGGGGAATTTTGAATTTCCAAGGGGAAATTTCGTATTTCCAAGGGAGAATTTTTGGATTTTGAAGGGGAAATTTTGGATTTAGATGTGGAAATTTTGAATTCAGACTGGATCAGGCCCAGATTTAACTGGAAATTTTGAATTTCCAAGGGGAAATTTCATATTTCCGAGGGGGAATTTTGGATTTTGATGTGGAAATTTTGAATTTTGACTGGACCAGGACCCAGATTTCCCTGAAAATGTTGAATTTCAAAGGGGAAATTTTGCATTTTGAAGGGGAAATTTTGGATTTCCGAGGGGCAATTCTGGATTTTGAGGTGGGAATTTTGGGGTTTTGATGGGGAATTTTTGGATTTTGATGTGGAAATTTTTGCATTTTGGAGGGGAAATTTTGCATTTCAAGGGGAATTTTGGATTTAGATGTGGAAATTCTGAATTCAGACTGGATCAGGGCTGGTTTTAACTGGGAAATTTGAATTTTGAAGGGGAAATTTCGTATTTCCAAGGGGGAATTTTGGATTTTGATGGGAAAATTCTGAATTTAGACTGGACCAGGACCCAGATTTCCCTGGAAATTCTGAATTTCAAAGGGGAAATTTTGGATTTCCAAGGGGAATTTTTGGATTTTGAGGTGGGAATTTTTGGATTTTGATGGGGAATTTTGGATTTTGATGGGAAAATTCTGAATTTTTGGATTTTTTGGTGGAAATTTTGAATTTTGAGGGGAAATTTAAATTTTTCCCCCAATTTTGTGTTTTGATGTGGAATTTTTGCATTTTTATGGGGAATTTTTGCATTTTTATGGGGAATTTTTGTATTTTGAGGTGGGAATTTTTGGGTTTTGAAGGGGAAATTTTGAAATTTGAGGTGGAATTTTTGGATTTTGAGGTGGAATTTTGGGTTTTGATGTGGAATTTTTGAATTTTGAGGTGGAATTTTTGAATTTTGATGTGGAATTTTTGGGTTTTGATGTGGAATTTTTGGGTTTTGATGTGGAATTTTTGAATTTTGAGGTGGAATTTTTGAATTTTTAAATGGGAATTTTTGCATTTTTCCCCGTCCCAGAGCTGTGCTCGGTGCCCCCGTGCCCGGGCCGTGCCGCGCCGCGTTCCCGCGCTGGTTTTTTATGGATTTTGTAGTGAAAATTTTGAATTTCCAAGGGGGAATTTTGGATTTTGAAGGGGAAATTTCGTATTTCCGAGGTGGAATTTTTGGGTTTTGAGGTGGAATTTTTGAGTTTTGAGGTGGAATTTTTGGATATTGAAGTGGGAATTTTTGGATTTAGATGTGGAAATTTTGAATTTAGACTGGACCAGGGCCAGTTTTAACTGGAAATTTTGTATTTTGAGGTGGAATTTTTGAGTTTTGATGGGGAATTTTTACATTTTTATGGGGAATTTTTGGATTTTGAGGTGGAATTTTTGGATTTTGAGGTGGAATTTTGTATTTTCCCCCCCCCAGAGCTGTGCTTGGCGCCGCCCGTGCCGGGGCCGGGCCGTGCTGCGTTCCCGCGCTGGTTCTACGGAGCTTGGAGTGAAAATTTTGGGGTTTGAGGTGGAATTTTTGGGTTTTGAGGTGGAAATTTTGAGTTTCAATGTGGAATTTTGGCATTTTTATGGGGAACTTTTGAATTTTGAGGTGGAATTTTTGGGTTTTGAGGTGGAATTTTTGGGTTTCAATGTGGAATTTTTGGGTTTCAATGTGGAATTTTTGTATTTTGATGTTTTTTCCCCTCAGAGCTGTGTGTCATTTTGATGGAGCTGGAGTGAAAATTTTGGGTTTTGATGGGGAATTTTTGGATTTAGATGTGGAAATTTTGAATTTAGACTGGACCAGGGCCAGATTTAACTGGAAATTTCGAATTTTGAAGGGGAAATTTCGTATTTTGACGGGGAAATATCGTATTTCCAAGGGGGAATTTTGGATTTTGAGGTGGGAATTTTGAATTTTTAAATGGGAATTTTTGTATTTCCCCCAGAGCTGTGAAAATTTTGAATTTTTGTGGAGTTTGTAGTGAAAATTTTGAATTTTGATGTGGAATTTTTGGATTTAGATGTGGAAATTTTGAATTTAGACTGGATCAGGGCCAGATTTAACTGGAATTTTTGAATTTTGAGGTGGAATTTTTGGGTTTTGAGGTGAGAATTTTTGGGTTTTGAGTGGGAAGTTTTGGATTTAGATGTGGAAATTTTGAATTTAGACTGGACCAGGGCCGGTTTTAACTGGAAATTTTGTATTTTGAGGTGGAATTTTTGAGTTTTGAGGTGGGAATTTTTGGGTTTTGAGGTGGGAATTTTGAATTTTTAAATGGGAATTTTTGTATTTCCCCCCCCAGAGCTGTGCTCGGCGCCCCCCGTGCCGGGGCCGTGCCGCGCCGCGTTCCCGTGCTGGTTTTTTATGGATTTTGTAGTGAAAATTTTGGGTTTCGATGTGGGATTTTTGGATTTTGATGTGGAAATTTTGAATTTAGACTGGACCAGGGCCAGATTTAACTGGAAATTTCGAATTTTGAAGGGGAAATTTCGTATTTTGACGGGGAAATATCGTATTTCCAAGGGGGAATTTTGGATTTTGAGGTGGGAATTTTGAATTTTTAAATGGGAATTTTGCGTTTTCCCCGTCCCAGAGCTGTGCTCGGCGCCCCCCGTGCCCGGGCCGTGCCGCGCCGCGTTCCCGCGCTGGTTTTGTGGAGTTTGGAGTGAAAATTTTGAATTTTGATGTGGAATTTTTGCATTTTGATGTTGAATTTTTCCATTTTCCCCGTCCCAGAGCTGTGCTCGGCGCCGCCCGTGCCCGGGCCGTGCCGCGCCGCGTTCCCGCGCTGGTTCTACGTGCCCGCGGAGCGCTCGTGCCGCGAGTTCACGTACGGCGGCTGCCGCGGCAACGCCAACAACCACCGGGACGAGCGCGAGTGCCTGCGGCGCTGCCGGCCCCAGGGTGAGCGGAGCCCCAAAATCGCCCGAACCCGGCCCAAAATCCGGCCCCGAGCCGCAGAACACAGAGGGGGAAAACGGGCGCAAAATTTGGGGAAAAATCGCGCAAAAAAATTGCACCCAAAAAGCTCAAAATGTAAAAAATTCGGCCCAAAATCATCGCAGGATTCTTAAAAAAAAAAAAAATTAAAATATAAATATACTTTATAATGTGAATGTATAAATATATTATTTGTATGTTTATATAGAGATAGGTAAATAAAAATATATATGTAATATAAGTAAATTAATTTATTTATAATACTTATAAAATATTAATATATAATAAACATATAAATAGTAGTATATTATCTATAATAAATATATTAATATTAATAAAATATTAATTTACTGCATTAAAACATGAATATATTAATATATAAGTATGTTGTTTGCATATTTATATATAAATATACATATATAAACAGTACAAACAATATAATATAATATATATTCTGGTATCATATATATAATAATGTATCATATATATATATATATGTAATATAAATTCATTTATTTATTTTATAATATTAAAAAATAGCCACAAATTTTTTTAAAATTCCCCAAAAATAATCACAGGAGTTTTAAAATGGGATTTAAAAAATAGCCACCAAATTTTAAATATTTAAACATTTAAATATTTTAAATATTAAATAAGAAAAAAGATGCCATGCAAATCAGCCATCATTTTTTAATGTTCACCCCAAAAATTGAACAGAATTTCAAAAAATTTGCCCCAAAATCCCCAAAAATTTGCCCTGAAATTCCCCAAGATTTGCCCCAAAATTTGCCCCCAAATCCCAAAAAAAATTGCCCTAAAATTTGCCCCAAAATTTGCCCTGAAATTTGCCCCCAAAATTTGCCCTGAAATTCCCCAAGATTTGCCCCACAATTTGCCCCCAAATCCCCAAAAATTTGCCCCAAATCCCCCAAAAAATTGCCCTAAAATTTGCCCCCAAAATTTTGCCCTGAAATTCCCCAGATTTGCCCCAAGACCCCCCCAGAAATTTTCCCTGAAATTCCCCAAAATTTTGCCCCAAAATTTTGCCCCACAATTCCCCAAATTTGTCTCAAAATTGCCCCAAATTTGTCCCAAAATTTGCCCCAAAAATTCCCCAAATTTGCCCCAAAATTCTCCAAGATTTTGCCCCAGAATTTCCCCAAATTTCCCCAAATTTCCCCAAATTGTCCCCAAATCCTGAGAATGGCCCCAAATGTCCCCAGGAGATTTCCCCGATGAATTCCAAATGTCCCCTCCTCCAAAATGAGTCCTGAGTGTCCCCAAATGTCCCCAAATGTCCCCAAATCCCTCCTGAATGGCCCCAAATGTCCCCAAATCCCTCCTGAGTGTCCCCAAATGTCCCCAAATCCCCTCTGAGTGTCCCCAAATCCCCCCTGAATGGCCCCAAATGTCCCCAAATCCCCTCTGAATGTCCCAAAATGTCCCAAAATCCCCCCTGAATGGCCCCAGATGTCCCCAAATCCCTCCTGAATGGCCCCAAATGTCCCCAAATCCCCTCTGAATGGCCCCAGATGTCCCCAAATCCCCCCTGAATGGCCCCAAATATCCCCAAATCCCCCATGTCCCCAAATCCCCTCTGAATGTCCCCAAATCCTTCCCAGTCCCTTCAGTGTCCCCCAGGGTCCCCAAATGTCCCCTGAATGTTCCCAAGTCCCTCCCAGTGTCCCCCCATTGTCCCCCAAATGTCCAAAAATCCCTCTCAGTGTCCCCAAATCCTCTCCAGTGTCCCCAAATTCCCTCCAAATGTCCCCAGATGTCCCCAAATCCTCCCTGAATGTCCCTAAATCCCCCCAAATGTCCCCAAATCCCCCCAAATGTCCCCAAATCCCCCCCCACAGTGTCCCTCCCGATGTCCCTGTCCCCATTTTGGGCTGTCCCTGACCCCATTTCCATCCCCAGGGTTGGTTTTGGTGGCCCTGGTGGCCGCGCTGGCCCTGGTGGCCGCCGCGCTGTCCCTGACCCCATTTCCATCCCCAGGGCTGGTCCTGGTGGCCGCGGTGGCCCTGACTGTCCCTGTCCCCGTTTCTGTCCCCATTTTGGGGTGTCCCTGTCCCCATTTTGGGGTGTCCCTGACCCCATTTCCATCCCCAGGGTTGGTCCTGGTGGCCCTGGTGGCCCTGGTGGCCCTGGTGGCCCTGGTGGCCCTGGTGGCCGCCGCGCTGTCCCTGGCTGTCCCTGTCCCCATTCCTGACCCCATTTCCATCCCTAGGGTTGGTCCTGGTGGCCCTGGTGGCCGGGGTGGCCCCTGACCCGTGTCCCTGTCCCCATTTCTGTCCCCAGGGTTGGTTTTGGTGGCCCTGGTGGCCCTGGTGGCCCTGGTGGCCGCCGCGCTGTCCCTGGCTGTCCCTGTCCCCGTTTCTGTCCCCATTTTGGGCTGTCCCTGACCCCATCTTTTCCATCCCCAGGGTTGGTCCTGGTGGCCCTGGTGGCCGCGCTGGCCCTGGTGGCCGCTGCGCTGTCCCTGTCCCCATTTTGTCCCCTGTCCCTGTCCCCAGGGTGTCCCATTTCTGGCCCCAGGGCTGATCCCTGGTGGCCCTGGTGGCCCCTGTCCCCGTTTCTGTCCCCATTTCGGGGTGTCCCTGGCCCCAATTCTGTCCCCATTTCTGTCCCCAGGGTTGGTTTTGGTGGCCCTGGTGGCCGCGCTGGCCCTGGTGGCCGCGGCGCTGTCCCTGTCCCCATTTCAGGCTGTCCCTGACCCCGTTTCTGTCCCCATTTCAGGGTGTCCCTGTCCCCATTTCTGTCCCCAGGGTTGGTTTTGGTGGCCCTGGTGGCCCTGGTGGCCCTGGTGGCCGTGGCGCTGTCCCTGTCCCCATTTCGGGCTGTCCCTGACCCCGTTTCTGTCCCCATTTCTGTCCCCAGGGCTGGTCCTGGTGGCCCTGGTGGCCGCGGTGGCCCTGGTGGCCGCCGCGCTGTCCCTGGCCCCATTTTGGGCTGTCCCTGACCCCGTTTCTGTCCCCATTTCTGTCCCCAGGGCTGATCCTGGTGGCCCTGGTGGCCGCGCTGGCCGCGGTGGCCCTGGCTGTCCCTGTCCCCGTTTCTGTCCCCGTTTTGGGCTGTCCCTGACCCCATTTTGTCCCCCCAGGGCTGGTCCTGGTGGCCCTGGTGGCCCTGGTGGCCCTGGTGGCCGCCGCGCTGTCCCTGACCCCATTTCCATCCCCAGGGTTGGTCCTGGTGGCCGCGCTGGCCGCGCTGTCCCTGGCTGTCCCTGTCCCCGTTTCTGTCCCCGTTTTGGGCTGTCCCTGACCCCATTTTGTCCCCCCAGGGCTGATCCTGGTGGCCCTGGTGGCCCTGGTGGCCCTGGTGGCCGCCGCGCTGTCCCTGGCCCGCAGCCGCTGCCGCGCGAAGCCGCGGGCGCCGGGAGCCGCGGGCAGCAGCGACGACCGCGAGTGCCTGATGAAGGAGCCGTACCCGGCCTGAGCGCGCCCCAAAAGCCCCAAAATGGCCCCAAAAACGGCCCCGAAAATGCAGAAAAACGGCCCCGAAAGGGCCCGAGCCGAGCCGCTGCCGCGAGTGATCCGTGCGCCGCTTTTACGGGATTTTTGTAGGGAATAAAGGGAATTTTGGGGACGGGTGGGTGGGGAAAAAAAAAAAAAATCAAAAAAAAGCCCAAAAAATCAACAAAAAATCAACAAAAAATCAACAAAGAACCCCCAAAAAATCAACAAAAAACTCCCCAAAAATAAACAAAAAATCAACAAAGAATCCCCAAGAAATCAAAAAAAAAAAAAAAATCAAAATAATTCCCCCCAAAAATACCCAGAAAAACTCCCAAATCCCCCAAAATTGCCCAAAATCAGCCCCTAAATGCCCCTCCCTGAGCCGCTGCTGACACTGATCCGTGCTCTGATTTCTGGTGATTTTTGTAGGGAATAAATGGAATTTTTGGGAAGGGTGGGTGAGGAAAAAACCCTAAAAAAAACTCCTAAAAAATCCCCAAAAAAGCAACAAAAACCACCCAAAAATCCCCCAAAAATCAAAATAATTTCCCCCAAAAATACCCCAAAAATAATGAAAAAACCCAGAAAAATCCTCAAAAAATCCGCAAAAAATCAAAATAATTCCCCTCCAAAAATACCCCAGAAAAATACTGAAAAAACCCAGAAAAATCCCAAAAAATCCACAAAACCAGCCCCAAAATGCCCCTCCCTGAGCCGCTGCTGAGAATGATCCGTGCTCTGATTTTTGGTGATTTTTGTAGGGAATAAAGGGAATTTTGGGGAGGGGTGGGTGGGGGAAAAAAACTTTAAAAAAATCAAAAAAATCAACAAAAAATCAACAAAGAATCCCCAAAAAATCAACAAAAAAATCGACAAAAAATCAACAAAAAATCAACAAAGAATCCCCAAAAAATCAACAAAAAACTCCCCAAAAATCAACAAAGAATCCCCAAGAAATAAAAAAAAAAATCAAAATAATTCCCCCCAAAAATACAAAAAAACCCTGAAAAATCCCCCAAAATTGCCCAAAACCAGCCCCAAAATGCCCCTCCCTGAGCCACTGCTGAGAATTGTCTGTGCTCTGATTTTTGGTGATTTTTGTAGAGAATAAATGGAATTTTGGGGAGCGTGGGTGGGGGAAAAAAAACTAAAAAAAAATCAAAAAAACTCCCAAAAAATCAACAAAAAATCAACAAAAAATCCCCAAAAAATCAACAAAAAATCAACAAAAAATCAACAAAGAACCCCCAAAAAATCAACAAAAAATCCCCAAAAAATCAACAAAAAATCAACAAAGAATCCCCAAAAAATAAAAAAAAAAATCAAAAAGAATTCCCAAAAAAAAAAAAAAAAACCCAAAAAAAAAAAAATTCACAAAAAAATTCCCCCAAATCAAAAAATATTTTCCCAAAAAATACCCCAAAAATACTGAAAAAATCCCCCCAAAAAATTCCCCAAAACAGCCCCAAACCAGCCCCGAAATCCCCCTCCCTGAGCCACTCCTGACACTGATCCGTGCTCTGATTTTTGGTGATTTTTGTAGGGAATAAATGGAATTTTGGGGGAGCGTGGGTGGGGAAAAAACCCTAAAAAAAACTCCTAAAAAAACTCCTAAAAAATCCCCAAAAAAACCCAAAAAAATCAAAATAATTTCCCCCAAAAATACAAAAAAACACCCAAAAAAATCCCCAAAAAATCAAAATAATTCCCCCCAAAAATACTGAAAAAAACCAGAAAAATCCCCAAAACCAGCCCCAAAATGCCCCTCCCTGAGCCGCTGCTGAGAATGATCCATGCTCTGATTTTTGGTGATTTTTGTAGGGAATAAATGGAATTTTGGGGGAGTGTGGGTGGGGAAAAAACCCTAAAAAAGCCTCCAAAAAAATCCCAAAAAATCCCCCAAAAAATCAAAATAATTCCCCCCCAAAATACCCCAAAAATACTGAAAAAACCCAGAAAAATCCCAAAAAATCCCCCAAAAAAAATTCCCCTTTGTCGAAATTTTGTAGGAATAAATGGAATTTTGGGGAAGGGTGGGTGAGGAAAAAACCCTAAAAAAACTCAAAAAAATCCCCAAAAAATCTACCAAAAAAACCCCAAAAAATTCCTTTAAAATCCCCCAAAAATCAAAAAATATCCCCCCAAAAAAACCCTAAAAAATCCCCCCAAAATTACAAAAAAAATCCCAAAAAATAAAATAAAAACCCCAAAAGAATCCACAAAAAAAACCAAAAAATTCCTTTAAAATCCCCCAAAAACTTTATCCCCAAAAAACCTAAAAATCCCCCAAATTTTCTCACCCAAAAAATAAAATTTTCTGGGGTTTCCCTCCCCTTTTCTCACCTGGATTTTTGGGTTTTTGGGGTTTTTGAGATTTTTGGGGTCCCCACGCCCGGGTTTGTGAGATTTTGGGGATTTGGGATTTTGGGTGGAATCGCGGCGATTTTGGGGTTCGGGAATAATCGGGGGAGTTTTTTTTACATTCCGGGGATTTGTTGGAATAAAGGGAAAATCAGAACCCCCGGAACCCCAAATTCCTGAGCAGCTCCCCCCAAAAAACCCAAAATTCTGAGTTCCTCCCCTGGCTCTGGGGAAAAAATGGGAATTTTGGGGAAAATGGAATTTTGGGGAAAAAAAATGGGGATTTTGGGGAAAAAATGGGGATTTTGGGGGAAAAATGGGGATTTTGGGGAAAAATGGGAATTTTGGGGAAAAATGGGGGAATGGGAATTTTGGGGGGAAAATGGGAATTTTGGGGGGGGAAATGGGAATTTTGGGGGGGAAATGGGAATTTTGGGGAAAAGCTGGGAATTTGGGGGTTACAAATTGGAATTTTGGTGGAAAATGGGAATTTTGGGGGGAAAATGGGGATTTGGGGGAAAAAATTGGAATTTTGTGGGGGAAAAATTGGAATTTTGGGGAAAAATGGGGATTTTGGGGGCAAAAAAGGGAATTTTGGGGAAAAGCTGGGAATTTGGGGGTTATAAATTGGAATTTTGGTGGAAAATGGGAATTTTGGGGTAAAAAATTTGAATTTTGGTGTAAAAAAATTGGAATTTTGGGGAAAAATGGGAATTTGGGGGAAAAAATGAGAATTTGGGGGAAAAAAATGGAATTTTGGGGGGAAAAAATTGGAATTTTGGGGGAAAAATGGGATTTGGGAGAGGGAGAATGGGGTTTTTTGGGGGAAAAATGGGATTTTTTGGGGGGTGAAATGGGGTTTGGGAGCGAAAAAATGGGATTTGGGGGGAAAAAGGAATTTTGGGGGGAAAAGGGGTTTTGTGGTGAAAAATGGGATTTTTTTGTGGGGGGAAATGGAGTTTTTGGGGGGAAAATTTGGTTTGGGATTTTTGGGAAAAAATGGGGGTTTTGGGGGGGTCAAATTGACGTCGCCCCCTCCCCAAATTGGAACCCCCCGACCACATTGGGGTCATTATTGGGGGGGGTTTTGGGGGGTCCCCGGGGGTCGGGAGGGGTCTGGGGGAGATTTTGGGGTCCCCAGGAGGACCAGAGGGACCCTTTTGGGGTGTGGGGGTCGCTGTGAAATTTCTGGGACCCCCAAATTTGGCGTCGCCCCCTCCCCAAATTAAAACGCTGAGACCAGCAGCGTTTATTGGGGCCGCTCTGGGGGGGATTTTGGGGGTCCCCGGGGTCAGGACGAGTCTGGGGGAGATTTTGGGGTCCCCAGGAGGACCAGAGGGACCCCTGGGGGGTGTGGGGGTCGCTGTGAAATTTCTGGGACCCCCAAATTTGGCGCTGCCCCCTCCCCAAATGAAAGCACCGAGCGCAGCCGGGACCAGCAGCGTTTATTGGGGCCGCTCTGGGGGATTTTGGGGGATTTGGGGGGTCCCCGGTGGTCGGGAGGGGTCTGGGGATATTTTGGGGTCCCCACGGCTGAGAAGAGACTGCGAGGGTCCCTCTGGTTTTGCTGGGACCCCCAAATTTGGCGCTGCCCCCTCCCCAAATGAAAGCACCGAGCGCAGCCGGGACCAGCAGCGTTTATTGGGGCCGCTCTGGGGGGGATTTTGGGGGGTCCCCGCGGCGCCCCCTCCCCTCTGGAGGCTCGGGGGGGGCTCTGGGGGTCCCCGGGCCGCCCCCTCCCCTATTTCTGCGCCGGGATCATGTCGTCGATCGGCTGCTTCTGCTCCAGCTTCTTCTCCATCTCCACCATGAGCTTGACGCCGTCCACCACCATCTGCACCTGCTCCACCTCCGAGAAGCCCAGGCGGTCGGCGTTGGAGATGTCGAACACGGCGCCCACCGCGGCCGTGTCCACCCCGCCTGCACGGACAGAACGGACAGACAGACGGACAGGTGGGGGTCAGTGAGGCACGAACAGCCAGGACACTGCTGAGCACCCATTGACCACTCCTGACCACCCAGTGACCACCCAGTGTCCTCTCCTGAGCATCCCCAGTGTTCCATGGCCCCACCGTGGCCGTGTCCACCCCGCCTGCACAGACGGACGGACAGACGGACAGGTGGGGGTCAGTGAGGCACGGACAGCCAGGACATTGCTGACCACCCATTGACCACCCCTGACCACCCATTGACCACCCCTGACCACCCATTGACCACCCAGTGTCCACTCCTGACCACCCAGTGACTACCCCTGACCACCCAGTGTCCACTCCTGGCCACCCCCACCGCGGCCGTGTCCACCCCGCCTGCACGGACGGACGGACGGACAGACGGACAGGTGGGGGTCAGTGAGGCACGGACGGCCAGGACACTGCTGACCACCCATCGACCACCCCTGACCACCCATTGACCACCCAGTGTCCTCTCCTGACCATCCCTGTGCTCCATGGCCCCACCACAGCCGTGTCCACCCCGCCTGCACGGACAAACGGACGGATGGACAGATGGGGGTCAGTGAGGCACGGACAGCCAGGACACCGCTGACCACCCATTGACCACCCCTGACCACCCCTGACCACCCAGTGTCCACTCCTGACCACCCATTGACCACTCCTGGCCATCCCCACCATGGCTGTGTCCACGCCGCCTGCACGGATGGACAGACAGATGGACAGACGGACAGATGGACATCAGTGAGGCACGGACAGCCAGGACACTGCTGACCACTCGCTAACCACTCACTGACCACCCCTGACCACCCAGTGTCCACTCCTGACCATCCCCTGTGCTCCATGGCCCCACCGCGGCCGTGTCCACGCCGCCTGCACGGACGGACGGACGGACGGACAGACGGATGGACATCAGTGAGGCACGGACAGCCAGGACATCACTGACCACCCATTGACCACCCCTGACCACCCCTGACCACCCAGTGTCCACTCCTGACCATCCCCTGTGCTCCATGGCCCCACCGCTGCCACCCATTGACCACGGACGGACAGACAGACGGACAGGGTGGGGTCAGTGAGGCACGGACAGCCAGGACACTGCTGAGCACCCATTGACCACCCCTGACCACCCAGTGTCCACTCCTGACCATCCCCTGTGCTCCATGGCCCCACCGCGGCCGTGTCCACGCCGCCTGCACGGACAGACGGACAGACAGACGGACAGGTGGGGGTCAGTGAGGCACGGACAGCCACGGACAGCCAGGACATTATTGACCACCCCTTGACCACCCCTGACCACCCAGTGTCCTCTCCTGACCACCCAGTGTCCACTCCTGACCATCCCCTGTGCTCCATGGCCCCACCGCAGCCGTGTCCACCCCGCCTGCACGGACAGACAGACAGACAGAAGGACAGATGGACAGGTGGGGGTCAGTGAGGCACGGACAGCCAGGACACTGCTGACCACCCATTGACCACCCCTGACCACCCAGTGTCCACTCCTGAGCATCCCCTGTGCTCCATGGCCCCACCGCGGCCATGTCCACGCCGCCTGCACGGACAGACGGACGGACAGACGGACAGGTGGGGGTCCCCACCCCATGACCACCCCTGACCACCCAGTGTCCTCTCCTGACCACCCAGTGTCCACTCCTGACCATCCCTGTGCTCCATGGCCCCACCGCAGCCGTGTCCACCCCGCCTGCACGGACAGACAGACAGACAGATGGACAGGTGGGGGTCAGTGAGGCACGGACAGCCACGGACAGCCAGGACATTATTGACCACCCCATGACCACCCCTGACCACCCAGTGTCCTCTCCTGACCACCCAGTGTCCACTCCTGGCCATCCCCTGTGCTCCATGGCCCCACCGCGGCCGTGTCCACCCCGCATGGACGGACAGACGGACGGATGGACGGACGGACAGAGTGGGGTCATTGAGCCATGGACACCGCTGACCACTCATTGACCACTCATTGACCACTCATTGACCATCTCCTGTCCATCCAGTGTCTGATGGTCCCACCACCGTGTCCACCTCCCGGACAGACAGACAGACGGACAGATGGACGGACAGACGGACAGAGTGCGGTCGTTGAGCCATGGACACCGCTGACCACTCCTGACCCTCCTGGACCACCAGGTCCCCCACAGGGTCCCTTTCCTGGGCTGATTTTGGGGCTGTCCCTGCCCCACCCCACCCAGGTGAATGTTGGGGTGTCCCCACCCCACCCCAGGTGAATTTTGGGCTGGGATTTTCCACCTCAGGTCCATTTTGGGATGGAATTCTCCACCTCAGGTGACCTTGGGGATGGGATTCTCCCACCCAGGTGAATTCTGGGGATGGGATTCTCCCACCCAGGTGAATGTTGGGGTGTCCCCACCCCATCCCAGGTGACTGAGGCTCCCACCTGTGCCGCGTTTCTGCAGGCGCAGGCGCTTGAGGATCTCCTCGAACTTGGGGTGCTGGCTCAGGTGATTTTGGGGCTGTCCCTGTCCCCACCCATCCCAGGTGAATTTTGGGCTGGGATTTTCCACCTCAGGTCCATTTTGGGATGGAATTCTCCACCTCAGGTGAACTTGGGGATGGGATTCTCCCACCCACGTCAATTTTAGGATGGAATTTCTCCACCCAGGTGAATTCTGGGGATGGAACTCCTCCCACCCAGGTGAATTCTGGGGATGGAACTCTCCCACCCAGGTGAATTCTGGGGATGGAACTCTCCCACCCAGGTGAATGTTGGGGTGTCCCCACCCCACGCCAGGTGACTGAGGCTCTCACCTGTGCCGCGTTTCTGCAGGCGCAGGCGCTTGAGGATCTCCTCGAACTTGGGGTGCTGGCTCAGGTGCTGCAGGCGCACGTGGACGCCGCCGCGCAGCCCCGTGCCCAGGTTGGACGGGCAGGTGAGGATGTAGCCCAGGTGCTCCGTCCACATGAACGGGTGCCCGGCCTTCTTGAAGATCTCCTCAATCTGGGGACACGCAGGGGACAAAGGTTGGGGACATCGGGGCGGTGGCACCGGTGGCCGGTGAGGGAACACCTGGGGAACATCTGGGGAACGCCTGGGGAACATCAGGGGAACATCTGGGGAACACTCAGGGAGCACTCAGGGAACACCCGGGGAACACCTGGGGAACACCTGGGGAACACCTGGGGAACGCCCAGGGAACATCTGGGGAACACCTGGGGAACGCTCAGGGAACACCCGGGGAACACCTGGGGAACACCTGGGGAACACCTGGGGAACACCTGGGGAACACCTGGGGACACCTGGGGAACACCTGGGGAACACCTGGGGAACACTGAGGGAACACCTGGGGAACACCTGGGAACACCCGGGGTCCCCTGGGGTCACCTGGGATGTCCTGGGGAATGGGGAACACCTGGGGAACACTCCTGGAACACCAAGGAACACCTGGGGAACACCTGGGCCACACTGAGGGAAATGTCCCCAAATGGGCCCACCTGGGGTGCTCAGGGTTCTTGGTGGCACCTCGAATGTCACCTCGATGTCCCCAAATGTCAACGCAATGTCCTCAAATGCCACCCGTCCCCAGATGTCACCTGTCCCTGTCACCTGTCCCCAAAGTTCTCCTTGATCCCAAAGTGCCACCTCTCCCCAAATGTCCCCAAATGTCCCCCCGACCTTCTTGAGGCCGACGCAGAAGCGCCGGAACATCTCCTTCATCTTCCTCCCTTCTCCATGGAGATGGGACCCCAAACCTCCTCCATGTCCCCAAGTGTCCCCACCTGTCCCCAAGTGTCCCCAGGTGTCCCCAAGTGTCCCCCCCGACCTTCTTGAGGCCGACGCAGAAGCGCCGGAACACCTCCTTCATGTTGCCGCCCTTCTCCATGGAGATGACGCGCAGGTGATCCTCCTCGTTCACCCACACCAGGAACGTCTTGTTGTCGTTGTGCCTGGGGGGACACCCGGGGGACGTTGGGGACACCCGGGGGACATCGAGGGGACATCGAGGGGACAGCAGGGGACACCCCCAGAGCCTCCCCAGAAGGGGAGACCCCCATAATGGGGGACATCAGGGGACACTGGGGACATCCAGGGGACATTGGGGGACATCACAGACATTGGGAGCATTAGGGGACATCCAGGGGACATTGGGGGACATCGAGGGGACACCCCCAGAGACCCCCCAGAAGGGGAGACCCCCATAATGGGGGACATCAGGGGACACTGGGGGACATCCAGGGGACATTGGGGGACATTGGGGGACATCACAGACATTGGGGACATTAGGGGGCATCGAGGGGACATTGGGGACACCGAAGGGACACCCAGGGGACATCGAGGGGACAGCGAGGGGACAGCAGGGGACACCCCAGAGGGGACACCCCCATAATGGGGGACATCAGGGGACACTGGGGACATTGGGGACATCCAGGGGACTCTGGGGACGACACCCCCGGCGCCTCCCAGGTGCCCCAGACTGTCCCCAAGAACCCCCCCAGGTACCTCCAGGTGCCCCTAACTGCCCCCAGGAACCCCCCATGAACCCCCAGGTGTCCCCAGGTGTTGCCCAGGTGCCACCCAGGTAGCCCAGGTGCCCCTCAGGTGCCACAAGATGTGCCCAGATGCCCCCAGGTGCCCCCCAAAACCCCTCAGGAACGTCCCAGGTGCCACAAGGTGCCCCAAAACCCCCCAAGGACTCCCCCAAACAGCCCCCAGGTGCCTCTCAGGTGCCCCCAGGTGTCCCCAGGTGCCCCCAAAAACCCCTCAGATGCTCCTCAGGTGCCCCAAACTGCCCCCAGGGTCCCCCAAGAACCCCCTAAGGACCCCCCAAAACCCCCCCAAACACCCTCAGGTACCCCCCAGGTACCCCCAGGTGCCACCCAGGCAGCCCAGGTGTGCCAGGTGCCCACCAGGTACCTCCCAGGTGCCACATGGTGTCCCTAAGTGTCCCCCGAGGTGCCCCCAAGAACATCCCAGGTGCCACAAGGTGCCCCAAAACCCCCAAAGGACCCCCCAGACACCCCCCAGGTGCCCCCCAGGTCCCTCCCAGATGTGCCAGGTGTCCCCAGGTGCCCCCAAAAACCCCTCAGGTGCCCCTCAGGTGCCCCAAACTGCCCCCAGGGTCCCCCAAGAACCCCCTGAGGACCCCCAAAACCCCCAAACACCCCCCAGGTGCCCCCAGGTACCCCCCAGGTGCCCCCAGGTGCCACCCAGGCAGCCCAGGTGTGCCAGGTGCCCACCAGGTACCTCCCAGGTGCCACAAGGTGTCCCTAAGTGTCCCCTGAAGCGCCCCCAGGAACCTCCCAGGTGCCACAAGGTGCCCCAAAACCCCCCCAGGACTCCCCCCAACCCCCCAGGTGTCTCAAGGTCCCTCCCAGGTGTGCCAGGTGTCCCCAGGTGCCCCCAAAAACCCCTCAGGTGCCCCTCAGGTGCCCCAAACTGCCCCCAGGGTCCCCAAGAACCCCTGAGGACCCCCAAAACCCCCCAAACAGCCCCCCCCCATGTACCCCCAGGTGTCCCCAGACACCCCCAGGTGCCCACCCAGGCAGCCCAGGTGCCCCCCAGCTGCCCCTAGGTGTCCCCAAGAACCATCCCAGGTGCCAGCAGCAGGGCCCAAAAGCCCCCAAGGACCCCCAACACCCCCCAGGTGCCCCCCAGGTGCCCCCAGGTGTCCCCAGGTGCCCCCAAAACCCCCCAGGTGCCCCCCGAACCAGCAGCCCGAGGGTTTGTCGAAGAACCCCCAAGGCTCCCCCTGCTCCGTCATGGCCTTCAGCGGGTAGTACTTGCCCTTGAACTCCCCCTCCAGGCTGTTCAGGGCTGCCGGGGGCGGGGTCAGCACCTGGCCACGCCCGGGACACGCCCGGGACACGCCCAGGACATGCCCAAGGCAGACTGGCCACACCCATCCATCCCAAATCCATCCCAAATTCATCCCAAATCCATCCCAAATCTATCCCAATTTCATCCCAAATCCATCTCAAATCCATTCCAAATCTATCTTAAATTCGTCCCAAATCTATCCCAAATCCATCTTTAATTCATCCCAAATCTATCCCAATTTCATCCCTAATCCATCCCAAATCTATCCCAAATCCATCCCAAATCCATCTTTAATTCATCCCAAATCTATCCCAAATTCATCCCAAATCCATCTTAAATCCATCTTTAATCCATCCCAAATCCATCCCAAATATATCCAAAAGTCCCACCTGGACACGCCCAGGACACGCCCAAGGCAGACTGGCCACACCCATCCATCCCAAATCCACCACAAAGCCACCACAAATCCATCCCAAATCCATCCCAAATTCATCCCAAATCCATCCCAAATCCATCCCAAACCCATCCCAAATTAATCCCAAATTCTTCACAAATCCATCTTAAATCCATCCCAAATCCATCCCAAATCCATCCCAAATCCGTCCCAAATCCATCCCAAATCCATCTTAAATCCATCCCAAATCTATCCCAAATCCATCCCAAATATATCCAAAAATCCCACCTGGACACGCCCAAGACACGCCCAAGCCAGACTGGCCACACCCATCCATCCCAAATTCTTCACAAATCCATCTTAAATCCATCCCAAATCCTTCCCAAATCCATCCCAAATCCTTCCCAAATCCATCCCAAATCCATCCCAAATCCACCGCAAATCCATCCCAAATCCACCCCAAATCCATCCCAAATCCATCCCAAATTCATCCCAAATCCATCCCAAATCTATCCCAATTTCATCCCAAATCCATCTCAAATCCATTCCAAATCTATCTTAAATTCGTCCCAAATCTATCCCAATTTCATCCCAAATCCATTCCAAATCTATCTTAAATTCATCCCAAATCCATCCCAAATCCATCTTTAATTCATCCCAAATCTATCCCAAATTCATCCCAAATCCATCTTAAATCCATCTTTAATTCATCCCAAATCCATCCCAAATATATCCAAAATCCATCCTGGAAATCCATCACGCCCAAGCCATCCCAAATCCATCCCAAATCCATCTCAAATCCATTCAAATTAATCCCAAATTATTCCCAAATCCACCTCAAATCCATTCCAAATCCATCCCAAATTCATCCCAAATCCATCCCAAATCCATCTTAAATTCATCCCAAATCTATCCCAAATCCATCCCAAATCCATCCCAAATTAATCCCGAATCTATCTTAAATTCATCCCAAATCCATCCCAAATCCATCCCAAATATATGCAAAAGTCCCACCTGGACACGCCCAGGACATGCCCAAGGCAGACTGGCCACACCCATCCATCCCAAATCCATCCCAAATCCATCCCAATTCCATCCCAAATCCATCCCAAATCCATCCCAAATCCATCCCAAATCCATCCCAAATCCATCCCAAATCCATCCCAAATCCACTCCAAATCCATCTCAAATCCATCCCAAATCCATCCCAAATTCATCCCAAATCCTTCCCAAATCCATCCCAAATCCATCCCAAATCCGTTCCAAATCCACCCCAAATCCATCCCAAATCCATCCCAAATCCATCCCAAATCCATCCCAAATCTATCCAAAAATCCCGAATCCACCTCAAATCCATCCCAAATTAATCCCAAATCCATCACAAATCCATCCCAAATTTATCGCAAATCCATCCCAAATCCATTCCAATTTAAAAATCCATCCCAAATCCACCCCATTCAGGCCCCAATCCATCCCCCGCCATCCCAAATTATTCCCAAATCCACCTCAAATCCATCCCAAATTCATCCCAAATCCATCCCAATTCCATCCCAAATCCATCCCAAATCCATTCCAAATTAATCCCAAATCTATCTTAAATTCATCCCAAATCCATCCCAAATCCATCCCAAATCCATCCCAAATCCATCCCAAATCCATCCCAAATCTATCCCAAATTCATCCCAAATCCATCCCAAATCCATCCCAAATCCGTTCCAATTTAACCCCAAATCCATCCCAAATCCATTCCAAATCTATCTTAAATTCGTCCCAAATCCACCTCAAATCCACCACAAATCCATCCCAAATTTACCGCAAATTGGGGTCCAGGTCCTCCCACCCTGCCCAACCCCCGCCCACTCATGGACACCCTCAAAATGACCCCAAAATCACCCCGAAAATACCCCGCTCGCCCCTTCTGCAGTGGGGGCAAATCACCCCAAATAACCCAAATATCTGCCACCTGAGAGCCCGCGGCTGCTCAGCACGTACTTGGGGTCCAGGTCCTCCCCGCCCTGGGAACCCCAAAAACGGGGTCAGGGACACCCCAAAAATACCCCAAAATCACCCCAAAAATACCCCAAAAATATCCTGAAAATTCTGCTCAAAATAACCCAAAATATCTCCCACTCTGAGAGCCCCGCACTGCTCAGCACGTACTTGGGGTCCAGGTCCTCCCCGCCCTGGGAACCCCAAAAACGGGGTCAGGGACACCCCAAAAATACCCCAAAATCACCCCAAAAATATCCCAAAAAATCCCTTCAAAATACCCCCAAAATCACCCCAAATATACCCAAAATATCTCCCATTTTGAGACCCCCGCACTGCTCAGCACGTACTTGGGGTCCAGGTCCTCCCCGCCCTGGGAACCCCAAAAACGGGTCAGAGACACCCCAAAAATACCCCAAATTCACCCCAAAAATACCCCAAAATCACCCCAAAAATATCCCAAAAATATCCTGAAAGTTCTGCTCAAAATAACCCAAAATATCTCCCATTTTGAGACCCCTGCACTGCTCAGCACGTACTTGGGGTCCAGGTCCTCCCCGCCCTGGGAACCCCAAAAACGGGGTCAGGGACACCCCAAAAATACCCCGAAATCACCCCAAAAATATCCCAAAATCACCCCCAAAAACCTCAAAAAATTCCCTTCAAAATTTGGGGACCCTCCCCCAAATACACCCCCAAATATCTCCCTCCCCCCACCCCCAGGCTCAGTGGTTGGGGTCCAGGTTCTCCCCGCCCTGGGAACCCCAAAACGGGGTCAGGGACACCCCAAAAATACCCCAAAATCACCCCAAAAATACCCCCAAAAATCCCTTCAAAATAACCCCCAAATCACCCCAAATACACCCAAAATATCTCCCCCGACCTTGAGGCCCTCTGCTCAGGTTGAGGTTGGGGTCCAGTCCTTTGTTGGGAACCCCAAAAACAGGCCTTGTCACCCCAAAAAATACCCCAAAATCACCCCAAAAATATCCCAAAAATTCCCTTCAAAATAACCCCAAAATCACCCCAAATACACCCAAAATATCTCCCACTGGGAGACCCCCCCAAATTTTCAGACCCTCCCAACTTGGGGTCCAGGTCCTCCCCACCCTGGGAACCCCAAAAACGGGGTCAGGGACACCCCAAAAATACCCCGAAATCACCCCAAAAATATCCCAAAAAACCTCAAAAAATTCCGTTCAAAATAACCCCAAAATCACTCCAAATACACCCAAAATATCTCCCATTTTGGGACCCCCTCCTCATTTTTGGGACCCCCTTGGGGTCCAGGTCCTCCCCGCCCTGGGAACCCCAAAAACGGGTCAGGGACACCCCAAAATCACCCCAAAAATATCCCAAAATCACCCCAAAAACCTCAAAAAGTTCAGTTCAAAATAACCTCAAAAACACCCTAAAAATCCCCAAAATATTCCCCCAAATCACTCCTTCTGAGATCCCTGCACTGCTCAGCACGTACTTGGGGTCCAGGTCCTCCCCGCCGTGGGAACCCCAAAACGGGGTCAGGGACACCCCAAAAATACCCCAAATTCACCCCAAAAAACCTCAAAAAATTCCACCCAAAAAATGCCCCCAAAACCCCAAAAACCCCCAAAATATCGCCCTCAAAAAATCGCCCCCAAACCCTCCTGAGGTGGCTTCATGGTGTCACCCCATGGTGGCCCTGCCACCCCTTCCCTGCCCTCCTGAGATCTTTAGGGACCCCTCCCAAATTTTGGGGACCCCTCCCAGATTTTGGGGACCCCTCCCAAATTTCGGGAACCCTCCTCAGATTTCGGGACCCCCCCAAATTTCGGGACCCCCCCAAATTTCGGGGTCCCCCTGACCTTGAGGTTCTCGTGGTTGAGGTCGGTGCGGTGTTTGTTTGTTGGGACATCTCAAGGTGGCCTTGTCACCCCATGGTGGCCCCTCACTCCTTCTCTGCCCTCCTGAGACTTTTGGGGACATCCCCAAATTTTTGGGGACCCCTCCCGAATTTTGGGGACCCCTCCCAATTTTGGGACCCCCCAAATTTCGGGGTCCCCCCGACCTTGAGGTTCTCGTGGTTGAGGTCGGTGCGGTGCTTGTCTGACCATGTCACCCCATGGTGGCCCCATCACCCCTTCCCTGCCCTCCTGAGACCTTTAGGGATCCCTCCCAGATTTTGGGGACCCCTCCCAGATTTTGGGGACCCCTCCCAATTTTTGGGACCCCCCCAAATTTTGGGGTCCCCCAACCTTGAGGTTCTCGTGGTTGAGGTCGGTGCAGTGCTTGTCCGTGGGTTTGTGTCACCCCATGGTGGTCCTACCACCCCTTCCCTCCCATCCTGAGATCTTTGGGGACCCCTCCCCAGATTTCGGGACCCCCCAAATTTCGGGACTCCCCAAATTTCGGGGTCCCCCCGACCTTGAGGTTCTTGTGGTTGAGGTCGGTGCGGTGCTTGTCCGTGGGTTTGTGTCACCCCATGGTGGCCCTACCACCCCTTCCCTGCCCTCCTGAGACCTTTAGGAACCTCCCCAAATTTTTGGGACCCCTCCCCAATTTTTGGGACCCCCCAAATTTTTGGGGTCCCCTGACCTTGAGGTTCTCGTGGTTGAGGTCGGTGCGGTGCTTGTCCGTGGGTTTGTAGCCGCCGTGCCGGTCCTGGATCACGGGGTCAAAGAGCTCCTTGAAGACCTCGTAGGACTCCTCGTCCCCGGCCACGCAGCCCACGGTCATGATGAACGGGTGACCTGGGGGTCAGGGGTCACCGGGGGTCACCGGGGGTCACTGGGACCAGTATGGAACTGGGATGGGGCACTGGGACCAGTATGGGATTGGGTTTGGGGTTGGGATTGGCCATGGGACTCCTCGTCCCCGGCCACGCAGCCCACGGTCATGATGAACGGGTGACCTGGGGACATCGGGGGACACTGGGGGTCACTGGGACCAGTATGGAACTGGGACGGGTCACTGGGACCAGTATGGGACTGGGATGGGGCACTGGGACCAGTATGGGATTGGGACTGGGTATGGAATTGGCCATGGGACTCCTCGTCCCCGGCCACGCAGCCCACGGTCATGATGAACGGGTGACCTGGGGACACCGGGGGACACTGGGGGTCACCAGGGGTCACTGGGACCAGTATGGAACTGGGAAGGGTCACTGGGACCAGTATGGAACTGGAATGGGGCACTGGGACCAGTACGGGACTGGGATGGGGCACTGGGACCAGTACGGGACTGGGAAGGGGCACTGGGAGCTGGGGAGGGGTCTCTGGTCCCATGCACAGATCAGGGACCCCTGGGGTGGGCGTGAGACCCCATGGGCAGTTTAGAGACC
Organism: Emberiza elegans; assembly: GCA_024865655.1. Lineage (NCBI taxonomy): Eukaryota > Metazoa > Chordata > Aves > Passeriformes > Fringillidae > Emberiza > Emberiza elegans. The sequence goes on along the minus strand of JALJVW010000143.1, from coordinate 1,437,463 downwards.
CCTCAGGTGCGTTGGAGACCCCACGGATGGGTTGGGGACCCCATGGATGAGTTGAGGACCCCATGGACAATTTGAGGATCTCTTGGGTGTGTTGGGGACCCCTTGGGTGGGCTGGAGACCCCATGGATGGATTGAGGACCCCGTGGACAATTTGAGGATCTCTTGGGTGGGTTGGGGACTGGTGGAGTGGGTTGGAGACCCCATGGACCATTTGAGGACCCCTTGGGTGGGTTGGGGACCCCATGGATGGATTGAGGACCCCATGGTCAGTTTGGGGACCTCTGGGGTGGGCTGCACACCCCATAGGGGGATTGGGGGACACCATGGACCATTTGAGGACACCTTGGGTGGGTTGGGGACTCAATGGATGGACTGAGGACCCCATGGGCAGATTGAAGACCCCATGGACCATTTGAGGACCCCTGAGGTGGGTTGGGGACTCCATGGATGGTTTGAGGACCCCATGAACGATTTGAGGACCCCATGGATGGATTGAGGACCCCATGAACCATTTGAGGACCCCATGGATGGACTGAGGACCCCATGGACATTTTGGGGCCCCCCGGGGTGGGCTGGGACCGCGCCGAGGACGCACCGGGGTTGTCCACGCCGGTCATGACGCCGGTCTGGATGACGCGCTCGTCGAGGTGGGTTGTTGTGCCGGGAACTCCTCCTCGGCCTTCCTTGTACTTGTCCATGGTGGCACTTGGGGACATCTTGGGGACATCATGGAAACCATGGGGACACCATGGGGACATCATAGAAACACCATGGACACCATGGGAATGGGGACACAGGGACACCATGGACAGGTCCGGGAACTCCTCCTCAACCCAGAACTTCTGCTTGTACTTGTTGTGGGTGTTGCTGAACGGCATGGTGGCACTGCGGGGACACCATGGAAACCATGGGGACATCATGGAAACCATGGGGACATCATGGGGACATCATGGGGACACCATGGACACCATGGGGACAGGTCTGGGATCTCCTCCTCAACCCAGAACTTGAGCTTGTACTTGTTGTGGGTGTTGCTGAATGGCATGGTGGCACTGTGGGGACATGGGGACACCATGGGGACATCATAGAAACCATGGGGACATCATAGGGACACCATGGACACCATGGGGACAGGGACACAGGGACATGGGGACAGGTCCACAACCCAGAACTTGAGCTTGTTGTTGTTGTGGGTGTTGCTGAACGGCATGGTGGCACTGCGGGGACACGGGGACATCGGGGACATCCTTGGGGGGACATCATGGGGACATCATGGGGACATCATTCTCAACCCAGAACTTCTGAAACCATGGGAATGGGGGACACAGGGACCATGGGGACAGGACCAGGGAATCCTCCCATGGACACCATGGGAACTCTCTGCTTGTACTTGTTGTGGGTGTTGCATGAGCACGCATGGTGGCACTGGAAACCATGGGGACATCATGGACACCATGGGGACATCATGGAAACCATGGGGACATCATGGAAACCATGGAGACACCATGGGGACATCATGGGGACATCATAGAAACCATGGGGACACCATGGGAACATCATAGAAACCATGGGGACATCATGGGGACATCATAGGGACACCATGGGGACAGGACCAGGAACTCCTCCTCAACCCAGAACTTCTGCTTGTACTTGTTGTGGGTGTTGCTGAACGGCATGGTGGCACTGCGGGGACATGGGGACACCTTGGGGACATCATGGGGACACCATGGGGACATCATGGGGACATCAAGGGAACATCACGGACACACCATAGGGACAGCCATGGGGACACCAGGGACATGGTGGCACTGCAGGGACAGCCAGGTGACAGGGTCACCATGGACATGGGGACATGGAGGACATGGGGACATGGAGGACATGGGGACATGGTGGCACTGCAGGGACACGGAGACGCTGTGGGGATATGAGGACACAAGGACATGGTGGCACTGAGGGGACACGGGACAGCCAGGTGCCACCGGGGACATGGTGGCACTGCAGGGACAGCCAGGTGACAGGGTCACCATGGACATGGGGACATGATGGCACTGCGGGGACACGGGGACGCTGTGGGGGTATGAGGACACAAGGACATGGTGACACCGAGGGGACATGGGGACAGCCAGGTGATGTGGGGGACATGGTGACACTGAGGGGACACGGGGACAGCCAGGTGATGTGGGGGGACATGGTGGCACTGCAGGGACAGCCAGGTGACATCCGGGACACAGGGACAGCCAGGTGCCACCGAGGACATGGTGACACTGAGGGGACACGGGGACAGCCAGGTGATGTGGGGGGACATGGTGGCACTGCAGGGACAGCCAGGTGACATCCGGGACACGGGGACAGCCAGGTGACATTGGGGGACACGGGGACAGCCAGGTGACACCGAGGACAGCCAGGTGCCGCAGGTGACTCCGCGCCACGTGCCACAGGAGGGGACACAGGGGACACGGGGGGGGGGGACTGGGGCGGGTCCTGTAGGGGGCGTTTCCTTGTGGGCGTGTCCGGTGGGGGCGTGTCCTGCAAGGGGGGGCGTGGCCACCCCCGCTCCGCTCCTTGTTCGGGCCGGGGCTATTTATAGCCCGGGGGGAGGGGCGGGTCCCGGTAACACCGAGGGGGGCGGGGCCCGGTCCCGGATCCCGACCCGAATCCCGGTCCCGGTGACACCGAGGGGGCGGGGCCCGGTCCCGGATCCCGACCCGAATCCCGGTTCCAAATCCCGGTCCCGGTGACACCGAGGGGGGCGGGGCCCGGTGCCGGTCCCGAATCCCGGTCCCGGTCCCAAATCCCAGACTCGAATCCCGGACCCGAATCCCCGTTCCAAATCCCGGTCCCGGTGACACCGAAGAGGGGTCGGGTCCCGGTCCCGGTCCCAGTCCCGATCCCGAATCCCGGTCCCGGTGACACCGCGGGGGGCGGGGCCCGGTCCCGAGTCCCAGCGCCGGTCACGGTGACACCGAGGGGGGAGTCGGGCCCTGGTCCCGGTCCCGGTCCCGGATCCAAGCCCCAAATCCCGGTCTCGGTGACACCGAGGCGGGGGCGGGTCCCTGTCCCCTGCCCCGAACCCCGGTTCTGGTCTCAAATCCCGGTCCCGGTGACACCGGAGGAGTCCCGACCCTTCCTGAGGGTCCCGGTTCCGATTGGGGTCCCGGGGGGGCGGTCCCGGTACCGATTCGAGTCCCGGTGGTCCCGGGTGGTCCCTGGGGGGGATCCCGGTCCTGACTGGGGTCCCGGGGGGTCCCGGTACCGATTCGGTTCCCGGTGGTCCCGGGGAGGGGTCCCGGGGGTGTCCCGGTGCTCCCGGGGGGACGGTCCCGGTACCGATTTGGGTCCCGGTGGTCCCGGGGGGGGTCCCGGGGTTCTCCCGCTGGTCCCGGGGGGGGTCCCGGTGGTCCCGGGGTGGGTCCCGGTGGTCTCGGGGGGTCCCGGGGGTGTCCCGGTGGTCCCTGTGGGGGTCCCGGGGGTTCCCGGTGGTCCCGGGGGGGGTCCCGGTGGTCCCGGGGTTCTCCCGGTGGTCCCGGGGGGGGTCCCGGCCATACCTGGGGTGTCTCGGCGGGGCCGGGTCGGGTCGGGGTCGGGCCGGTACCGGGCGCGGGGGGGAGCGGTGGGACCGGGACCCCCCCGGGGCCGCTTTTATCCCCCCCGGGACCCCCCCCAGCCCCGGGGGGCTCCGGGGGGACCCCGCACCGGACGGGGCCGGGCCCTGGCGGGGCCGCCCCCGGCCCGCGGGAGACCCTCGGGGACCCCCGGAGCCGCCCCCCGGTGTCCGGTGTCACCGGGAGGGGGGGGGGGGTGCGGCACCTGCCGCCCCCCGGGACCGGGGGTGGGGCGGGACCACCCCCCGATAAATACCGGGAGCTCTTCAAATAGCGGGACCCCCCCCCAAATTACCGGGACCCCCCCGATAAATACCGGGAGCTCTTTAAATAGCGGGACCCCCAAATTGCCAGGACCCCCGATAAATACCGGGAGCTCTTTAAATAGCGGGGCACCGGGACCCCCAAATTACCGGGACCACCCCCGATAAATACCGGGAGCTCTTCAAATAGCGGGGCACCGAAATTACTGGGACCCCAAATTACCAGGACCCCCGGGGCACCCCCCCCAAATTACCAGGACCACCCCCGATAAATACCGGAGCTCTTCAAATAGCGGGACCCCCAAAATTACCGGGACCCCCAAATACTGAGCTTTAAACACCGGACCACCCCCAAATTACCGGGACCCCCCCCGATAAATACCGGGAGCTCTTCAAATAGCGGGGACCCCCCCCCAAATTACCGGGACCACCCCCGGGGGCTGACCCCCATAAATACCGGGAGCTCTTCAAATAGGGACCCCCAAATTACCAGGACCCCCCAAATTACCGGGACCACCCCCATAAATACCGGGACCCCCAAATTACCGGGACCACCCCCAAATAGCGGGACCACCCCAAAATGACGGGACCACCCCCAAACACCGAGACCCCCTCCCAAAATTACCGGGACCCCCCCAAATATTGAGACCCTGAATTACCGGGACCCCTCCCCAAATTACCGGGACCCTCCCCTAAATACCAGACCCACTCCCAAATTAACGGGACCCCTCCCCAAATTAACGGGACCTAAATTAACGGGACCCAAATACCGGGACCCCTCCCCAAATTAACGAGACCCAAATTAACAAGACCACCCCCCAAATTACCGGGACCCCTCCCCAAATTAACGGGACCCCTCCCCAAATTAACGGGACCATCCCCCAAATTACCGGGACCCCTCCCCCAATTAACGGGACCCCCCAAATTAACGGGACCCCCCCCAAAATTGGGACCCCCCCGCCCCAAAATACCCCAAAATTAATTGGGTGGGGGGATCGCAATTAAGGGGGAGACCCCAAAAATTAATTGGGGGGGGGTCAGAATTAACAGGGGGGACCCCAAAATAAATTGGGGGAGTCAGAAACCCCCAAAATTAATGGGGTGGGGTCGGAATGAAGCGGGGGGGGGAACCCCAAAAATAATTTGGGGGGGGTCAAAAACTCCAAAATTTAATGGGGGTCCCCCAATTAAGGGACACTAAAAATTAATTGGGGGTCACAATTACCCCTCCCCAAAATTAACGGGGTGGGGTTAGGAACCCCAAAATTTAATTTGGGGGGAAACCCCCCAAATTTAATTGGGGGGGAAAAAAACCCCAAATTAATGAGGGGGGTCGGAATCAAGGTGGGGGGAACCCCAAAAATTAATTGGGAGGGGTCATAATTGGAGGGTAGCCCCAAAATTAATGGGGGGGGTCGGAAACCCCCAAAATTAATTGGGGGGGGGTCGGAATTAAGGGGGGGAGCCCCAAAATTTTAATTTGGGGGGTCGGAATTAGGGGGGGGAGCCCCCAAATTTTAATTAGGGTGGGGGCGGGGCGGATCCGCTGGCTCAGGGCAATTCAAGCCGGGGAGGGGAGGGGGAGGGGCCCCCCCAGCCCCGCCCCTCCCCCCCCCCCCCCCCCGGTATTTTTAGGTCGGCTCCGATTTCCCGGGGAGGGAGGGTGTCAAATTTGGGGGGGGGGAGGGGAGGGGTCCCAGGGGGTCCTTGAGGGGGGGAGGGGAGGGACGGAGGGGGGGGCACCCCCCAGAAATGACCCCCCAAAATATCGGGGGGGAACTGAGGCACGGGGGGGCCCCAAAAATGGAATCTCCCCCACCAAAACAGCTCAGGGGAAACTGAGGCACGGGGGGGACCCCAAAAATTGGAATTTCCCACCCCAAAAAGGGACCCCAAAATTGGAATTTCCCCCCAAAATATTATGGGGAAACTGAGGCACGGAGAAACCCCCCAAAATGGAATTTCCCCCCCCTCCAAAAAGGGACCCTAAAATTTGAATTCTCCCCCCAAAACAGCTCAGGGGAAACTGAGGCACAAAGGGAAATGAGCCCAGCCCCCCCTCCCCAATGCAGTGGATCCCTCCCACATTTTGGGGGGTGGGGTGGGGGTGGGGGACACCCCAAATTTTGGGATGGGGTGGAGGGGGGGGAGGGGAAAGGGGGCGGAGCCGTGGGGGGAGGGGAGAGCTGCTTTTTGGGGGGGGGGATTGACAGAAATGGGGGTCCTGGGGGGGGCAGATCCCACTGGATCCCTGAGGGGGGGGGGGGGCGGGACCAGATCCCTTTCCCCTCCCCCCCCCCCCGGTGTTTTTTGGGGGCATCCAGACCCCACCTGGGGGGGAGGGGAGGGGAGGGGAGGGTGTTGGTCCAGATCCCCTCCCCCCCAGGGATCCAGTGCAGATCCCACCGGATCCCTGGCAGGGATCCACTCCCTCCCACCTCCGGGTGGGGCTGGGGGGGTCCAGACCCCCTGGAGCCCCTCGGTGGATCCAGACCCCCCTGGTGGATCCCAGTGGATCCCATGGGGGTCTCCGATGATCCCAGTGGATCCCATGGGTGGATCCCATTGGAGGGGGGGTGTCAGACCTGCCGGGAGATCCCCTGGATCCGCTCTGGATCCCCGAGGATCCAGCCGGGGGCGCCAGATCCCCCCTGGATCTCCTCAGTGGATCCCAAAACCCCCCTTTTCCTCTCCTGGTGGATCCCATGGTGGTTTCAGATGATCCCAGTGGATCCCGGGACGGATCCCAGTTGACCCCAGTGGATCCCAGGGGTGTCCCAGGGCATCCCATGGGGGTCTCCGATGACCCCAGTGGATCCCAGGGGTGTCCCAGTGGATCCCATGGGGTGTCAGACGATCCCAGTGGATCCCAGGGGTGTCCCAGGGGATCCCATGGGGGTCTCAGATGATCCCAGTGGATTCCAGGGTGGGTCCCAGGGCGGATCCCAATGGACCCCAGTGGATCCTGGCGCATCCCAGGGAGGATCCCAGTTGATGCCAGTGGATCCCGGTGGGTCCTGGTGGGTCCCAGTGGATCCCAGTGGTTCCTGGTCGTTCCCAGGGAGGTCCCAGTGGATCCCGTTGGATCCCTGGGCAGATCCCAGGGTGGATCCCAGTGGACCCCAGTGGATCCCGGCACATCCCAGGGAGGTCCCAGTGGATCCAGTTGATGCCGGCCGATCTTGGTGGGTCCCAGTGGATCCCAGTGGGTCCTGGTGGGTCCCAGTGGGTCTCTGATGGATCCCAGTGGATCCCGGTGGTTCCCAGGGCGGTCCCAGTGGATCCCAGGGGGATCTGGGTGGATCCCAGTTGATGCCAAAGGATCCCAGGGCAGTCCCGGTGGATCCCAGTAGGTCCCAGCTGATCCCAGTGGGTCCCAGGGTGGATCCCAATGGACCCCAGTGGATCCTGGCACATCCCAGGGAGGTCCCGGTGGATCCCAGTAGATCCCAGCAGATCCCGGTGGATCCCGGTTGATCCCGGTTGTTGCCAGTGGATCCTGGTGGTTCCCAGGGAGGTCCTGGTGGATCTCCCAGGGATCCCAGCCGATCCCAGGGTGATCCCAGCTGGGGCAGAGTGGATCCCAGGAGGTCCTGGTGGGCTGCTCCCAGGTCAGCAGCGGATCCCCAGGGGGTCCTCCTGGGAGAGATCCCAATGAATGGGATCCCAGCAGGGATCCCAGGGGATCCCGGGGATCTGGGGGGTCAGCCAGCCCCAGCTGGGTCCCAGGGGGGGTCCCAGGGATCTGGGGGGATCCCAGGGTGGGGGGCCCTGGGGGGTTTGGGGGGATTGGGGGTCCCAGGTCAGGTCCCAGCTGGTCCCCTGGGGAGACAGGATCCGGGGGATCCACTCAGGGCTGCTGGGGTTTGGGGATCTGGGGGGGTCGCAGCTGCAGCCCCAGCCCCTCCTGGGGAACAAATGGGATCCGCTCAGGGGATCCATCTGGGGGTTTGAGGGGATCCCAGGTGAGCAGTGACAGCCCCAGCTGGTCCTCCTGGAGAGAGGGGGAATGAACGGGATCCGGTCATGGGATCCGCTCAGGGGATCCAGTCAGGGGATCCGGGGGGATCTGGGAGGGGTTCTGTGGGGATCTGAGGGGGTTTGGGGGGATCTGAGGATTTAGGGACCTGGGGTTCCCAGGTCAGCAGCGACAGCCCCAGCTGGTCCTCCTGGGGGGAGACAAATGGGATCCGGTCAGGGGATCCGGGGGGATCTGGGGGGGTCAGCAGCGACAGCCCCAGCTGGTCCTCCTGGGAGAGACAGGGAATGAATGGGATCCGGTCAGGGGATCTGGGGGGGGGATCTGGGGGTTTGGGGGGATCAGGTGAGCACAGCCCCAGCTGGTCCTCCTGGGGAGAATGAATGGGATCTGGTCATCTGGGGGATTTGGGGGATCTGGGGGGGCGACTGGGAGGGGTTTGGGGAGATCTGGGGGTTTCCAGGGGGGGGATCTGGGGGGATTCCCAGGTTTGCATTTGGGGGGCTTAGCCCCAGCTGGTCCTGCTGGGGGGGAACAAACAGGGATCCAGTCATGGGATCTGGGGGGATCTGAGGGGGGTTTGGGGGGATCTGAGGGGATCCTTTTTGATCAGTTGGGACCCAGTGAATCTGGGGGACCCAAAGGGATCCATTTTGGATCATTTTGGATCAATTCGGATCCATTTTGGATCCTGTACCTGGCGGAAGGGCTGGGGGACCCAGAGGGATCATTTTGGATCCATTTTGGATCAATTTTGGATCATTCTGGATCCCGTACCTGGTGGAAGGGCTGGGAAGGACCCAAAGGGATCATTTTGGATAATTTTGGATCAATTTGGATCCATTTTGGATCATTTCGGACCCCTCCTCACCTGGCGGAAGGGCTGGGGGCTCCAAAGGGATCATTTTGGATAATTTTGGATAATTTTGGATCCCGTACCCCCCAGCGGAAGGGCTGGGGGACTCAGAGGGATAATTTTGGATCCATTTTGGATATTTTTGGATAATTTAGGATCATTTTGGATCCCGTACCTGGCGGAAGGGCTGGGAAGGACCCAAAGGGATAATTCTGGATAATTTAGGATATTTTTGGATAATTTTGGATCCCGTACCTGGCGGAAGGGCTGGGAAGGACCCAAAGGGATCCATTTTGGATAATTTAGGATAATTTAGGATAATTTAGGATCCATTTTGGACCCCTCCTGACCTGGCGGAAGGGCTGGGGGACCCAAAGGGATCAATTTTGGATAATTTAGGATAATTTAGGATAATTTAGGATAATTTAGGATAATTTAGGATCCCGTACCTGGCGGAAGGGCTGGGAAGGACCCAAAGGGATCAATTTTGGATAATTCTGGATAATTTAGGATAATTTAGGATAATTTAGGATAATTTAGGATCCCGTACCTGGCGGAAGGGCTGGGAAGGACCCAAAGGGATCAATTTTGGATAATTCTGGATAATTTAGGATAATTTTGGATAATTTAGGATAATTTTGGATCCCGTACCTGGCGGAAGGGCTGGGAAGGACCCAAAGGGATCATTCTGGATCCATTTTGGATAATTTAGGATAATTTAGGATAATTTTGGATCCCGTACCTGGCAGAAGGGCTGGGAAGGACACAAAGGGATCCATTTTGGATCCATTCTGGATATTTTTGGATAATTTAGGATATTTTAGGATAATTTAGGATCCCGTACCTGGCGGAAGGGCTGGGCCATCTCGCGCAGGAACCTCTTGGCCGCCTGCACGGCCTCGTCCACGGTCAGGTTCAGGTGGGACTCGGGCAGGTGCTCCTGGATCCAGCGCGGCAGCTTCCCCCGCTTGTCCGCGCGGGCAAAGCGCTGGGGACGGGGAAAATGGGGTGAAAACACGGGAAAATGGGAAAAAATTGGGAAAAATGGGGAAAAACGGGGAAAAAATGGAGGAAAATGGCCCAAAATAACCCCAGGAATCCCCAAAATAATCCTCGTGCTTGTCTGTGTGGGCAAAGCGCTGAGAACGGGAGAAAATTGGTGAAAACACGGGAAAATGGGAAAAAAACGGGGAAAATGGGAAAAATGGGGAAAATTGGGGGAAAATGGGGAAAAAATGGGGAAAAATGGGGAAAAATGGGGTTTGGGGCACCAAAAATGGCCCAAAATAACCCCAGGAATCCCCAAAATAACCTCCGTGCTTGTCCGCACGGGCAAAGCGCTGGGAGCGGGCAAAATGGGGTGAAAACACGGGAAAATGGGAAAAATGGGGAAAAATTGGGAAAAATGGGAAAAAATGGGGAAAAATGGGGAAAAAATGGGGTTTGGGACACCAAAAATGGCCCAAAATAACCCCAGGAATCCCCAAAATAACCCCCGTGCTTGTCCGCACGGGCAAAGCGCTGGGAGCGGGCAAAAATGGGGTGAAAACACGGGAAATGGGAAAAATGGGGAAAAACGGGGAAAAATGGGGAAAAATGGGGGGAAACCTCCTCAAACGGACCCCAAACTGACCCCAAATCCCCCAAACTGACCCTAAATCCCCCAGACTGACCCCAAATCCCCCAAACTGACCCCAAATCCCTGTGCCCACCTTGTCAGCGAACACCATGAGCCCGTAGTCGGTTTTCCCTCTCAATGCTCTCCCCACGCACTGCGCCGCCCCAAACTGACCCCAAACTGACCCCAAATCCCCAAAACTGACCCCAAACCTGACCCTAAATCCCCCAAACCTGACCCCAAATCCCCCAAACTGACCCCAAATCCCCCAAACTGACCCCAAATCCCCCCAAACCAACCCCAAACCTGACCCTAAATCCCCCAAACCTGACCCCAAATCCCCCAAACTGACCCCAAATCCTCCAAACTGACCCCAAACCTGACCCTAAATCCCCCAAACTGACCCCAAACCTGACCCTAAATCCCCCAAACTGACCCCAAATCCTCCAAACTGACCCCAAACCTGACCCTAAATCCCCAAAAACTGACCCCAAATCCCCCAAACTGACCCCAAATCCCCCAAACTGACCCCAAATCCCCTAAAATCTCCCCCAAACCTTGTCAGCGAACACCATGAGCCCGTAATCGGTTTTGCCCCTCAGGGCTCTCCCCACGCACTGCGCCGCCCCAAACTCACCCCAAACACCCCCAAACTGACCCTAAATCCCCCAGACTGACCCCAAATCCCCCAAACTGACCCCAAATCCCTGTGCCCACCTTGTCAGCGAACACCATGAGCCCGTAGTCGGTTTTCCCCCTCAGGGCTCTCCCCACGCACTGCGCCGCCCCAAACTGACCCCAAAGTGACCCCAAATCCCCAAAACTGACCCCAAAACTGACCCTAAATCCCCCAAACTGACCCCAAATCCCCTAAACTGACCCCAAATCCCTGTGCCCACCTTGTCAGCGAACACCATGAGCCCGTAGTCGGTTTTCCCCCTCAGGGCTCTCCCCACGCAATGCGCCGCCCCAAACTGACCCCAAACCTGACCCCAAATCTCCCCAAACTGATCCTAAATCCCCCAAACTGACCCCAAATCCCTGTGCCCACCTTGTCAGCGAACACCATGAGCCCGTAGTCGGTTTTGCCCCTCAGGGCTCTCCCCACGCACTGCGCCGCGTGCCGCATGGCGTCGAAGGTGAGGAATTCGCCCTCGCGCACCTGGAGCTGCTCCCGGAGGAATTCCAGACGGGCCTGGGGGGGAAACGGGGCTGAGACCCCAAAAACCCCCAGAAATCCCCAAAATCCCCCCAGAAATCCCAAAAATCCCCAGAAATCCCAAAAATCCCCCAGAAATCCCAAAAATCCCCCCAGGAACCCCAAAATCCCCATCTCAGGTGTTCCCTCACACCTGGAGCTGCTCCTGGTGGAATTCCAGATGGGCCTGGGGGGGAAACGGGGCTGAGACCCCAAAACCCCCCAGAAATCCCAAAAATCCCCCCAGAAATCCCAAAAATCCCCCCAGAAATCCCACAGAGCACCCAGGAACCCCAGAAATCCCCCCAGGAACCCCAGACCTGCAGGGCAGGACCCCCAGGTGGGATTTGGGGAGGGGGCTCCACCTGAGACCCCTAAAAATCCCCCCTAAAACCCCCAAAAAACGTCCTAAAACCCCCCCAAAACCTCCTAAAAACCCCCTAAATCCCCTTAAAAAACCCCAAAATCCCCCTAAAAAGCCCCAAAATTCCCCTAAAAACCCCACAAATCCCCCCAAAACCCCTTGATCTCCCCCAGGGGACCCCCCCAGGTTTAATTTGGGGAGGGGTCCCACCTGAGACCCCCAAATGCCCCCTAAAAACCCCTAAAAAATCCAATAAATCCCCTTAAAAAACCCCCCAAAATCCCCCTAAAAACCCCCAAAATCCCCCTAAAAATGCAATAAATCCCCCAAAACCCCTCAATCTCCCCAGGGGACCCCCCAGGTGGGATTTGGGGAGGGGGCCACACCTGAGACCCCCAAATCCCCCCTAAAAACCCCAAAACCTCCCTAAAACCCCCCAAAAAATCCAACAAATCCCCTTAAAAACCCCCAAAATTCCCCTAAAAACCCCATAAATCCCCCAAAATTCTCTGATCTCCCCCAGGGGCCCCCCAGGTTGGATTTGGGGAGGGGTCCCACCTGAGACCCCCAAATCCCTGCTAAAAAATCCAATAAATCCCCTTTAAAACCCCCCAAAATCCCCCTAAAAAACCCCCAAATTCCCCAAAATTCCCCCAAATCCCCCCAAAACCCCTCGATCTCCCCCAGGGGACCCCCCCAGGTTTAATTTGGGGAGGGGCCCCACCTGAGACCCCCAAATCCCCCCTAAAAACCCCTAAAAAATCTAACAAATCCCCTTAAAAAGCCCCAAAATTCCCCAAAATTCCCCCAAATCCCCCAAAAAAACCCCAAAATCCCCCAGATCCCCCCCAATCCCCTCGATCTCCCCCAGGGGACCCCCCAGGTTGGATTTGGGGAGGGGTCCCCCCCGAGCCCCCCTGACCTTGAGGATCCGGCTCTGGGTGTAGACGTAGGGGACCCCGAACATGATCACGGCGCGGCCGTAGTGATGGACTGGGGGGAATTCGGGGGGTCAGGGACCCCAAAACACCAAAATTTCCCCCAAAATCTCCTCCAGAAAACAGAAAAAAACCAAATTCCCAAAAAAATCCACCCCAAAACCCCAAAATCGCCACAAAAACGCCCCCAAACCGTCCCCAAAACCCCCAAAATTCCCCATCAAACCCCCCCAAAACCCCCAAATTTCCCTTCAAATCTCCTCCAAAAATAAACCAAAATATTTCCCAAGGCAACCCACCCCAAAACCCAAAATTGCCAAAAATCCTCAAAACAACAGAAAAAACAGCCCCAAACCCCAAAATTTCCCCTCAAACCTCCCCCAAAACACAAAGCCCCCCAAATTTCTAAGAAAATCCACCCCAAAAACCCTAAAATTGCCACAAAAATCCACCCCAAAACCCCCAAATTTCCCCTCAAATCCCCCCAAAAAAACCCCAAAATTCCCACCAAATCCCCCAAATTTCCCCTCAAACCCCCCCAAAAAAACCCAAAATTGCCACCAAATCCCCCCAAATTTCCCCTCAAATCCCCCCCAAAAAACCCCAGATTACCATGAAAATCCCCCCCAAAAATCCCAAATTGCCACAAAAATCCCCCCAAAACCCCAAATTCCCCCTCAAATCCCCCCCCAAAATTTCCCCTCAAATCCCCACCAAATCCCCAAAATTTCCCCTCAAATCCCCCAAAATTCCCACCAAATCCCCAAAATTCCCCTCAAATCTCCCCAAAAATCCCCACCAAATCCCCCCCAAAATTTCTCATCAAATCTCCCCCAAAACCCCCAGATTACCATGAAAAATCCCCCCCCAAAAATCCCAAATTCCCTCAAATCCCCCAAAAAATCCCCCCAAATTGCCAACCCCTCAAACCCCCCAAATTTCCCCCAAATCTCCCCAAAACCCCCAGATTACCATGAAAATCCCCCAAAACCCCAAATTGCCAAAAAATCCCCCAAAACCCCAAAAAGGGACCCCAAATCCCCCAAAATTTCCCATCAAATCCCCCAAAAACCCAAAACCCCCAAATTGCCAAAATTTGCAAAATCCCCAAAACCCCCAAATTCCCCCCAAATCCCCCCAAATTCTTCACTCAATGCCCCAGGATCCCCCAAAATGCCACGAAAATCCCCCAAACTGCCCCCAAAGCCCCAAATTTCCATCAAATCCCCCAAAATCACCAAAATCATCCCCCCAAAATCCCCTCAAATCCCCCAAAATCCCCTCAAACCCACCCTGAACCCCCCCCAAATGACACCAAAACCCCAAAATTTCCCAAATTCCCCCCAAATCTCACCGAAGTCGATACCCTCAGAGACTTTGCCCCAAGATTTGGGTGGGAACAGCCAAAAAGGGACCCCAAAAATCCCCTCAAACCCACCCTGAACCCCCAAAATGACCCCAAAACCCCAAATTTTCCCAAATTTTCCCCCCACCCCAAATCCCACCCAAGTCCCATGCCCTTCCTGGAGACTTTGCCCCAAATCCACCCAGAGCAGCCCCCCCCCCCAACTATCCTCCCACGCCTGGGGGATCGGGGGAGATGGGACCCCAAAATCCCCCCAAAATCCACCTGGGACCCCCAAAATCTCATCCGGGACCCCCAAAATCCACCTGGGACCCCCAAAATTCCCCCAGGACCCCCAAAATCTCATCCGGAACCCCCAAAATTCACCTGGGATCCCCAAAATTCCCCCAAAATCCACCTGGGACCCCCAAAATTCCCCCAAAATCCCATCCGGGACCTCAAAATTCACCTGGGACCCCCAAAATCTCATCTGGGACCCCCAAAATTCACCTGGGACCCCCAAAATCTCATCTGCGACCCCAAAATCCACCTGGGACCCCCAAAATTCACCTGGGATCCCCAAAATTCCCCCAAAATCTCATCCAGGATCCCCAAAATTCCTCTGGGACCCCCAAAACTCCCCCCAGGACCCCCCAAACTCCCCCAAACCCCCTAAAACCCCCAAATCCCCTCCTGGAACCCCAAAACCTCCCTCAAAACTCCCCCAAAATCCCTCCCAGGACCCCCAAAACTCCATCCAGGACCCCCAAAATCCCCCAGGACCCCCCAAATCCCTCCCGGGACCCCCCAAATCCCCCCAGGACCCCGAAGCCCCCCCAGCACCTCCTGGTATTTCTCCAGGGCCACGCTGGTCTCAGCCCCGTCCTGGGTCTCGATGAAGAGCAGCTTGTTCCTCTGGATGTTCTCCAGGATACCCTGGGAATGGATTTTGGGATAAATTTGGGGGATTTTGGGGGATTTTGGGAGTTCTGGATCTCGTTTGTTCCTCTGGATGTTCTCCAGGATGCCCTGGGAATGGATTTTGGGATAAATTTGGGATAATTTTGGGGATTTTGGGTCTCGTTTGTTCCTCTGGATGTTCTCCAGGATACCCTGGGAATGGATTTTGGGATAAATTTGGGGGATTTTGGGGGATTTTGGGGGTTCTGGGTCTCGTTTGTTCCTCTGGATGTTCTCCAGGATACCCTGGGGGCAGATTTTGGGATAAATTTGGGATAATTTTGGGGATTTTGGGGGTTCTGGGTCTCGTTTGTTCCTCTGGATGTTCTCCAGGATACCCTGGGGGCAGATTTGGGATAAATTTGGGGGATTTTGGGGATTTGGGGATTTTGGGTCTCGTTTGTTCCTCTGGATGTTCTCCAGGATGCCCTGGGGGCGGATTTTGGGGGATTTTGGGGATTTTCAGATTTTGGGGGATTTTTTTGGGGGTTTTGGGTCTCGTTTGTTCCTCTGGATGTTCTCCAGGATGCCCTGGGGTTTTTGGGAAATTTGGGAAATTTTGGGATTTTGGGGATTTTTTGGGGTTCTGGGTCTCTCGTTGTTCCTCTGGATGTTCTCCAGGATACCCTGGGAATGGGGGGTTTTGGGGGGTCCCAGGGTTTTGGGATTTGGGGGTCCCATTTGGGGTCTCAGGAATTTGGGGCAATTTTAGGGATTTTTTAGACCTCAGGAGGATTTGGAGCAGTTTTCCTTGGGGTTCTCAAGGATGGGATTTTTGGGGTTTTGGGATAATTTTAGGGGTCTCGGGTCTTGTTCCTCTGGATGTTCTCCAGGATGCCCTGGGGGTGGATTTGGGATAAATTTGGGGAATTTTGGGTCTCGTTTGTTCCTCTGGATGTTCTCCAGGATACCCTGGGGGCAGATTTTGGGGGATTTTGGGATAAATTTGGGGGATTTTGGGGGTTCTGGGTCTCGTTTGTTCCTCTGGATGTTCTCCAGGATGCCCTGGGGTAATTTTGGGGGATTTTGGGGGGATTTGGGATAATTTTGGGGGATTTTGGGTCTCGTTTGTTCCTCTGGATGTTCTCCAGGATACCCTAGGGGCAGATTTTGGATAAATTTGGGGGATTTTGGGGGATTTTGGGGGTTCTGGGTCTCGTTTGTTCCTCTGGATGTTCTCCAGGATACCCTGGGATAATTTTGGGATAAATTTGGGATAATTTTGGGGGATTTTGGGTCTCGTTTGTTCCTCTGGATGTTCTCCAGGATACCCTGGGATAATTTTGGGGGGATTTTGGGGGGATTTTGGGGGATTTTGGGGGTCCCTGGGGGGTTTGGGGGTTCTGGGTCTCGTTTGTTCCTCTGGATGTTCTCCAGGATGCCCTGGGGTAATTTTGGGATAAATTTGGGATAATTTTGGGGGATTTTGGGTCTCGTTTGTTCCTCTGGATGTTCTCCAGGATACCCTGGGGTGGTTTTGGGATAATTTTGGGATAATTTTGCTGGATTTTGGGGGTCCCAGGGGGGTTTTGGGGGTCCCTGGGTGTTTTTTGGGAGGGGATTTGGGGTGAGATTTTTTGGGGATTTGGGGGATTTTTGGTGGGATTTTTTTGCTATTTTGGGCTGATTTTAGGGATATTTTTTGAGGGTGTTTGGGGGTATTTTTTGGGGATTTTTTGGGGTGATTCGGGGGTTTTGGGGGATTTTTGGCTGATTTGGGATAGGGGTGATTTTGGGGCTATTTTTGGGGGTATTTTGGGGATTTGGGGATATTTTGGGGTATTTTGGCTTTTTTGGAGTTGGGGGATTTTATTCCGGGGTATTTTGGGGATTTTTGGGGGGATATTTTGGGCATTTTGGGGGTATATTTGGGGGGATTTTGGGGGTATTTTTGGGGGATATTTTATTCCGATTTTGGGGGGATTTTTGATTTGGGGGATATTTTGGGGTGATTCCGGGGTATTTTTGGGCTGATTTGGGGGATATTTTGGGGTGATTCTCTCCAGGTTGGGGTGAGGACAGGGGACATTTTGGGGATTTTGGGGATTTGGGGTATTTTTGGGCTTTTTGGGGATATTTTGGGGATTCGGGGTGTTTTAGGGCTGATTTGGGGATATTTTTAGGTGATTCCGGCTGTTTTATTTTTTAGCTGATTTGGGGGATATTTTGGGGTGATTCTGGGGTGTTTTTGGGCTGATTTGGGGGATATTTTGGGGTGATTCTGGGGTATTTTTGGGCTGATTTGGGGGATATTTTGGGGTGATTCCGGGGTGTTTTTGGGCTCCCACCTGCTCGTACCACGAGGCCACGGTGCTCTCCAGGTAGACGTAGCTGGTGAAAAACGCCACGAGGCCATCGGGGACCACGGCCGAGAGCTCCAGGAGCAGCTGCCCGTAATTCCGGGTCACCGCTGGCAATTTGGGGGAAATTCGGGGGAATTTGGGTTATCGGGAACCCCAAAAATCCTAAAAACTCCCAGAAAACCCAAAATCCACCCAGAGATCCCCCAAAATCCCTTTAGAAATAACCCAAAATCCTCCCCCAGAGCTCCAGGAGCAGCTGCCCCTAATTCTGGGTCACTGCTGGGGTTTTGGGGGGAAATTTGGGGGAATTTGGGTTATTTGGGCACCCAAAAAACCCTAAAAAACTCAAAAAATCCCAAAAAACCCAAAATCCACCCAGAAATCCCCAAAATCCCTTTAGAAATCCCCCAAAATCCTCCCCCAGAGCTCCAGGAGCAGCTGCCCCTAATTCCGGGTCACCGCTGGGAATTTGGGGGAAATTCGGGGGAATTTGGGTTATTGGGACCCCAAAAACTGCCAGAAATCCCAGCGATCCCAAAACCCCAAAAATTCTCCCCAAAATCCCCCCCAGAGCTCCAGGAGCAGCTGCTCCTAATTCCGGGTCACCGCTGGGAATTTGGGGGAAATTTGGGGGAATTTGGGTTATTGGGAACCCCAAAAAACCCCAAAACTCCTCAAAGTTTCCCCTAAAATCCCTTTGAGACCCCTCCCCAGACCCCAAAACCCAAAAACCCCAAAATTTCCCCCAAATCCCCCCCCCAGCCCCACCGATGTCCTCACGGGTCTCGAATTTGGAGCTCATGGCCACCCCAAAACCCCCCAAAACCCCCAAAAATCCCCCCAAATCCCCCCAAAATGACCCTGAGACCCCTCCCCAGAATCCCCCAGACCCCAAAAACCCCAAAACCCCAAAATTTGCCCCAAATTTTGCCCCGAATCGGCACCGATGTCCTCGCGGGTCTCGAATTTCGTGCTCACGGCCACCCCAAAACCCCCCCAAAAACCCCAAAAATCCCCCCAAAATCCCCAAATCCCCAAAATCCCTCTGAGACCCCTCCCCAGAATGCCCCAGACCCCAAAACCCCCAAAATTTCCCCCAAATTTTGCCCCGAATCGGCACCGATGTCCTCGCGGGTCTCGAATTTGGAGCTCATGGCCACCTGGTCGTTGCCTCTGCCCACGATCTGGGGAGGGGGGGAAGGGGCTCAGACCCCCCCAAAATCCTCGGGACCCCCCCCAAAAATCCCTGAGGATCCCAGAAGGCCCCAAAATCCATCCAGGACCCCCCAAACCCCCCCCAAATCCTCCAAAACTCCCTCAAATCCCACCCAGGACCCCCAAAACCCCCCCAGGACCCCTCAGAGTCCCCCAAAATCCTCGGGACCCCCCCCAAAAATCCCTGAGACCCCCAAAAATCCCTGAGGATCCCAGACCCCCCCCCAAATCCCTGAGACCCCCCGGGACCCCCCAAAATCCATCCAGGACCCCTCAGAGCCCCCCAAAATCCTCCAAAACTCCCTCAAATCCCACCCAGGACCCCCCAAAATCCCCCAAAATCCCCCAGGACCCCCCAAAACTCCCCAGGACCCCCAAAATCCCCCAGGACCCCCAAAATTCCCCAACCCCTCCAAAATCCGTCCCAGGACCCCCAGGATCCCCAAAATTCCCTCAAAATCCCCCCCAGAACCCCCAAAATCCCCCAGGACCCCCCCAAAATCCCCCAGGACCCCCAAAACCCCCCCAAACCCCCCAAACCCCCCCCAGGACCCCCCCCCAGGACCCCAAAAATCCCCCCAAAATTCCCCAAAAAATCCCTCCATGACCCCCAAAATCCCCCAAAAATCCCCCAGGACCCCACCAAATCCCCCCCCCCCCAGGACCCCCAAAAATCCCCCCCAGGACCCCAAAAATCCCCCAGGACCCCCCCCCCAACCCCCCAGGACCCCCAAAATCCCCCAAAATTCCCCAAAATCCCTCCATGACCCCCAAAATCCCCCACCCCCCAATCCCCAGGACCCCCAAATCCCCCCAGGACCCCCAAAAACCCCCCCAGGACCCCCCCCAAAACCCCAGGACCCCAAAATCCCCCCCCCAAACCCCCCCAGACCCCCAGGACCCCAAATCCCCCAGGACCCCCCCCCCAAAATCCCCCCCCAGGACCCCCAAAATCCCCCAAAACCCCCAGGACCCCCCCCCAATCCCCAAATCCCAGGACCCCTCCCCAATTCTCCCAAAATTCCCCCAAAACCCCAAAATCCCCCCAGGACCCCCAAACCCCCCTCAAAATTCCCCCAAAAAAACTCCCCCTGGGACCCCCAAAATCCCCCAGGACCCCCCAAAATCCCCCCAGGACCCCCCCCAGTCCCCCAAAACCCCTCCCCAGGACGCCCCAAATCCCTCCCAGGACCCCCAAACCCCCCCAGGACCCCCAAAATTCCCCCAAATCCCCCCCAGGACCCCCCAGGCCCCCCCAAAACCCCCCATTCCCCCGGTGTGACCATGGGGCAGAGGCAGGTCCGGGCCAGGGTCATGCTGAACGTTGCCATGGTAACGGGCTGGAAACCCAGGATCCGGGGGTAAAACTCCAGGGGGGACAGAGTCTGGGGGGGGGAAACCAAGTCAGGGGGATTGGGGATTAATAAAAAGAGGGGTTGGGGGGGGGTTTTATGGGGTTTTAAGTTTTATGGGGTTTTAATGGGGTTTTAATGGGGTTTTTAATGGGGTTTTAATGGGGTTTTTAATGGGGTTTTTGGGGTTTGTAATGGGGTGGGGTTTGTAATGGGGTTTTAATGGGGTTTGTAATGGGGTTTTGGGGTTTTAATTGGGGTTTGTAATGGGGTTTTTAATGGGGTTTTTGTAATTTAATGAAGGGTTTTTAATGGGGGTTTTTAATGGGGGTTTTGTTTTGTTTAATGGGGTTTTAATTTTTTAATGGGGATTTTGGGGGTTTTAAAAATGGGGTTTTTAATGGGGATTTTATGGGGTTTTAATGGGGTTTTGGGGTTTTATGGGTTTTTAATGGGGTTTTTATGGGGTTTTATGGGGGTTTTTATGGGGTTTTTGGGTTTTTTAATGGGGTTTTTAATGGGGTTTTAATGGGGTTTTAATGGGGTTTTAATGGGGTTTTTGGGGTGGATTTTGGGTTTTTAATGGGGTTTTTAATGGGGTTTTTAATGGGGTTTTAATGGGGTTTTATGGGGTTTTAATGGGCATTTTAATTGGGTTTTGGGGTTTTTAATGGGGTTTTAATGGGGTTTTTAATGGGGTTTTGGGGTTTTGGGGTTTTTATGGGGTTTTAATGGGGTTTTTAATGGGGTTTTTATGGGGTTTTTAATGGGGTTTTTAAGGGGTTTTTAATTTTGGGGTTTTAATTTTAGGGGTTTTGTGGTTTTATAGGGTTTTAATGGGGTTTTGTAATGGGGTTTTAATGGGGTTTTATGGGGTTTTAATGGGGTTTTATGGGGTTTGTGGGGTTTAATGGGGTTTTTAATGGGGTTTTTTTTATATTTTGTAATGGGGTTTTGGGGTTTTTATGGGGTTTGTAATGGGGATTTTGGGGTGGATTTGGGGTTTTTAATGGGGTTTTAATGGGGTTTTTAATGGGGTTTTAATGGGGTTTTAATGGGGTTTTAATGGGGTTTTTAATTTAATTTTTTGATTGGGGATTTTAATTTTAATTTGGGGTTTTAATGGGGGTTTTTAATTTTAGGGTTTTCTTGGGGTTTTTTTAGGGTTTTTGGGTTTTGGGTGGGGTTTTGGGGTTTTAATGGGGTTTTTAATGGGGTTTTTAATGGGGTTTTTATGGGGGATTTGGGGTTTTAATGGGGTTTTAATGGGGTTTTTGGGGGGGTTTTAATGGGGTTTTTGGGGGTTTTTTAATTTAATTTTATTAGGGTTTTAATGGGGATTTTGGGGTTTTTAATGGGGATTTTAATGGGGTTTTTAATGGGGTTTTTAATTTTGGTTTGGGATTTTAATGGGGTTTTTTAATGGGGTTTTATGGGGGGTTTAATGGAGTTTTAATGGGGTTTTGGGGTTTTATTTGGGGTTTAATGGGGTTTTGGGTAATTTATGGGATTTTGGGGTTTTAGGGGGTTTTTAATGGGGATTTTAATGGGGATTTTGGGATTTTGGGGGATTTTGGGGGGGTTTTTGGGTTTAATGGGGTTTTTAATGGGGTTTGTAAATTTAATGGGGTTTTTGGGGTTTTGGGGATTTGGGGTTTTGGGAATGGGGTTTTTGAATGGGGTTTTAATGGGGATTTTTAGGGTTTTTATGGGGTTTTGGGGGGATTTGGGGTTTTTATGGGGGTTTTGGGGTTTTGGGGGTTTTGGGGTTTTACCTGGGATTTTGGGGTGGGGTTTTGGGGTTTTAATTTTTATGGGATTTTTTTTAAAATTTTAGGGTGATTTTTATGGGGTTTTTTTGGGGGATTTTGGGGTTTTATGGGGTTTGATTTTTGGGGTTTTTTTTAAAATGGGGTTTTTTTTTTAATGGGGTTTTTTTTAATGGGATTTTTTTAATGAGGAGTTTAAACTATGGATTTTGGGGATTTTTTTTTTTAATGGGGTTTGTAATTTTTGGGGTTTTTTGGGGTTTTTAATTTTTAAGGATATTTTTTTTAATGGGGTTTTAATGGGGTTTTAATGGGGTTTTTGTATTTTTTTTAATATTTTTAATATTTCCTTGGGGTTTTTGGGGTTTTATTTTTTGGGAGGGTTTTTATTTTTTGGGGTTTTTTTGGGGTTTTTTGATTTTTTTGGGTTTTTATTTTTGGGGTTTTAATGATTTTTTTGGGGTTTTTGGATTTTTCATGGGGTTTTTCATGATTTTGGGGTTTTTAATTTTGGGTTTTTGGGGATTTTTTAGATTTTTGTATTTTTAGGGTTTTGAGGGGATTTTTTTTTTTTAGGGTTTTTGGGGTTTTTTTTTTGGGTATGGGGTTTTGAGTTTTGGGGTTTTTTTTTTAATGGGGTTTTTTGGGGTTTTTTGGGGTTTTTGGGTTTTTTTTTGATATTTTTGGGGTGATTTTGGGATTTTTTGGGGTTTTATGGGGTTTGGGATATTTTTGAGGTGAGTTTAATGGGTTTTATTTTTTTGGGATTTGATTTTGGGGATATTTTTTGGGTTTTAGTATTTTTGGGGTATTTTTTGGGGTTTTTTTTTGGGGTTTCTGATATTTTTAGGTGATTTTTGATATTTTTGGGGTTTTGATTTTTGGGTATTTTTTTTTTTTTGGGATTGTTTTGGGGTTTCGGGTTTCTCAGGATTTTGGGGTTTTACAGATGATTTTGGGATATTTTTGGGATATTTTGGGGGTAAATTTTGGGATATTTTGGGGTGATTTTGGGATATTTTTGGGGTGATTTTGGGATATTTTTGGGGTGATTTTGGGGATATTTTTGGGGTGATTTTTGGGATATTTTGGGGTGATTTTTGGGTATTTTGGGGTGATTTTGGGGTGTTTTGGGTTTTTCATATTTTGAGGTGATTTTGGGGATGACGGACTGGAAGATATTTTGGGAACATTTTGGGTATTTTTGGGGGATGGATATTTTTGGAGGCCCAGGGGATTTTTGGGGGAGGGGGGGACCCCAAAAATTCCCTGAAAATTTTGGGACAAAAATCCCAAATGACCCCCAAAACCCCCAAAGAAACCCTTAAAATCCCCAAAAATCCCAAATCCCCCTAAAACTTATTTTAAGGAAACCCTGGGATATTTTGGGGTATTTTTGGGGTGATTTTAAAAATGCCCCCCAAAATTTCCCCAAAACCCCCAAAGAAATTTTTAAAATCCCCTCAAAAATTTTGGGGGGGATCCCTAAAATCCCCCCCAAAAATATTTTGGGGTAATGGGTATTTTGGGGGATCCCAAATGATTTTAAAACCCCACAAATATTTTCAAAAATGATCCAAGAAATTTTTGGGTGAATCCCAAATTTGCCAATCTCCCCCCAAAATATTTTAGAAACATTCAAAATCCCCCCCAAAAATCCCAATTTCCCCAAAACCCCCAAAGAAACCCTTAAAATCCCCCAAAAAAAATCCCAAATGCCCCTAAAATTCCCAAAAAGGACCCAAAATTCCCCCAAAAATCCTAAATGACCCCCAAAAACCCCCAAAGAAACCATTAAAATCCCCCCAAAAAATCCGGGTTATCCCTCCCAAAATCCCCCCAAAAATACTCCTGGAAAAATCCCCCAAAAATCCCAAATGCCCCCCAAAAACCCCTGGGAGAAACCCCTCAAAATCCCCCCAAAAATCCCAAATCCCCCAAAAAACCCCAAAAACCTTTAAAATCCCCCAAAAAAATCCCAAATGCCCCAAAAATGCCCCCAAAAAAACTTTCAAAATCCCCAAAAAATCCCAAACCCCTAAAATCCCCCAAAATCCCCCAAAAATCCCCCCCAAAAATCCCAAATCCCCACTAAAAATCCCCCCCCAAAATTCCCCAAAAACCCTTAAAATCCCCCCAAAAATCCCAAATCCCTAAAATCCCCCCAAAATCCCCCAAAAACCCTTAAAATCCCCCCAAAAATCCCAAATCTCCCCTGTAATCCCCCCAAAAATCCCTTTAAATCCCCCCAAAATCCCAAATGCCCCCAAAACCCCACAAATCCACATCAAAATCCTCCTCAGAAATCCCCTGGTTTCCCAAAAAATCCCCAAAACCCCCCAAAACCCCTGAAAATCCTAAAATCCCCCAAATCCCCCAAAACCCCAAATCCCCCAAATCCACCAAAATCCCACCCTCAAAACCCCAAATCCCCAAAACCCCAAAACCTCCCCAAACTCCCAAATTCCCACCCCAAAAACCCAAAAATAACAGCCAAAACCTCCCCAAAATGCCCCAAAATCCCCTAAATGCCCCCAAAAACCCCAAAATGCCCCCAAAATGCCCCCCCAAACCCAAATGTCCCAAAACCCTGCAAAACCCCCAAAACCCCCAAATCCCCCCAAAACCCCCCAAATGTCCCCAATCTACCAAAAATCCCACCTCAAGAATCCCAAAAATCCACCCCAAACCTCCTCCCCAAATCACATGTCCCCCCCAAAATGCCCCAAAAAACCCCAAAATGCCCCCAAAAAACCCCAAAAACCCAAAATGTCCCCAAAAACCTAAATCCCCCCAAAAAAACCCAAATGCCCCCAAAACCCCAAATGTCCCCCAAATCCACCAAAATCCCACCTCAAGAATCCCAAAATCCACCCCAACACCTCCCGAAAATGCCTCCAAAATCCCCCAAAAATGCCCTAAAAAACCCCAAAATGCCCTAAAAAACCCCCAAAATCTCCCAAAAAACCCCAAAATCTCCCAAAAAACCCCAAAATTTCCCAAAAAACCCCAAAATGCCCCAAATTCCCCAAACCCTGCAGGACCCTTGGCGATAGTCGGGTGCCCCCCATACTGGATGATGGTGAAACCCAAACTGGGGCAAATTTGGGGATTTTGGGGTTTTTTGGGGGAAATTTTGGGGTTTTTGGGGGTTTTGGGGGGAAATTTTGGGTTTTTTGGGGGGGATTTGGGGGAAATTTTAATGGGATTTGGGGATTTTGAGGGTTGGGGGTCTTTAATGGGATTTGGGGAGGGATTTGAGGGGAAATTTGGGCTTTTTGGTTTGGGGGTTTTTTGGGGATTTGGGGAAATTTTAATGGGACCAGGGGGGAATTTGGGGAAATTTGGGTTTTTGGGATTTTTGGATTTGGGGGAAATTTTGGTCATGGGCTTTTGGGGGTTTGGGGAAATTTTGGGGTTTTTGGGGATTTTGGGGTTTTCGGGGCCTCATTTTGGGAGGGCTCATGTATTTTAGGGTATTTTTTGGGATATTTTTGGGATTTTTAGGTTTTTGCCCACCCTGTTAACTGACCAGGGGGATATTTTGGGTTATTTTTTTTGGGTTATTTTGGGGGTTTTTAGCCCCACCTTTGCTGTAGGTGCTGACCAGGGACTGTGGGATATTTTTAGGGTATTTTTGGGATATTTTTGGGTTATTTTTAGGATTTTTGACCTCACCTTTGCTGTTTTTGCTGACCAGGGATTTTTGTTTTTTTAATATTTTTTCCTGACCCCCTTTTGGGTTATTTTTTTGGGATATTTTTTTTTGGGTTTTTTGGGTTACCCTTGCTGGGGTTTATGACCAGGATTATGGGATATTTTGGGATATTTTTAGGACATTTTTTTTTTATTTTGGGTTATTTTTAGGGGTTTTGACCTCACCCAGGGCTCCCCTGACCAGGGTGGGATATTTTGGCCACGAGGGTGATGGGGGAGAACCCAGCGTTTGTTTTTTACTGACCATACTGGTTTATTCTCCCAGTTTTGGGATATTTTGGGATATTTTTGAACCTGGGCAGGGAAATTTTTCAGGGACCCCAAAACCCCAAAAAATCCCCCTTTAAATCACCAAAAACCCCACAAAAATCACCCAAAAATACCCCCCACAAAATCACCCAAAAAAACCCCACAAAAATCACCACAAAATCCCCCCAAAAACCCCCCAAAAATCGCCCCAAAAACCCCACAAAAATCACCCCAGGGACCCCAAAATCCCCCAAAATCCCACAAAAGGGGCCTCTCCCATAGGTTTTGGGGTGTCCTAATCCCATTTTTGGGGGTCCCAGATGTGGGTTTGGGGTCCCAAAAATCCCCCCTGGGGTCCTAACCCCATTTTTGGGGTCCCAGACCCATTTTTGGGGTAAAAATCTGGTTTTGGGGTCCTTTTCCTGCTTTTGGGGGTCCTCCACCTGAGGGGTTTTCCCAAACCCTGGTTTTCAGCTCCCCCAGGTTTTTTTTTTCCTCCTTTTGGGGTTTTTGGGGTTTTAGATCCCCCAGGGGGTCCCAGACCCAATTTTGGGGTTTTTAGGGGGTCCCAAACCCCCAGGGGTTTTGGGGTGTCCCAGACCTAAGGGGCTTTAACCCCATGCAGACCCTCCTTCAGGTCCCCCAGGAAAATCGGGGGGCCCAAAATCCCTTTTAGGGGTGCAAATCCCATTTTTGGGTCCCAAACCCATTTTTGGGGGTCCCAAACCCATTTTTGGGGTCCCAACCCCAAAACACCCTTGGGGGTCCCAAAACCCCCCATGGTCCCAGACCTGAGGGGTTTGCGTCCCCCAGACCCAAAAATCCCTGAGCTCCCCAGGAAAACCCCCAAAAACCCCCAAAATCACCAGGGGGTCCCAGACCCATTTTTGGGGGTCCCAGACCCATTTTTGGGGTCCCAAATCCATTTTTTAAACCCCCAGAACCATTTTTGGAATCCCAAAATCAAAAAACCCCCAAAAATCACCAACCCATTTTTGGGGTTTTGGTGTGTCCCAGACCTGAGGGGGTTTGGAGGTTTTTGCAGACCCCAACCCAGCCCCCTCAGGAAGGCCCAAAACCCCCAAGAGATTTTGGGGGTCCTTCCCATTTTTGGGGTCCCAATCCCATTTTTGGGGGTCCCAATCCCACTTTTGGGGTCCCAACCCCACTTTTGGGGGTCCCAGACCCATTTTGGGGTTTTTGGGGTGTCCCAGACCTGAGGGAGTTTGCTGCCCATGCAGACCCTGTCTCTCAGCTCCCCAGGAAGGCCAGGGGCCCCAAAAGGGGTTTTAAATCCAGATCCCATTTTTGGGGTCCCAACCCCATTTTTGGGGGTCCCAGACCCATTTTTGGGGTCCCAGACCTGAGGGGTTTGCGGGTCCCAGACCCTCTCCTCAGCTCCCTCAGGAAGGCCGGCTCAGCTGCTGCCCTTTTGGGGTCCCTGAGCTGAGCCCGCAGGTGCTCACCAAACGCGCAGGAACCCCACAAAGTGCTCGGTCGTAGGATGCTGCCGGGAACGGCCTCTGGAATGGGGAAAAATGGGGTCAGAAACACCCCAAAAACCTTAAAACCCCCAAAACCATGGGGAACCCCACATCCATAGGGAACCCCACAAAGTGCCGGGCCGCATGGATGCTGCCTGGGACCCCTGGAATGGGGAAAAAACGGGGTCAGAAACACCCCAAAAACCCCAAAACCACCCCAAAAACCCCATTTTTGGGGGGGATTGGGGATGCTGCCCGGGACTTTAGCCTCTGAATGGGGAAAAATGGGGTTTTTGAAATACCCCCAAAACCTTAAAACCACCCCAAAACCCCACAAAGGGCCCCATGGATGCTGCCGGGAACGGCTTCTAAAATGGGGGAAAAATGGGGAAAAATGAGTGAAAATGGGGTCAGAAACACCCCCAAAATCACCACAAACTCATAGAAAAAACCACAATCCCATAGGAACCCCACAAAGTGCTCGGCCGTGTGGATGCTGCCGGGAACAGCTTCTAAAATGGGGAAAAATGGGGTCAGAAATACCCCAAAAACCTTAAAAACCACCCCAAAACCATGGGGGAACCCCACATCCTATAGGGAACCCCACAAAGTGCTCGGCCGTGCGGATGCTGCCGGGAACGGCCTCTGGAATGGGGGAAAAATGGGAAAAATGAGTGAAAATGGGAAAAACAGGGGTCAGAAACACCCCAAAAACCTTAAAAACCACCCCAAAACCACCCCAAAAACCCCAAAACCACCCCCAAAACCCCCAAAATTTTCCCCACGAGGATACTGCCTGGAACAGCCTCTGGAGGAGGGGAAATGGGGGAAAAAACAGGGGAAAATGGTAAAACCACAGAAAAATGGGGAAAATGGGGAAAACCACAGAAAAATGGGGAAAAAAAAGGAGAAAATGGTAAAAAACACAGAAAAATGGGGAAAAAACAGGAAAAATGGTAAAAAAACAGAAAATGGGGAAAAAACAGGGAAAAAAAAAAAAAAACACAGAAAAATGGGGAAAAAAAGGGAAAATGGTAAAAACCCCCAAAAAAACAGGGGAAATGGTAAAACCCCAGGAATGGGGAAAAACCCCCCAAAATGGTAAAACCACAGAAAAATGGGGAAAACGGGGAAATGGTAAAACCACAGAAAAATGGGGAAAAACAGGGGAAATGGGGGAAAATGGGGAAAAAAAAAGGGAAAATGGTAAAAACACCCCCAAAAACAGAAAACGCTTAAAAACACAGAAAATGGGGAAAAAACAGGGAAAAAATGGGGTCAGGGCCACCCCAAAATGACCCCAAAGGTTCTGGGGTTCCGGGGTCCCCGGGTCCCAGGACCTGCAGGATCTCGCCCGCAGCACGGGGTTAGTTTGGAACAGGTCGGGTCCCCAGGACCCCCGGCCCCCAGGAACCCCCCTGCACTCCTCGGCGTTTTCGCCAGGCAGGCGCCCTGAAAAATCCCCAAAATCCATCCTTGATCCTGAAAGGATCCCCAAAAAATCCATCCTGAGATCCCAAAAACCCCTGAGATGATCCTAAATCCATCCCTGAGATCCCAAATCCAGAACCAAAATCCCCTGAGAGCCATCCCAAATCCCATCCCAGAGATCCCAAATCCCAGCCCCCCCCCAGAATCCCGGTAAAACCCCCCTGCCCCAGGCCCCAAATTATTTCCCCAGGGCGCCCCAATCCACTCCTTGATCCTGAAACGGATCCCAAAATCCATCCATGGGATCCTAAAATCCATCCCTGAGATCCCAAATCCATCCCTGAGATCCCCCATCCCCATCCCAAATCCCTGATCCAAATCCCATCCATGGGATCCCCAAATCCCAGCCCCCAGGACCCCTGCAATTCAGGGGTACTTCCATCCGAAATCCAATCCCATCCCCCCAAATCCCTTCCCCTGAAATGGGATCCCAAATCCATCCCCTGAGATCCCAAAAATATCCCCAGAGATCCCAAATCCCATCCCTGAGATCCTAAAATCCATCCTGAGATCCCCTGGGATCCCAAATCCCAGCCCCACAGCTAATCCCTGCACCAGGCCCCAAATTCCCCGCCAAAAATCCACTCCTTGATCCTGGGGGACCCCAAATCCATCCCTGAGATCCCAAAATCCATCCCCAAATCCCAAAAATATCCTGAGATCCCCAAAATGAGATCCCAACCATCCCAAATGAGATCCTTAATGGGGATCCCCTAAATGCCCCCAAAACCCCAAAACCCCCAGGACCCCAAATCTGACCGCTGGCCAGGACCCCCAAAGCCCTGGTGATGGTCACTGCCCATGGCACCATCCACTCCATGGCACCCCAAAAATCCCCCTAAAACCATCCAAAATCCTCCTAAAATCCCCCAAAATCCACCCCAAAACCCCCCAAATCCCTTTCCCAGACCCCCAAAATCCACCCAAGGCACCCCAAATCCCCCCCCTGACCCCAAAAAAACCCCAAAAACCCCAAAAATCCCCCCAAACCCCCAGTTTACGCCCAATTCCATTCCAAAATCCCCAAATCCCCAAAATGGTCCCCCATGGACCCCCAAAATCCACCCTAAAGGGGTTTTATCCCTGGGTTTTCAAACCCCCAAACCCCAAAATCCCCCAAAAACCCCAAAGTTTACCCCTGCTGACCACCATCCCGTTTTATGGGTGATGGCCACTGCCCATGGCACCCCAAAAATCCACCCATGGGGGTTTCCATCCCAAAACCCCAAAAACCCCTTCCCAGAGATCCCAAAAGACCCCAAAAACCCCAAAATCCCCCCCAAAACCCCAAAGGTTTTTGGGGGGGTTTCTGACCCCCAAAAATCCCACACGCTCCCTGGCAGCCTGGAGGGTGCATGGGTGATGGTCACCCCATGGCCCATCCTAAAAGTTTTCAAATCCATCCCAGGATTTGGGGTCAGGAAATGGGGTTTTTAAATCCCCCAAACTCATGGGGTTTACCCCAAAAATCCAGCCAAAAAATTTATCCCAAAATTTGGGGCAAAAATCCATCCCAAATAACCCCAAAAATCCAACAAACCCCGCCCCCCAAAATCCAGCCAAGAAATTTGGGGTGGGACCCCAAAAATTTTAAATGGGGTTTTGGGGTGGGGTTTTTTTTAAACCCCAAAACCAAAGTAAAAATCCCCCCCCAAAATATCCCAAAATTATGGGGTTTTTAAAATCCAGCAAAAATCCACAAATTTGGGGTTTCCCCCAAATGGGATTTTTTAATAACCAAAATATCCCAAAATAGGGTTTTACCATGGGGCCAAAATATCCTAAAATTTTCCAAATCCCCCCCAAAACTTTTAAAAACCCAAAATTGCCATTAAAAATCCAATCTCAAATTTAAAAATCCATCCAAAACTTTGGGGTCCCCCAAATCCATAGTAAAATACCCCAAATTGGGGGAAAATCCAGTAAAAAAAACCCCAAAATTTAAAAAAATCCATTTTAATGGGGTTTTTAATGGGGTTTTATGGGGTTTTTGGGGGTTTTTCCAGCAAAAATGGGGTTTTATCCCAAAATTAATTTGAAATCCATCCCCAAATTAAAATCTCCCAAACTCCCCCCTGGTTTTTGGGGGTTTTAATGACCCCAAATTTTTTAAATGGGTTTTTTAAAAATGGTTTAAAATTATCCCCAAGTCCCAGAATTTTGGGTTTTTAACCATTTTTGGGGTCGCAAATCCATTTTAACCAGGATTTTAATGGGGTTTTACCAGGGTGGGGATTTTTGGATTTTTGGGTTTTATTTTGGGGTTTTAATCCCTTTTAATGGGGTTTTAAATCCTTTAAAATGACCCCAAATGGGGTTCCCAAATTTTGGGGTTTTTGGGGTTTTTTGGTTTTTTTGGGGTTTTAAATGGTTTTAATGGGGTTTTTAATGGGATTTTAAATCCATTTGGGGGTTTTGGGGGATGGGGTTTTAATGGGGTTTTTAATGGGGTTTTAATGGGGGTTTTGGGGTTTTAATGGGGTTTTCCCCCAAATGACCCCAAATCCCCTAAATGGGGAATTTTATGGGGTTTTTTAAGTCCCAGGATTTGGGGGTTTTGGGGTTTTTGGGGTTTTTGGGGTGGCACCGATGGTTGAGCCCTTTTAATGGGCATTTGGAGGTTTAATGCGGGTTTTAATGGGCCCGGGCGATCTTTAATGGGGCAGGTAATGGGGTTTACACACACCATTTTGGGGCCATGGGGGATTTTTGGGTCCCCCAAAGGGATTTGGGATCCCCATAGGGTTTTTGGGGCATGGGGAATTTGGGGAATTTAGGGTTTTTGTATAAAGGAATTCAAAGGGTGAATATTTTAAGAGGATTTTGGGAAGGGTTTTGGGAAGTTTTGGGGTTTTAAGAGGGGGTTTGGGGTCCCCTGTGGGTATTTTAAAAGGGATTTTGGGATATTTTATAGCGGTTTTTGGGGGTATTTAATGGGGAATTTAATGGGTTTTGTATGGGGTTTTGGGGCAAGAACAGGGCAGTTTTGGAAAACTGGGATTTTTGTAGGAAAAGGTTTGGGTGAAAT
Organism: Emberiza elegans; assembly: GCA_024865655.1. Lineage (NCBI taxonomy): Eukaryota > Metazoa > Chordata > Aves > Passeriformes > Fringillidae > Emberiza > Emberiza elegans. Next base: position 1,405,732 of record JALJVW010000143.1, on the reverse strand, counting down.
TTTGGGGTTTTTGGGGGGGTTTTGGGGGTTTTGGAGGATTTTTTGGGGTTTCCAGAGGGATTTTTCACCCAGAGGGATTTGGGGGTCAGATGGGTTTTGGGGTCATTTTGGGATATTTTGGGGTTTTTTGAGATGTTTTTGGGGTGATTTTGGGCAGTTCCCCAAACTGAACAAATCCATTTTGGGATATTTTTGGGAGAAATTTTGGGGTATTTTTGGGGTTTGGGGATCCATGAGGGATTTTTTAAATCACCCAGAGGGATTTTGTCACCCAAAGGATATTTTTGTCATTTTAAGGTGATTTGGGGTCATTTTTGGGGGTTTTTAGGGGGTCACCCAGGGGGGTTTTGGGGGTATTTTGTATGGGAAACCAAGCAAGAACAGAGAAAGTTGGGAAAACTGAACAAAGATTTTAGGGAAAGGTTTGGGTGAAATTTTGGGTTTTTGGGGGATTTTGGGGATTCATCCAAAAATTTTGGGGTCACCCAAAAATTTTGGGGGTCACCCAAGGTGTTTTGGGGTCAAAACCAGGGGTTTTGGGGGTCATTTTTGGGTTTTGGGGTCATTTTATGGGAAATCCCCCTAAACAGAGGCAGTTTTGGAGAAACCATCAAAGATTGTTTTGGGGTTTGGGTGAAATTTTGGGGTTCCCTCAAGGATTTTTGGGGTTCCCAGAGGGATTTTTTTGGGTTCATTTTAGGGATTTTTTTGGGAGGGGTTTTGGGGTTCCCAAAATCCATTGGGTATTTTGAAAATTTTGGGGGTTTTGGGGTCCCCATAGGGTTTTAAAAACACCAGGAATCCACAGTGCATTTTTTGGCCTCCAGTAGAAATCCCCCAAATTTTCACCACCCTGGCATGGGCCAATGCAAATTTGGGGATTTAGGGGAATTTTGGGGTCCCCACAGGGATTTTGGGGTTCAACAAAGGGATTTGGGGATCCCCCAGAATTTTTGGGATATTTTTGGGGTCATCCAAAAAATTTTTCCCCCAAAACCCTCAAATCCCGTACAAAACTCAAAACCCTAAAATCCCCCCTAAAAATCCAAAAATTTAAAATCCATCCCCCAAAATTTGGGGACCCCCAAAGAAACCCTTAAAAAATTTCCCCAAAAATCCCAAATGTATGGGGAAAATCCCCCAAAGAGGCATGCCCCCAAAACCCCCCCAAAAATCCACAAAATGTCCCCAAAATTTTGGGGTTCCCAAAACCCCCAAAAATTCCCCCCAAAATTTGGGGTCACCCAAAATCCTCCCCAAAGGGGTTTGGGATCCCCAAAAATCCCCCCAAAATCCCAAAATCCCCAAAAATCCCAAATCCCCCCAAAAACCCTCAAAATCCCCCAAAGGATCCCCAAAACCCCAAAGAAACCCCAAAACCCCCAAAAATCCTAAATCCCCCTAAAAATCCCAAAATCCCCCTAAAAATCCCCCCCAAAATCCCAAAATGGGGTTCCCCAAAGAAACCCAAAATCCCCAAAAATCCCAAATTGGGGTCACCCAAAAATCCCCCCAAAAAAAATCCCAAATGCCCCCTAAAATGCCCCCCAAAATGGGGTTCCCCAAAATTTGGGGTCACCCAAATCCCCCTAAAATCCCCCAAAATTTGGGTTCCCCAAAAAACCCCAAAAATCCCAAATCCCCCCCAAAATCCCCCCAAAACCCTTAAAAATCCTCCAAAAATCCCAAATCCCCCCAAAATCCCCCAAAAAACCCCCAAAAAAACCCCCAAAATCCCCCCAAAATTTGGGGTCCCCAAAATCCCCCCAAAAACCCCAAAATCCCCCAAAATCCCAAATCCCCCCAAAATATCCACAACCAAAATCCTCCCATAGAAATCCCCCAAAAACCCCAAATCCCCCAAAAAACCCCTCAAACCCCAAAAATCCATCAAAATCCCCAAATCCCCCAAAAAATCCCCCAAATCCCCTAAAATCCCCCAAAATCCACCCCAAAACCCCAAATCCCCCAAAAAATCCAAAACCTCCCAAAAATCCCCAAATGAGAAACCAAACCCCAAAATACAACCCAAACAACAAATCCCCAAAATCCCAAAATTTCCTAAAATGCCCCCCAAAACCCCAAATGCCCCCAAAATGCCCCCAAAACCCAAAATGTCCCAAAAACCCCAAATCCCCCCAAAAAACCCCAAATCCCCCCCAAAAAAACCCAAAACCCCATTCCCCCAAATCTCCAAAATCCCACCTCAAGAATCCCAAAATCCACCCAAAACCTCCCAAAAAATATTTTGTCCCCCAAAATGCCCCCAAAACCCCAAAATGCCCCCCCCCCAAATTCCCCAAAACCCAAATGTCCCCAAATGATTTTAGGTCAAAAATTTTTGATGCCCCAAAAATTTAGGGAATTTAGGGGTTTTGGGGAAATTTTTTAGGGGTTTTGGGAAATCCCAAAATCCACCCAAACACCCTTTAGGGGTTTTTTAAAATTTTAATGGGATTTGGGGATTTGGGGAAAAACCCCCAAAATATTTCCTGAAAAACCCAAATTTTTTAGGGAATTTTGGGAAAACCCCCCAAAATTTTAGGAAATTTTAATCCCAACCAAATTTCAAATATTTAGAAATTTTTTGGGTTTTGCTTTTTTCCCATATTTTTAGGATGATTATGAAACTTTTGGGATTTTTTAGGTGAATTTGGGGATTTTGGGGAATTTGGGGAAATTAAGATGTTTAGGGGTTTTTGGAGGAAATTTTGGGATATTTTGGGGGATTTAATGGGAAAAATTTGGGGGATATTTGGGGATTTTGGGGATTTTTAATGGGATTTGGGGAAATTTTGTAGAAATATTTTGGGGAAAATTTTAGAATATTTTAGGGAAGCTGGGGCCCTGAAGGATTTTCCAAAGATTTTTACTTGGATATTTTTGGGGTTTTTAGGATATTTTGGGGATATTTTATGATATTTTGGGGGTATTTTTAGGATTTTTGGGGTATTTGGGATTTGGATCACCTTTGCTGTAGGGAAAAATGGATTTTTTAGATATTTTGGGATATTTTTTAAAATTTTTTGTTTTAGGGATATTTGGGCTGTATATTTTTAGAATTTTAGGGATTTTGGGGTTTTTTGGGTTATTTTGGGGATATTTTGGGGTATTTTTTGGAATATTTTTAGGGTATTTTTTCCCCAGGATATTTTTAGTGGGATATTTTAGGATATTTTTGAGGGCTTATTTTTGGGTTATTTTGGGATATTTTTAGGATTTTTAGGCCTCACCTTTGCTGTAGGTGCTGACCCAGGGCAGGGATTTTAGGGCATTTTGGGATATTTTTAGGTTATTTTTAGGGTTTTGATTTTGCTGTAGGTGCTATTTTTGGGATATTTTTTGGGGTTTTTGATTTTAGGGTTTTTTAGCCTCACTTTTGTTGTAGGTGCTGACCAGAATTATGGGATTTTGGGGTATTTTTTGGGATATTTTTGGGATATTTTTTGGGTTATTTTTGGGTTATTTTTAGGGTTTTTGACCTCACCTTTGCTGTAGGTGCTGACCAGGGTGGCGAAATTGGCCACGAGGGTGATGGGGGAGAAATCAGCGACGTCGGGGAGGGCGAGGGTGCGGAGCAGGGAGTGCAGGCGCTCGGCACAGAACCTGGGCAGGGGAAAATCGGGGCTCAGGGACCCCAAAAACCCCAAAAATCACCCCAAAAACCCCACAAAAATCACCCAAAATACCCCACAAAAATCACCCAAAAAACCCCACAAAAATCACCCCAAAAACCCCAGAAACCACCCCAGAAAATCACCAAAAACCCCCCAAAAACCCAAAACCCCACAAAATCACCTAAATCCATCCCAAACCCCCCAAAATCCCAGGGGATCCCCAAAACCCCCAAAATGGCCAAACCCCTACGGAAATTTTGGGGTGTCCCAAAATCCCATTTTGGGGGTCCCCCCAAACCCATTTTTCACCCCCCCCCCAAATCCATTTTTGGGGGTCCCAACCCCATTTTTGGGGGTCCCAGACCCATTTTTGGGGTACAAAAACCCCCAAAATCACCACCCAATCCCCAAAAATCACCCCAGAAATCTGAGGGGTTTGCACAAAATCCCATGCCCCAGACCCTGTCCTTCAAAACCCTCAGGAAAAACCCCAAAATCACCCCAAAACCCCACAAAAAATCACGCAAAAACCCCCAAAAATCATCCCAAAACCCCACAAAAATCCCCTCAAAATCCCATTTTGGGGGTTTTTTAAATCATCCCAAAACCCCATTTTTCACCACAAAACCCCCCCAAAAATCCTGAAAATCACCACAAAATCCCCCAAAACCCCTCTCCCCCCAAAACCCCACTCCCTCACCACAAACCCCACAAAATCGGGGCTCCCCCACAAAATCACCACAAATCCCATTTTTGGGGGTCCCAAAATCCATTTTTGGGGTCCCCCCAAACCCCCAAAATCCCCAAAACCCCCAAAAAAATCACCCATTTTTGGGGGGTTTTCCAAAAACCCCCAAAAATCAGACCCAAAAACCCACAAAATCAGACCTGAAAACCCCTAAAACTCCCCAAAAATCAAAACCCCCTGTCCCTGAAAAATCCCCCAAAAAGGCCGGGGGCCCCCAAAATCACCCCAAAACCCCCAAAAAATCACCCCAGACCCATTTTTGGGGTCCCAGAAATCCCCCAAACCCCCAAAACCCCATTTTTTGGGGTCCCAGAACCATTTTTGGGAATCCCAATCCCATTTTTGGGGTCCCAATCCCATTTTTGGGGTTTTTGGTTTGTCCCAGACCTCATTTTTGGGGTCCCAGACCCATTTTTGGGTCCCACCCTGTCCCTCAGGGTCCCCCCCAGGAAGGGGGGGGGTCCCAATCCCATTTTTGGGGTGTCCCAGATCCCATTTTTGGGGTCCCAAGACCCATTTTGGGGGTCCCAATCCAGGAAGGCCGGGGTCCCAACCCCACTTTTGGGGGTCCCAGACCCATTTTGGGGTTTTTGGGGTGTCCCAGACCTGAGGGGTTTGCTGTCGATGCAGACCCTGTCCCTCAGCTCCCTCAGGAAGGCCAGGGGGCTCCTTAAGGGGTTTCCCAGACCCATTTTTGGGGGTCCCAGATCCCATTTTTGGGGGTCCCAACCCCATTTTTGGGGGTTTTGGGGGTCCCAGACCCATTTTTGGGGGTCCCAGACCTGAGGGGTTTGCGGTCGATGCAGACCCTCTCTCTCAGCTCCCTCAGGAAGGCCGGGGGGCTCAGCTGCTGCACTCGGGGTCCCCGGAGCTGAGCCCGCAGGTGCTCGACCAAACGGCGCAGGAACCCCACAAAGTGCTCGGCCGTGCGGATGCTGCCTGGGACTGCCTCTGGAATGGGGAAAAATGGGGTCAGAAACACCCCAAAAACCTTAAAAACCACCCCAAAAACCCCACAAAGTGCTCGGCCGTGCGGATGCTGCCTGGGACTGCCTCTGGAATGGGGGAAAATGGGAAAAACGGGGTCAGAAACACCCCAAAAACCCCAAACCACCCCAAAAACCCCACAAAGTGCTCGGCCGTGCGGATGCTGCCCGGGACTGCCTCTGGAATGGGGAAAAATGGGTCAGAAATACCCCAAAAACCTTAAAAACCACCCCAAAAACCCCAAACCAGCCCAAACCCCACAGAGTGCTCGGCCGTGCGGATGCTGCCGGGAACGGCCTCTGGAATGGGGAAAAATGGGAAAAAATGAGTGAAAATGGGAAAAAATGGGGTCAGAAACACCCCCAAAATCACCACAAACTCATAGAAAAAACCACAATCCCATAGGAACCCCACAAAGTGCTCGGCCGTGTGGATGCTGCCGGGAACAGCTTCTAAAATGGGGAAAAATGGGGTCAGAAATACCCCAAAAACCTTAAAAACCACCCCAAAACCATGGGGGAACCCCACATCCTATAGGGAACCCCACAAAGTGCTCGGCCGTGCGGATGCTGCCGGGAACGGCCTCTGGAATGGGGGAAAAATGGGAAAAAATGAGTGAAAATGGGAAAAACAGGGTCAGAAACACCCCAAAAACCTTAAAAACCACCCCAAAAACCACCCCAAAAACCCCAAAACCACCCCAAAAACCCCACAAAGTGCTCGGCCACGAGGATACTGCCTGGAACAGCCTCTGGAGGAGGGAAAATGGGGAAAAAACAGGGGAAAATGGTAAAAACCACAGAAAAATGGGGAAAAAACAGGGGAAAATGGGGAAAACCACAGAAAAATGGGGAAAAAAAAGGGGAAAATGGTAAAAAACACAGAAAAATGGGGAAAAAACAGGAAAAATGGTAAAAAACACAGAAAAATGGGGAAAAAACAGGGGAAAAAAGGTAAAAAACACAGAAAAATGGGGAAAAAACAGGGGAAAATGGTAAAAAACACAGAAAAATGGGGAAAAAACAGGGGAAAATGGTAAAAACCACAGAAAAATGGGGAAAAAACAGGGGAAAATGGTAAAAACCACAGAAAAATGGGGAAAAAACGGGGGAAATGGTAAAAACCACAGAAAAATGGGGAAAAAACAGGGGAAAATGGGGAAAAATCACAGAAAAATGGGGAAAAAAAAGGGGAAAATGGTAAAAAACACAGAAAAATGGGGAAAAAACAGGGGAAAACGCTAAAAAACACAGAAAAATGGGGAAAAAACAGGGAAAAATGGGGTCAGGGCCACCCCAAAAATGACCCCAAAGGTTCTGGGGGTTCCGGGGGGTCCCGGGGGGTCCCGTACCCTGCAGGATCTCGTCGGGCAGCACGGGGTTGGCCAGGAACAGGTCGGAGTCGCGGGCGGCGCCGGCCTCGCGCAGCCCCTGCACCAGGCGGCGGTACTCCTCGGCCAGGCGGCGCGAGTCCGACTCCTTGATCCTGAAAGGGATCCCAAAATCCATCCTTGAGATCCTAAATAACCCCTGAGATCCTAAATCCATCCCTGAGATCCTAAATCCATCCCTGAGAGCCCAAATCCCATCCCAGAGATCCCAAATCCCAGCCCCACAGCCCCTGCACCAGGCGGCGGTACTCCTCGGCCAGGCGGCGCGAATCCGACTCCTTGATCCTGAAACGGATCCCAAAATCCATCCATGGGATCCTAAATCCATCCCTGAGATCCTAAATCCATCCCTGAGATCCCCTGAGATCCCAAATCCATCCCTGGGATCCTAAATCCCATCCATGGGATCCCAAATCCCAGCCCCACAGCCCCTGCACCAGGCGGCGGTACTCCTCGGCCAGGCGGCGCGAATCCGACTCCTTGATCCTGAAATGGATCCCAAATCCATCCCTGAGATCCCAAAAATATCCCTGAGATCCCAAATCCCATCCCTGAGATCCTAAATCCATCCTTGAGATCCCCTGGGATCCCAAATCCCAGCCCCACAGCCCCTGCACCAGGCGGCGGTACTCCTCGGCCAGGCGGCGCGAATCCGACTCCTTGATCCTGAAATGGACCCCAAAATCCATCCCTGAGATCCTAAATCCCATCCCTGAGATCCTAAATCCCATCCCTGAGATCCCAAATCCATCCATGGGATCCTAAATCCCATCCCTGAGATCCTAAATCCCATCCATGGGATCCCAAAATGCCCCCAAAGCCCCTGCACCCCAAACCCAGGCTGACCCACCCCTTGATCCTGAAATGGACCCCAAAAAAATCCATCCCAGCTGAGATCCTAAATCCCATCCCCTAGATCCCAAATCCCATCCCCCTGAGATCCCAACTCCATGGGATCCCCCATGGATCCCACCCATCCAAAAATCCCACCCCATGGCACCCCAAAATCCTCCCCAAAACCCCAAAATCCTCCCTGAGAAAATCCCCCAAAAAATATTCCTGGGATCCCCACCCAAATCCCATCCCTGGGAAAAACCCCCCAAACCCATCCCCCTGACCGACCCCAAAATGGTCACCCAAGGCACCCCAAAATCCCTAAAACCCCAGACCCCAAAACCCCAAAAACCCCTAAATCCCTCCCTTCCTGAACCCCAAAATCCACCCAAGGCACCCCAAATCCCATTCCTGAGACCCCAAAAAACCCCAAAACCCCAAAATCCCTGCAACCCCAAAAAGATGGTCACACCCATGGCACCCCAAAATCCACCCTAAAGATCCCAAATCCCATCCCTGAGACCCCAAAAGACCCCAAAAACCCCAAAATCCCCCCAAAACCCCAAACCCACCCTGCTGACCACTGGACGTGGCTCTGCAGTGGGTGATGGTCACTGCCCATGGCACCCCAAAATCCACCCATGGCACCCCAAAATCCACCCTAAAACCCCAAAAACCCCCTAAAACTCCAAAATCCACCCTAAAAATCCCACCCCAAAACCCCAAAATCCCAAAATCCCCAAAACCCCAAAGTGACCCCGCTGACCGCTGGACGTGGCTCTGCAGCGGGTGATGGTCACACCCATGGCACCCCAAAATCCACCCTGAGCACCCCAAAATCCACCCTGAGCACCCCAAAATCCACCCTAAAGATCCCAAATCCCACCCCAGACCCTCGAAAGACCCACAAATCCCCCAAAACCCCAAACCTATCCCGGGCTGACCCAAGGAGAGGATTTGGTCACTGCCCATGGCAAAAAATCCAAAAAAAAACCCAAATCCCATCCCCAAAAGACCCCAAAACCCCAAAATTCCCCAAAACCCCACCCCAAACCACTCCAGCAAAAAACTGCCCATGGCACCCCAAAATGGCCCAAAAATCCCAGCAAAACCCATTTCCTGAGACCCCAACCCCCAAAATCCAAAAATCCCCCAAACCCCAAAGCGACAAACCCCGCCCACGCTGGCCTGGCAATCCAGGGGTGCCAAAAATGGTCACCCCATGGCCAAAATGCCCCCAAAAATTTGGGGGTCAGGAAATGCAAAAAACTAAAAAATAACCCAAAAATTACCCCCAAAATCCAGCAAAACATACCCCGAAAATATCCCAAAAAATCCCAGCAAAATCCATTTAAAATAACCCAAAATCCAACAAACCCCGCCCCAAAATCCAGCCAAAAAATCCACAAAATGCCCCCAAAAAATCCCCCCAAATCCACTAAAAAATAACCAAAATATCCGAAAATCCAGCAAAAAACACCCCCCAAAATATCCCAAAAAATTCCATCCAAATCCCCCAAAATCCATTCTAAAAAAACCCAAAATTGCCCCAAAAAATCCCCCCAAATACCCCAAAATCCTGCAAAAAAACCCAAAAAATCCCCCCAAAATCCAGTAAAAATAACCCAAATACCCCCAAAATCCAGCAAAAAAAACCCCAAAATATAAAAAAAAAATCCACCAAAATTACCCCAAAATCCAGTAAAAATACCCCAAATACCCCCCCAAAATCCAGCAAAAAAAACCCCCAAAATATCCCAAAAAATTCCATTGAAATCCCCCAAAATCGCCCCAAAAAATCTCTCCAAACTCCCCCTGGGGACACCAAATCCCCCCAAAATGACCCCAAATCTCCCCTAAATGACCCCAAACCCCCCAAAATGACCCCAACCCCCCAGAAGTCCCAGAATTTTGGGTTTTTTTGGTGTTTTTGGGGTCGCACCGATGTTGTGAGCCTCGTCGAACACCACGACCCCAAACCCCCCAAATCCCCCCAAAATGACCCCAAATCCCCCCTAAGTGACCCCAAATCCTCCCAAAATGACCCCAAATCCCCCAGAAGTCCCAGAATTTTGGGGTTTTTGGGGTTTTTTGGCGTTTTTGGGGTGGCACCGATGTTGTGAGCCTCGTCGAACACCACGACCCCAAACCCCCCAAAATGACCCCAAACCCCCTAAATGATCCCAAATCAAATGACCCCAATCCTAAATGACCCCAAACCCCAAAGGACCCCAAATCCCCAAATTTGAAGTCCCAGAATTTTGGGGTTTTTGGGGTTTTTTGGTGTTTTTGGTGTCACACCGATGTTGTGAGCCTCACTGAACACCACGACCCCAAACCCCCCAAAATTACCCCAAACCCCTCCCCAATCCCCCCTAAATGACCCCAAATCCCCCCCAAATCCCCCCAAAATGACCCCAAATCCCCCAGAAGTCCCAGAATTTTGGGTTTTTTTGGGGTTTTTTGGGGTTTTTGGGGTGGCACCGATGTTGTGAGCCTCGTCGAACACCACGACCGAGGAGCGGGCGAGCTCGGCCGACACCAGCCCGGCGATCTTGGGGTCCAGCAGGTAATGGTAGCTGTACACCACCACGTTGGCGTGGGCCAGCTGCAAATTTGGGGGATTTAGGGTCCCCCAAAGGGATTTGGGATCCCCTACAGCAGTTTTGGGGGGGGCATGGGGAATTTTGGGGAATTTAGAAGTCATTTTGTATGGAGGAATTGAAGCGTGAATAAGGGCAGGGGGAGAGAGGAGCTTTCAGGGAAGGGTTTGGGGGAAGTTTTGGGGTCCCCAGAGGGGTTTGGGGTCCCCTGTAGGAGTTTTGGGGTCCCCCAAAGGGATTTGGGATCCCCTATAGCGGTTTTGGGGGGGGCATGGGGAATTTTGGGGAATTTAGAAGTCATTTTGTATGGGGAAACCGAAGCAAGAACAGAGGCAGTTGGAAGAAACTGGAACAAAGATTGTAGGGAAAGGTTTGGGTGAAATTTTGGGGTTCCCCAGAGGGGTTTTGGGGTTCCCAGAGGAATTTTGGGGTTCCCAGAGGGATTTGGGGTCACCCAGAGGGATTTGGGGTCACTCAGGGGGGTTTTGGGGTCATTTTGTATGGGGAAACCGAAGCAAGAACAGAGGCAGTTGGGAGAAACTGGAACAAAGATTGTAGGGAAAGGTTTGGGAGAAATTTTGGGGTTCCCTAGAGGGGTTTGGGGTTCCCAGAGGGATTTTGGGGTCACCCAGAGGGATTTGGGGTCACCCAAAGGGATTTGGGGTCACTCAGAGGGTTTTGGGGTCACTCAGGGGGGTTTTGGGGTCACTCAGGGGGTTTTGGGGTCATTTTGTATGGGGAAACCGAAGCAAGAACAGAGAAAGTTGGGAGAAACTGGAACAAAGATTGTAGGGAAAGGTTTGGGTGAAATTTTGGGGTTCCCCAGAGGGGTTTTGGGGTCACCCAAAGGGATTTGGGGTCACCCAGAGGGGTTTGGGGGTCACCCAGAGGTGTTTTGGGGTCACTCAGGGGGGTTTTGGGGTCACTCAGGGGGTTTTGGGGTCATTTTGTATGGAGAAACCAAAGCAAGAACAGAGGCAGTTGGGAGAAACTGGAACAAAGATTGTAGGAAAAGGTTTGGGTGAAATTTTGGGGTTCCCCAGAGGGATTTTGGGGTTCCCAGAGGGATTTTGGGGTTCAACAAAGGGATTTGGGGTCACCCAGAGGGGTTTGGGGTTCAACAAAGGGATTTGGGGTCACCCAGAGGGATTTAGGGATGTCATGGGGTCTCCTATAGGGTTTTGGGGTCACTCAGGGAGGTTTTAGGGCACTTTTGGGCTCCAGCAGGTAATGGCAGCTGTACACCACCACGTTGGCATGGGCCAGCTGCAAATTTGGGGGATTTAGGGGAATTTTGGGGTCCCCACAGGGATTTTGGGGTTCAACAAAGGGATTTGGGGTCACCAGATATTCAGGGCAATTTTAGGATATTTTTCTCCTATAGGGTTTTGGGGTCACTTGGGAGGTTTTAGGGCACTTTGGGCTCCAATGAATGGAGCTGTACACCACCATTTTAGGAATATTTTAAGGGTATTTTCGGATATTTTAAAGGGATTTTGGGACATTTTTTTTGGGGTCATTTTTCAGGGGGTTTTGGGGTCATTTTGTATGGGAAAATAGGAATGGGAACAGAGGCAGTCGGAGAAAAACAGGATATTTTAGGATATTTTAGGGGAATTTTAGGGATATTTTGGGGGATTTTTTAGGGATCACCCAGATTTTAGGGGTTCCCAGAGGGGTTTGGGACAGATATTTTGGGGTCATTTTGGGGGATTTTGGATATTTTTGGATATTTTAGGGTATTTTTGGATATTTTGGGGGGGTTTTAGGGGTTTTTTGGGGGATTCCCCTAGGGGGTTTTGGGTCCCCTTAGGATATTTTCAGGATATTTTTGGGGTATTTTAGGGGTTTGGGGATATTTTAGGGGGTATTTTTAGGGATTTTTTTGGGGTATTTTTTGGGCATTTTTAGGATATTTTGGGATTTAGGGGAGGATATTTTTGGATATTTTGGGAAAGGGTTTTGGGGTATTTTAGGGGGTATTTTAGGATATTTTAGGGGGGTCCCCCTGGGATTTGGGGTTTTAGGGGGGTATTTTTAAGGATATTTTTGGGATATTTTTGGGGATATTTTTGGGGTTTTAAATATTTTTTGGAGTTCCCTGGGGTCCATGAAGTGGGGTCAGATATTTTATGGATATTTTGGGGTTCCCCAAGGATTTTAGGGGTATTTTTAGGGGATTTTTGGGATATTTTAGGGGATTTGGGGTTCCCCAAAGGGATTTGGGGTCACCCAGAGGGGATTTGGGGTTCCCCAGAGGGGTTTGGGGGATTTTTTGGGATATTTTTAGGGATTTTTAGGGATATTTTTGGGATATTTTTTGGGATATTTTTAGGGTGATTTTACCAAAGTTCCTGGCCATGAAATAGGGGCAGATGTTTAGGCTATTTTGGAGTTTTTTTAGGATATTTTAGGATATTTTTTTAGGATTTTTAGGGATATTTTTAGATATTTTAGGATATTTTACTTGAAGCCCTGGCCATGGGAGTTTTAGGCAGATATTTATGGATATTTTTTAGGGGTATTTTTAGGGTATTTTAGGGATATTTTACCATGCCCTGGCCATGAAGTAGGGGCAGATATTCAGGGCTATTTTTAGGATATTTTTAGGATATTTTAGGATATTTTTAGGTTATTTTTAGGATATTTTAGGATATTTTTGGGATATTTTTAGGATACTTTCAGGATTTTTAGATATTTTTAGGATATTTAAGGATATTTTAGGATATTTTGGGATATTTTAGGATTTTTGGGGGTATTTTTAGGATGCCATGAAGTAGGGGCAGATATTTTAGGATATTTTAGGAATATTTTTGGATATTTTTAGGATATTTTTGGGATATTTTAGGACCTGGCCACGAAGTAGGGGCAGATATTTTAGGGATATTTTTGGGATATTTTTTTAGGATATTTTTTTTAGGATATTTTAGGGATATTTTGGCCATTTTTTAGGAGCAGATATTTATGGATATTTTTAGGATATTTTAGGGATATTTTGGGATATTTTAGGATGTTTTACCGAAGCCCTGGCCATGAAGTAGGGGCAGATATTTATGGATATTTTTAGGATATTTAGGATATTTTGGGATATTTTAGGATATTTTACCGAAGCCCTGGCCATGAAGTAGGGGCAGATATTTAGGGATATTTCAGGGATATTTTAGGGATATTTTGGGGTATTTTAGGATATTTTACCGAAGCCCTGGCCATGAAGTAGGGGCACGTATTTATGGATATTTTAGGGTATTTTTGGGATATTTTAGGATATTTTAGGATATTTTTGGATATTTTAGGATGTTTTACCGATGCCCTGGCCATGAAGTATGGGCAGATATTTAGGGATATTTTTGGGGTATTTTAGGGATATTTTAGGATGTTTTACCGAAGCCCTGGCCATGAAGTAGGGGCAGAGGCCGCGCTGGCGCCCCAGTGCCCGCAGATCATCGAGGTTGTGAACCCCAAAGGGGAGGGGGCTCTGCCGGCCCCGGGCCTCGAACTCCTGAGGGGGAGAGAGAGAGAACAGCAAAAAATGGGATTTGGGGTCCAAAAAATGGGATTTGGGGTCCAAAAAATGGGGAGAGAACAGCAAAAAATGGAATTCGGGGTCCAAAAAATGGGGAGAGAACAGCAAAAAATGGGGGAGAACAGCAAAAAATGGGGGAGAACAGCAAAAAATGGGATTTGGGGTCCAAATATGGGTATGGAGGTCCAAAAAATGGGGAGAGAACAGCAAAAAATGGGATTTGGGGTCCAAAAAATGGGGGGAGAACAACAAAAAATGGGGGAGAACAGCAAAAATGGGGGAGAACAACAAAAAATGGGGGAGAACAGCAAAAAATGGGATTTGGGGTCCAAAAAATGGGGAGAGAACAGCAAAAAATGGAATTTGGGGTCCAAAAATTGGGGAGAGAACAACAAAAAATGGGGGAGAACAGCAAAAAATGGGGGAGAACAGCAAAAAATGGGGGAGAACAGCAAAATATGGGGAGAGAACAGCAAAAAATGGGATTTGGGGTCCAAAAATGGGGAGAACAACAAAAAAAAATGGGGGAGAACAGCAAAAAATGGGGGAGAACAGCAAAAAATGGGGAGAACAGCAAAATTTGGGAGAGAACAGCAAAAAAAAAAAATGGGGGGAGAACAACAAAAATGGGGGGAGAACAGCAAAAAATGGGGGGAGAACAGCAAAAAATGGGATTTGGGGTCCAAAAAATGGGGAGAGAACAACAAAAAATGGGGGGAGAACAGCAAAAATGGGGGAGAACAGCAAAAAATGGGGCTGGGAACCAAAAAATGGGATTGAAGTCTTTGAAATGGGGCTGGGGTCAGCAAAAAATGGAGGGAGAAGAACAAAAAATGGGATTTGGGGTCCAAAAATGGGATTTGGGGTCCAAAAAATGGGATTTGGGGTCCAAAAATGGGATTTGGGGTCCAAAAAATAGGGCTGGGGTCCCCAGAATGGGGCTGGGGGTTCTTGAAATGGGGACCAGGAGCGCCCAGATCCCCTCAAACCCCCCAGGATCCCCCCTGGGACCCCCCCAGACCCCCAAGGATCCCCCCAGATCCCTCTGGAACCCTTCAGGACCTCCCAGATTCTCTCAGATCCCCCTCAGATCCCCCTGGATCCCCACCAGATCCCCCCAAGACCCCTCAGATCTCCCCAAACCCCTCTCAGATCCCCTCAAATCCCCTCAGACCCGCCAGGATCCCCACCAGATCCCCCCAGACCCCCTCAGATCTCCCCAAACCCCTCTCAAATCCCCTCAAATCCCCCAAGACCTGCAAGAAGCCCCATCAGATCCCTCCAGATCCCCACCAGATCCCCCCAGATCCCCACCAGATCCCCCCAGACTCCCTCAGATGCCCCCAAGACCCCCTCAGATCGCTCCAGATGCCCCAGAATCCCCTCAAATTCCCCAGGATCCCCAGATCCCCCCCCCACCAGATCCCCCCAGATCCCCCCAGACCCCCTCAGATCCCCCAAGACCCCTCAGATCCCCCAAAACCCTCTCAGATCCCCCAAATCCCCTACAGATCCCCACCAGATCCCCCAGACCCCCCAGATCCCCCCAAGACCCCTTAGATCTCCCCAAACCCCTCTCAGATCCCCTCAAATCCCCTCAGATCCCCCAGATCCCCACCAGATCCCCCCAGACTCCCCTCAGATGCCCCCAAGACCCCCTCAGATCCCTCCAGATCCCCCAGAATCCCCTCAAATTCCTCAGGATCCCCCCCAGATCCCCCAGTCTCCCCAGATCCCCCCAAGACCCCTCAGATCCCTCCAGATGCCCCAGAATCCCCTCAAATCCCCAGGATCCCCCCAGATCCCCACCAGATCCCCCCAGACCCCCAGGATCCCCCAAGACCCCTCAGATCCCCCAGACTCCCTCAGATCCCCCCAAGACTCCCTCAGATCTCCCCAAACCCCCTCTCAGATCCCCCAAACCCCTCTCAGATCCCCCCAGATCCCCCGGGATCCCCCCCAGTCGATCCCACCTGGAAGAAGGAGCAGCTGGGCCGGGCTCCCTCGGGGGGGTCCCGCAGGTACGAGGCCGTCAGGGCCAGGCAGCGGCTGTCGACCTCCTTGCCGTAGCGCAGGGCCGAGACCTGGAACGGGATCCACCGGGATCCACTGGGATCCACTGGGATCTACTGGGATCCATGGTGATCCACCCACAGCCCCATGATCCCCCCGGGATCCCCCCTCCTTGCCGTAGCGCAGGGCCGAGACCTGCAATGGGATCCACTGGGATCCACTGGGATCCACCGGGATCTACTGGGACCCATGGTGATCCACCCACAGCCCCGGGATCCCCCTGGGATCCCCCTCCTTGCCGTAGCACAGGGCCGAGACCTGCAATGGGATCCAATGGGATCCACCGGGATCCACTGGGATCCATGGTGATCCACCCACAGCCCTGGGATCCCACCGTGATCCCCCCTCCTTGCCGTAGTGCAGGGCCGAGACCTGCAATGGGATCCACTGGGATCCACTGGGATCCACCGGGATCTACTGGGACCCATGGTGATCCACCCACAGCCCCGGGATCCCCTGGGATCCCCCCTCCTTGCTGTAGCGCAGGGCCGAGACCTGCAACAGGATCCACTGGGATCCACCGGGATCTACTGGGACCCATGGTGATCCACCCACAGGGATCCCCTGGGACCCATGGTGATCCACCCACAGGATCCTGGGATCCCTGGGACCGATCTATCCCCCCCCCGTGATCCTTCCCTTTTGCCAATAGCGCAGGGCCGAGACCTGGAACGGGATCCAATGGGATCCACCGGGATCCACTGGGATCCATTGGGATCTGCTGGCACCCATAGTGATCTACCCACAGGGATCCCCTGGGATCCACTGGGATCCATGGTGATCCACCCACAGCCCTGCTGGGATCCCCCACAGCACCAGGTCCCCCCTCCCCCCCTCCTTGCCATGGCGCAGGGCCTGAGACCTGCAACTACCCACAGATCCCCCAGGATCTGAGACTGGGATCTACTGGGATCCACTGGGACCCATGGTGATCTACCCACAACCCTGGGATCCCACCGTGATCCCCCTCCTTGCCATAGCGCAGGGCTGAGACCTGGAACGGGATCCAATGGGATCCACTGGGATCCACTGTGATCCCTGTGACCCCCCTGCTGTGCCCAGCCCCCCAGGATCCCCCAGGATCCCTCCAGGATCCCCGGGATCCGCTGCCGCCCCCACCTCGGGGTGCACGCAGAGATTCTTGCGGGAGCTCAGCGCCAGCGCCAGCAGGGGCAGCGGCTCCCCCAGCTCCCGCTCGTAGCATTCCAGAAGCTTCCGCAGCTCCTCCACCACCTACGGGGGGAGAGGGGGGAACGTGGGGATCCAGACCAGGGATCCAGCCCAGGGATCCAGCCCAGGGATCCAGCCCAGGGATCCACCCTGAGGGATCCACCCTGAGGGATCCACCCTGAGGGATACAACCCAGGGATTCACACCAAGGGATCCACCCCGAGGTATCCAGCCCAGGGATCCACACCAAGGGATCCAGCCCTGGGATCCAGCCTGAGGGATCCACACCAAGGGATCCAGCCCAGGGATCCACACGGAAGGATCCAACCCAGGGATCCACCCTAGGGACCCCACCCCGAGGGATCCACCCCAAGATATCACCGGGGAGCTGAGGGGATCCACCCGAAGGATCCACCGGAGGGATCCACCCAGAGATGTTCAGCCCTGGGATCTACTGAAGGATCCACCCTGGGGATCCCACCCCGGGATCCACACTGAGGGATCCACCCCCAGGGAACCACCCCAGGGATCTGTCCTGAGGCACCCACCCAAGGATCCACCCCAAGGATCCACCCTGGGAATCCAGCCCAGGGATCAAGCGGAGGGATCTATCCATTGATATTAACCCTGAGGGATCCACCCAATAGATCCAGCCTGGGATCCACCCTGAGGGATCCACCCCATCAATTCACCCAGGGATCCACCCTGGGGATCCACCTGAGGGATCCAGCCCAGGGATGTCTAGGGGATCCTGGGGGATCCACCCTGAGGGATCCACATCAAGACACACCCACCCCCCCACCCCCTGGGATCCAGCCCAGGGATCCCCTCCCCCGCTGACCTTCTCGATCTCGGGCACGGTGCGGGAGCAGTAAATCAGCTTGGACACGTCCAGGGGGTGCGCCTGGGGGGAAAGGGATCCAATGGGATCCACTGGGATCGGCTGGGATCTCAGAACCCACCAGGGCATGCTGGGATCACCCAGGAGCGGCTGGGATCCATTGGGATCCACTGGGATCACCCAGGAGCTGCTGGGATCCATTGGGATCACCCAAGAATCCTCAGGGATGCACCAGGACCCACCAGGATCCTCCAGGACCCCCCCCAAACCCCTTGAGATCCCCCCTGATCCCCCAGGATTCACTGGAATCCCCCCTAAAAACCCATCAGGATCCACCAGAACCCACCAGGACCCTCTGGGATCCACCAGAAACAATCAGGACCCACCAGGACCCTCTGGGATCCACCAGAACCAATCAGGATCCTCCAGGACTCTCTGGGATCCACCAGAACCCACCAGGACCCTCCGGGATCCTCCAGGATCCACCAGAACCCACCAGGACCAATCAGGATCCTCCAGGACCCTCTGGGATCCTCCAGAACCAATGAGGATCCTCCAGAACCCTCTGGGATCCACCAGAACCCACCAGAACCAATCAGGATCCTCCAGGACCCTCTGGGATTCACCAGAACCCACCAGAACCAATCAGGATCCTCCAGGATCCTCCAGGATCCACCAGAACCCACCAGGACCCTCCACCCCCCCCAACCCCTCTGGATCCCCCCTCAATCCCTCCAGATCCCCTGGGATTTTTGGGATTTTGGGATCTCCTGGGATCCACCGAACAAAAATTGGAGAATTTGGGGGGACATTGGAGGGATCCACCAGAACCCAGTGGATCCCCCCAAATCCTCCCAGATCCCCCCACTGTGTGCACCCCCCAGGATCCCCCCCTCAATGGATTGGGATCCATTGAATCCCTCCAGCAGATCCCCCCCAATGGATCCTCCCATTGGATACATCGGTGGATCCCCCCCGATCCCCCAGTGGATTCCCCCCCACCTTGGATCCCTCTGTTGATTCCCAAGTGGATCCCTCCCCAGTGGATCCCTCCCAATGGAGCCCCCAGGGGGTTTTCCAATGGATCCCCCTCTGTGGATTCCCCTCCCCCAAATGGATCCCCCAATCCAATCCTTGGGGATTTTTGGGATCCCCCAGTGGATCCCAGGTGAATCCCCCCATGGATCCCAGCAGGGACCCCCATTGGAGAAATGGATTTTTGGGGATCCCTGAGGGATCCCTCCAATGGATCCCCCTACTCCCCAGTGGATCCCACCCATGGACCCCTAAGTGGATTCCTCCATTGAATCCCTCCTCCCCCAGGTTCCTTCCCATTGGGTCCCTCCCAGTTGACTCTCCAGTGGATTCCCCCCAGTGGATCCCCTCAGAGGATCCCCGCCCCCAATGGATCCCCGCAGTGGATCCCACCATTGACCACCAGGTGGATTCCCCCAGTGGATCCCTCAGTGGATCCCCCCCCCATTGGTTCCTTCCCATTTGATCCCCTCCCAGTTGACTCCCCAGTGGATTTCCCCAGTGGATCCCCTCAGAGGATCCCTCCCCAGTGGATCCCTCTCCCCCCAGTGGATCCCTCTCCCCAGTGGATCCCACCTTGGCGTCCAGGGTGCGTTTGAGCTCCAGCATGTAGGAGAACTGCTCGGGGTAGATGAACTCATAGGGGAACAGCACCAGGAGCCCATCCACGTTCAGCCTGAGGGGACCCCGGGGATCCAGTGGATTCCAGGAGTGGATCCCAAGGAATTTGGGGGTTTTTGAGGGGATTTGAGGGAGTTTTGGGGCTTTTTTAGTGAATTTGGGGGGATTTTGGAAAGATTCAAGGGGGGTTTGGGGCAGCACCAGGAGCCCGTCCACGTTCAGCCTGAGGGGATCCAGTGGATTCCAGGAGCAGATCCCGAGGGATTTTGGGGAATTTGGGGGATTTTTTTGGATTTAGGGTGAATTTGTACAATTTGGGGGGGTGGGACAACACCAAGAGCCCACCCACATTCAGCCTGAGGGGATCCGGTGGATCTCAGCAGGAGATCCCCCCAAATATCACCTCAACCTCCCCTCAGATCCCCCAAAATTCCCTCAAGTCCCCCCAAATTCCCCTCGGATCGCCCCAAATCCCCCCAAAATTTCCTCAAATCCCCTCAGATCTCCCCAAAATTGCCTCAAATCCACCAAAACCCCTTAATTTCCTCCCCAGATTCCCTCAAATCCCCCCAAAATCCCCTCAGATCACACTAAAACCCCCCCAAATTGCCCCCAATTCCCCTCAGATCTCCCGAAACTCCCTCAAATTCCCTCAAAATTCCCCCAGATGCCCCAAGATTCCCTCAAGTTCCCCCCAAATCTCAAAAAAACCCCAAAATTCGCTCAAATCCCCCCAATTTTCCCCCAAATCCCCTCAGATCTTCCCAAACTCCCCCAAATCGCCTCAAATCGCCCAAAACTCCCCCAAATCCCCCAATTCCCCCCAAAACTCCCTTGAGTCCCCCAAAATCCCCTCAGAACCACCAAAATTCCTTCACAATCCCCAAAAATCCCCCCCCCAAATCCCCCTCAAATCCCCCTAATTTTACCCCAAATCCCCTCAGATCGCCCCCAAATTCCCCTCAAATCCTCCAAATTTCCCCCTCAATCCCCAAAAATTCCCCCAAAATTCCCCAAATCCCCCTCAGACCGCCCCAAACTCCCCCAAAATCCCCTCAAACCTCCCCAAAACACCACAAAATTCCCTCAGATTCTCCAAAATTCCCTCAAAATCCCCCCAAAATTCCCAAATTTCCGCGGACCCCCCTCAGCTCCCCCTTTTCCCGCCCCTCCCCCCCCCTCACTTCATGGCTCCCGCCGCCGCCTCGCGCTGCCGCCGAGGCCCCGCCCCCTCCCGCACCGCGCGCTCCCATTGGGCAGCGCTGAGCCCGCCTCGCGCTCCCATTGGCTAAAGGAGCTGCCAATCAAAGGGAGCAGGGAGAGGTGCCCGGGAGGAGCAATCGAGCGCAGAGCGATGGATCGGGGGACACAGCGGGGGAAGGGGAGAAAAATTTTGGGGTTTTTGGGTTTTTTTGGGGGGGATTTTAGAATTTTTGGGACACGGGAGGGGGTCCTGGGAGGGATTTGGGGGGGTCTGGATGGATTTGGGGACACTGATGGGGAGGGGTGAAAAAATGTGGGGGATTTGGGGGATTTTTTTCGATTTTTTGGGGACTTTCTGGGGCGGAGGTGACAAAAATTTGGGGAATTTTGGGGTTTTTGGGATGTCGGGAACATTTGGGGACATTTGGGGGAGGGATGGCAAAAATTCGGGGAATTTTTTTTTATTTTTGGGATTTTTGGGAACATTTGGTGGGGGGAAGGGGGGAAATTTTGGGGGTTTTTGGATTTTTTTTTTAATTTTTGGGGACATTTGGGGGTGAAAAATTTTGGGGATTTTTGGGGGGCGTCACCGATTTGGAGGAATCAAAAATTTCCCCCCAAAAAAGCGAAAAAGAACCAAAAACCTTCAACTTTTATTGTTTGGGGTTTTTAAATTTTTTTTGCCCCGCCCCTCCCCCACCCCCTCCCGCCCCTCCCCCCCCGCGGTTTTCCCGCGAATTCCGCCGGATTTGGGCAATTCCCCAAAAAAAAAAAAAAAATTTCTGCCCCTCCCCCACCCCCAAATGAGGGGGGGGAGGGGCTCAGAGGCAACGCTGGTGGGGGAGGGGCCCCGGAACTGGGAGGGACTGGGACAAACTGGGACAAACTGGGATAAACTGGGATGGATTGGGATTGAACTGGTTTGAACTGGGATTGAACTGGGAGGGACTGGGAGGGGATTGGGACAAACAGGGACAGACTGGGATGAACTGGTTTGAACTGGGACAAACTGGGATTGAACTGGGACAAACTGGGATTGAACTGGGCTGCGATAATGGGATACTGGGATAGACTGGGAGGGAACTGGGATTGAACTGGGAGGGACTGGGATGGACTGAGAGGGGATTGGGACAAACTGGGACGGACTGGGGTTTAACTGGTTTGAACTGGGAGAGACTGGGATTGAAGTGGGATGGACTGGGAGGGAACTGGGATGGGATACTGGGATTGAACTGGTTTGAACTGGGAGGGGATTGGGACAAACTGGGATACTGGGATCGAACTGGTTTGAACTGGGACAAACTGGGATTGAACTGGGCTGGGATAATGAAATACTGGGAGGGAACCAGGATTGAACTGGGAGGGACTGGGATTGAACTGGTTTGAACTGGTTTAAACTAGGAGGGACTGGGATGGACTCGGATTGAACTGGGACAAACTGGGATGGACTGGGACAGACGGGGGGGGCACTGGTTCGAACTGGGACAGGCTGATATTGAACTGGGATGGACTGGGACAAACTGGGAGGGAACTGGGATGGGGTAATGGGATACTGGGAGGGACTGGGGTGGACTGGGATTGAACTGGTTTGAACTGGGACAAACTGGTATTGAACTGGGCTGGGATAATGGGATACTGGGACGGACTGAGACAAACTGGGATTGAACTGGTTTAAACTGGGAGGGATTGGGACTGGGACAAACTGGGAAGGAACTGGGATGGGGTAATGGGATACTGGGAGGGACTGGGGTGGAGTGGGATTGAACTGGTTTGAACTGGGAGGGATTGGGATTGGACTGGGATGGACTGGGAGGAACTGGGACAAACTGGGATTGAACTGGGAGGGGGTAATGGGATGAACTGGTTTGAACTGGGAGGGACTGGGATGGACTGGGATTGAACTGGGACAACCGGGATTGAACTGGGTGGGGGTAATGGCACGAACTGGTTTGAACTGGGATTGAACTGGTTTGAACTGGGAGCTCCGGGGCCAGGACATGGGGCGGAGCCAGAGAGCCTGGGGGCGGAGCCAAAATCGCCCAAAACCCCCAAAACACCTGGGGCGGGGGGCCAAAACACCTGGGGGCGGGGCCAGGAGGGACCAAGAGTCTGGGGGGCAGGGCCAGAACACCTGGGGGAGGGACCCGCCACAGGGGGGGCCAAAGAGTCTGGGGGCGGGGCCAGGGGAGGGACCAAAGAGTCTGGGGGCGGGGCTAGAGCAGCTGGAGGTGGGGCCAGAGCACCTGGTGGACAGCTGGGGGGAGGGGCACAGGTGAGCCCAGGTGTGCCCAGGTGCGCCAGGTGTGCGGCACACAGGTGAGCCCAGGTGTGTCCCAGCTGTGCCCAGGTGGGTGGCACACAGGTGTCTCCAGGTGTCCCAGGCATGCTCAGGTGGGTGCCCAGGTGGGTGGCACACAGGTGAGCCCAGGTGTGCCCAGGTGTGCGGCACACAGGTGAGCCCAGGTGTGTCCCAGCTGTGCCCAGGTGGGTTTGCCCAGGTGTGCCCAGGTGTGCCAGGTGGGTGGCACACAGGTGTCTCCAGGTGTCCCAGGCATGCTCAGGTGGGTGCCCAGGTGGGTGGCACACAGGTGTGCCCAGGTGTGCCCAGCTGTGCCCAGGTGTGCCAAGGTGTGTCCAAGCATGCCCAGATGCCTCCAGGTGTCCCAGCTGCCCTCAGCTGTCCCCAGGTGGGTGGCACACAGGTATCCCAGGTGTCCCCAGGTGTGTCCCCAGGTGTGTCCCAGCTGTCCCCAGGTGTCCCAGGTGTCTCAGCTGTCCCCAGGTGTGCGCCCAGGTGTCCCCAGGTGTGTCCCAGCTGTCCCCAGGTGTGCGCCCAGGTGTCTCAGCTGTCCCCAGGTGTGCCCAGGTGTCCCCAGGTGTGTCCCAGGTGTTTGGCACACATGTGTCCCCAGGTGGGTTTGCCCAGATGCCCCCGGGTGTGCCCCCAGGTGTCCCAGGTGGGTGGCACACAGGTGCCCCAGGTGTGCCCAGGTGCCCCCAGGTGTGCCCAGGTGTCACTCGCGGATGCTGGCCGAGTAGGAGAACTGCGGGAAATGCGTCCGGTGGTCGCTGTCCGGAGAGCCCAGGAGCTCACCTGGGGACAGGTGGGACAGGTGAGGGACAGGGGAGATACAGGGGAGGGACAGGGGAGGGACAGGTGAGGCACAGGTGAGCCCAGGTGAGCGCTCACATCTCTCAGGGGGCGTGGCTGTGATGGACAGGGACAGGTAAGGACACAGATAAGGTGCAGATAAGGCACAGGTGAGCACAGGTAAGGCACAGGTAAGGACACAGATAAGGCACAGGTGTGCCCAGGTGTGCCCAGGTGTGCCCAGGTGTGCCCAGGTGAGCGCTCACATCTCTCGGGGGGCGTCACCGTGATGGACAAGGACAGGTAAGGCACAGGTAAGGACACAGATAAGGCACAGGTGAGCACAGATAAGGACACAGATAAGGCACAGGTGTGCCCAGGTGAGCCCAGGTGTGCCCAGGTGTGCCCAGGTGAGCGCTCACATCTCTCGGGGGGCGTGACCGTGATGGACAGGGACAGGTAAAGCACAGGTAAGGACACAGATAAGGACACAGGTAAGGCACAGGTGAGCACAGATAAGACACAGATAAGGCACAGGTGAGCCCAGGTGTGCCCAGGTGAGCTCTCACACCTCTCGGGGGGCATCACCATGATGGACAGGGACAGGTAAGGACACAGATAAGGCACAGGTGAGCACAGATAAGGACACAGATAAGGCACAGGTGAGCACAGGTGAGCCCAGGTGAGCCCAGGTGTGCCCAGGTGTGCCCAGGTGAGCGCTCACATCTCTCGGGGGGCGTCACCGTGATCGACAGGGACAGGTAAGGACACAGATAAGGCACAGGTAAGGACACAGGTAAGGCACAGATAAGGCACAGATAAGGCACAGATAAGGCACAGGTGAGCCCAGGTGAGCCCAGGTGAGCTCTCACATCTCTCGGGGGGCGTCACCGTGATCGACAGGGACAGGTAAGGACACAGATAAGGCACAGGTGAGCACAGATAAGGACACAGATAAGGACACAGATAAGGACACAGATAAGGCACAGATAAGGCACAGATAAGGACACAGATAAGGCACAGGTGAGCCCAGGTGTGCCCAGGTGAGCCCAGGTGAGCGCTCACATCTCTCGGGGGGCGTCACCGTGATGCTCTGCGCCGTGAACTCCTCGTCGAAGTACCTCGTGTCCACCTCCGACGTCACCTGCGGCCGGAAGGGCGGCACCAGCTGGGGGGGCCAGGTGAGGGGGGCGGGCACAATGGGCGGGCGGGGGGGATTTTGGGGGACACCTTCCTCTGCACCACGTCCAGCCAATCGATGCCCGCTGGACGTCAGCGATGCTCCATCACCTTGCCGCCTGCCCCCGCCAGCCCTCCATGCAGGTGGATGGCAATGAGGGCACAGGTGAGGCCAGGGGGCGCCATTGAGGGCACAGGTGGGAAAAGGTGAGAAAAAGGGGTCACAGGTGAGAACAGGTGGGTACAGGTGAGAAAAGGTGGGCACAGGTGTGTCAGCAGGTCAATACAGGTGGGCACAGGTGAGGTCAGGGGGGCACAGGTGGGGCACAGGTGAGGGCACAGGTGGGTACAGGTGAGAAATGGGGGCACAGGTGTGGGCACAGGTGAGCACAGGGGGGCACAGGTGGGCACAGGTGTGTCAACAGAAGACACAGGTGTGTCAGCAGGAATTTACAGGTGGGCACAGGTGGGCACAGGTGGGCAAAAGGGAGTACAGGGGGGCACGGGTATGTCAGCAGGTCAATACAGGTGGGTACAGGTGGGTAGAGGTGAGTACAGGTGGGCACAGGTGGGCACAGGTGTGTCAGCAGATGGGCACAGGTGAGCCAGCAGGTGGCTACAGGTGATTACAAGTGGGCACAGGTGGGCACAGGTGTGTTAGCAACTGAGTGCAGGTGGGCACAGGTGGGAATAAGTGGGCACCGGTGTGCCAGGAGATCAATACAGGTGGGCACAGGTGAATACAGGTGTGCCCATCTGTATCTCACGTGTATCTCAGGTGTGCCCAGATGTGCCCAGGTGTATCCCAGGTGTGCCCAGGTGTATCCCAGGTGTGCCCAGGTGTGCCCAGGTGTGCCCCAGGTGTATCCCAGGTGTATCCCAGGTGTATCCCCAGGTGTGCCCAGGTGTGCCCAGGTGTATCCCAGGTGTGCCCAGGTGTATCCCAGGTGTATCCCCAGGTGTATCCCAGGTGTGCCCAGGTGTGTCCCAGGTGTATCCCAGGTGTGCCCAGGTGTGCCCAGGTGTATCCCAGGTGTGCCCAGGTGTGCCCAGGTGTGGTGCCCAGGTGTGCCCAGGTGTATCCCAGGTGTATCCCAGGTGTGTATCTAGGTGTGCCCAGGTGTGCCCAGGTGTGCCCAGGGTCTCACCTTGTTTAGGATCCTTTTTGCAGCCCGGCCAGCAGGGAGCGGCTCTCGGGGCCCAGGGACCTGGGGAACCTCAGCTCCTCGAGCAGGATGAGCTCGAAGGTGTGAGTGTACCCGTGCCCAGGTGTGCCCAGGTGTGCCCAGGTGTGCCCAGGTGTGCCCAGGTGTGTCTCACCTCTGTTTAGGATCCTTTTTGAGCAGCCCGGCCAGCAGGGAGCGGCTCTCGGGCCCCAGGCTCCTGGGGAACCTCAGCTCCTCGAGCAGGATGAGCTCGAAGGTGTGAGTGTACCCGTGCCCAGGTGTGCCCAGGTGTGCCCAGGTGTGTCTCACCTTTCCTTTGGGTCCTTTTTGAGCAGCCCGGCCAGCAGGGAGCGGCTCTCGGGCCCCAGGAACTGCAGGAACTGAATGTGCCAGGTGTGTGTGGGTCCCAGGTGTATCCAGGTGTGCCCAGGTGCCCAGGTGTCTCACCTCTGTTTTGGGTCCTTTTTGAGCAGCCCGGCCAGCAGGGAGCGGCTCTCGGGCCCCAGGCTCCTGGGGAACCTGAGCTCCTCGAGCAGGATGAGCTCGAAGAGGCGCTCGTGGTCCTGGCTGTAGAACGGGAGGCGCCCGCAGAGCATCTCGTACATGACCACGCCCAGCCCCCACCAGTCCACGGCGCGGCCGTAGTCGTTGTCTTCCAGGACCTAAAGGGGGTGAAGGTGAGGGGTGTGACCTGCCAGGACCTAAAGGGGTGAATGTGAGGGTCTGACCTGCCAGGACCTGTGGGGGTGAAGGTGAGGGGTGTGACCTGCCAGGACCTAAAGGGGTGAAGGGCAGGCTGTGACCTGCCAGGACCTGTGGGGGGAGAGGCCGTGGGTGTGACCTGTCAGGACCTGTGGGGGTAAAGGTGAGGGGTGTGACCTGCCAGGACCTGCGGGGGTGAAGGGCAGGGTGTGACCTGCCAGGACCTGTGGGGGTGAAGGTGTGGGGTGTGACCTGCCAGGACCTAAAGGGGTGAATGTGAGGGGTCTGACCTGCCAGGACCTGTGGGGGTAAGGTGAGGGGTGTGACCTGCCAGGACCTGTGGGGGTGAAGGGCAGGGTGTGACCTGCCAGGACCTGTGGGGGTGAAGGGCAGGGTGTGACCTGCCAGGACCTGTGGGGGTAAAGGTGTGGGTGTGACCTGCCAGGACGTAAAGGGGTAAAGGGCAGGGTGTGACCTGCCAGGACCTGTGGGGGGAGAGGCCATGGGTGTGACCTGCCAGGACCTAAATGGGTAAAGGTGAGGGGTGTGACCTGCCAGGACCTGTGGGGACAAAGGGCATGGGTGTGACCTGCCAGGACCTGTGGGGGTGAAGGGCAGGGTGTGACCTGCCAGGACCTGTGGGGGGAGAGGCCATGGGTGTGACCTGCCAGGACCTGTGGGGGTAAATGTGAGGGGTGTGACCTGCCAGGACCTGTGGGGGTGAAGGGCAGGGTGTGACCTGCCAGGACCTGTGGGGGTGAAGGTGAGGGGTGTGACCTGCCAGGACCTAAAGGGGTAAATGTAAGGGGTGTGACCTGCCAGGACCTGTGGGGGGAGAGGCCATGGGTGTGACCTGCCAGGACCTGTGGGGGGAGAGGCCATGGGTGTGACCTGCCAGGACCTGTGGGGGTGAAGGTGAGGGGCGTGACCTGCCAGGACCAGTGGGGGGAAGGGCATGGGTGTGACCTGCCAGGACCTGTGGGGGAAGGGCAATGCCTGCCAGGACCTGGGGGAGAGGCCATGGGTGTGACCTGCCAGGACCTGTGGGGGTAAATGTGAGGGGTGTGACCTGCCAGGACCTGTGGGGGTGAAGGGCAGGGTGTGACCTGCCAGGACCTGCGGGGGGAGAGGCCATGGGTGTGACCTGCCAGGACCTGTGGGGGAGAAGGGCAGGGTGTGACCTGCCAGGACCTGTGGGGACAAAGTCATGGGGTGTGACCTGCCAGGACCTGTGGGGGTAAATTCATGGATGTCACCTGCCAAGATCTAAAGGTGAGAGGCCATGGGATGTGACCTGCCAGGACCTGTGGGGGAGAATGGGTCCTGCCAGGACCTGTGGGGAGAGGCCGGGGTGTGACCTGCCAGGACCTGTGGGGGTGAAGGTGAGGGGCGTGACCTGCCAGGACCAGTGGGGGGAGAGGCCATGGGTGTGACCTGCCAGGACCTGTGGGAACAATGCCATGGGTGTGACCTGCCAGGACCTGTGGGGTTAAAGGTGAGGGGCGTGACCTGCCAGGACCTGTGAGGGTGAAGGGCAGGGTGTGACCTGCCAGGACCTAAAGAGGTAAAGGTGAGGGGCGTGACCTGCCAGGACCTGTGAGGGGAAATTCAGGGGTGTGACCTGCCAGGACCTGTGGGGACAAAGTCATGGGGTGTGACCTGCCAGGACCTGTGGGGGTAAATTCATGGATGTCACCTGCCAAGATCTAAAGGTGTGGGGTGTGACCTGCCAGGACCTGTGGGGGAAAATTCAGGGGTGTCACCTGTAAGGACCTGTGGTGTTAAAGGTCATGGGTGTCACCTGCCAGGACCTAAAGCGGTAAAGTCGCCGAATTTGGGGAACCTGCCAGGACCTTTTGGGATTTTGGGGTTTCTGGGTTTTTCTTCCAGGACCTGTGGGAGGTTTTCCCAAAATTCATGGATGTCGTCTGCCAGGATCTAAAGGTGTGGGATGTGACCTGCCAGGACCTGTGGGGGGAAATTCAGGGGTGTCACCTGTAAGGACCTGTGGTGTTAAAGGTCATGGGGGTTTTGGACCTTTGGGACCTTTTTTGGAATTTGGGTTTTTTTCTGCCAGGACCTTTTTTTCAGGAATTCTGGGATTTTCCCAGGTTTTGGGAATTCCCAGGACCCTCAAGAGGGACAAGGTGCTGAGCAAGGCCCTCAGGATTTGGGGAATTCTCCGGGAATTTGGGGATTTTTTTTCTGGAATTCTGGGATTTTGGGGGGAATTTGGGATTTTTCCGGGAATTTTGGGAATTCCCAGCCCCACCTCGGGTGCTCGGGGGCGCCGCAGAAGGTCCTGGCAGGATTTTGGGGGAATTCTCTGGGGATTTTTTCTGGAATTTTCTGGAATTTTGGGATTTTTTTCTGGAAATTTGGGATTTTTTTCTGGAATTTTTGGGAATTTTTTCAGGAATTTTGGGAATTTTCCCAGAATTTTGGGAATTCGCAGCCTCACCTCAGGCGCCAGGTGCTCGGGGGTGCCGCAGAGGCTCCTTGCAGGATTTTGGGGGAATTCTCTGGGGATTTTTTCTGGAATTTTCTGGAATTTTGGGATTTTTGGGGGAAATTTGGGATTTTTTTCTGGAATTTTGGGATTTTTTCAGGATTTTTGGGAATTTTGTGGGGATTCCCAGCCTCACCTCGGGCGCCAGGTACTCGGGGGTGTCGCAGAAGCTCCTGGCAGGATTTTGGGGGAATTCTCTGGGGATTTTTTTTGAGATTTTGGTTTTTTTTCTGGATTTTGGGATTTTTTCAGGAATTTTGGGATTTTTCCAGGAATTTTTTTTGAATTCCCAGCCTCACCTCGGGCGCCAGGTACTCGGGGGTGCCGCAGAGGCTCCTTGCAGGATTTTGGGGGAATTCTCTGGGGATTTTTTTTTGAGATTTTGGGTTTCTTTCTGGATTTTGGGATTTTTTCTGAATTTTGGGGAATTTTTTGGGAATTTTTGAATTTTTGGGGAAATCCAGAACCTCGCCCCAAAATACTGGGGGGTTGAGGCCCTTGCAGGAATTTGGGGAATTCTCTGGGATTTTTTGAATTTTGGGTTCTTTCCTGGAATTTTGGGATTTTTTCTGGAATTTTGGGTTTTTTTCAGGAATTTTGGGAATTTTTTGGGAATTCAGCCCCAAAATCCCAGAAATTGGGCCCCAAAATCCCGGGAATTCAGCCCAAAAATCCCGGGAATTCAGCCCAAAAATCACAGGAATTCAGCCCAAAAATCCTGGGAATTCAGCACCAAAATCCCGGAACTTCGGACCCAAAATCCCGGGAATTGGGCCCAAAACCTCCCTGAATTCAGCCCCCAAAACCCCGGGAATTCGGCCCCAAAATCCCGGAAATTCAGCCCAAAACCTCCCTGAATTCAGCCCCCAAAATCCCAGGAATTCAGCCCCAAAATCCCGGAAATTCAGCCCAAAAACCCCTGGGAATTCAGCTCAAAAATCCCAGGAATTCAGCCACAAAATCCCAGGAATTTAGCCCAAAACCTCCCTGAATTCAGCCCCAAAACCCCGGGAATTCGGCCCAAAAATCCTGGGAATTCAGCCCAAAAAACCTGGAAATTCGGCCCCAAAATCCTGGGAATTCAGCCCAAAAATCCTGGGAATTCAGCACCAAAATCCCGGGAATTCGGCCCCAAAACCCCAGGAATTCAGCCCAAAAATCCCGGGAATTCAGCCACAAAATCCCGGAAATTCAGAACCAAAATCCCGGGAATTCAGCCCAAAATCCCAGAAAATCAGCCCCAAAATCCCAGGAATTTGCCCCAAAATTGCAGACCATTAACCCCAAAAATCCCAGGAACCCGTGAATTCAGCCCAAAAATCCCCGGGAATTCGGCCCCAAAATCCCAGGAATTCAGCCCAAAAATCCCAGGAATTCAGCCCCGAAATTCGGCCCCAAAATCCTGGGAATTCAGCACCAAAATCCTGGGAATTCAGCACCAAAATCCTGGGAATTGGTCCCCAAATCCCCGGAATATCCCAAACCCCCAAGAATCAGCCCAAAATTCCTGGGAGAATGCCCCAATATCCCAGAAATGCCCCAACCCCCCTGAATTCAGCCCAAAATCCCAGAAAATCAGCCCCAAAATCCCAGAAAATCAGCCCAAAATTGCAGGAATTAACCCCAAAATCCCAGAAATTGGCCCCAAAACCAAATTGGGCTGAATTCAGCCCAAAATCCCTGGAATGCCCCCCGAAACCCCAGAAATGACCCCAAATCCTGGGAATCAGCCTAAAACCCCCCAAATCTGGCCCAAAATCCCAGGAATGGGCCCCAAAATCCCACAAAATCAGCCCTGAAATCCCAGGAATGGCCCAAAATTTTAGGAATCAGCCCCAAAATCCTGGGAATTCAGCCCAAAACTGAAGGAATTCAGCCCCAAAGTCCCACAAAATCAGCCCCAAAATCCCAAGAATGCCACAAAAATCCCGGAAAATCTGCCCCAAACTCTCCTGAATTCAGCCCTAAAATCCCACAAACTCAGCCCCAAATCCCACAAAATCAGCCCCAAAATCCCACAAAATCAGCCCCAAAATCCCACAAATTCAGCCTGAAAATCCCAAGAATCGGCCCCCAAAATCAGCCCCGAAATCTCACAAAATCAGCCCCAAAATCCCGGGAATTCAGCCCAAAACCTCCCTGAATTCAGCCCCAAAATCCCGGAAATTCAGCCCCAAATCCCAGGAGTCAGCCCCAAACTCTCTGAGTTCAGCCCCAAATCCCAGAAATTTGGTCCCAAAATTCTGAGAATTGGGCCCCAAAATCCCAGGAATTGGCCCCAAAATCTGGGAATGTCCCAAAATCCTGGGAATTCAAAACCAAAATCCCAGGAATTGGGCCCCAAATCCCACTAAATCAGCCCCAAAATCCTGGGAATTCAGCCCAAAAAATCCTGGGAATTCAACCCCAAAATCCCGGGAATTCGGCCCCAAAATCCCAGGAATTCAGCCCCAAAACTCCATGAATTCAGCCCCAAAATCCCACTAAATCAACCCCAAATGCCACAAAATCGGCCCCAAAACCGCAGGAATTCTCCTCAAAATCCCAGGAATTGGGCCCCAAATCCCACTAAATCAGCCCCAAATGCCACAAAATCGGCCCCAAAACCGCAGGAATTCACCCCAAAATCCGGGAATGTCCCAAAATGCCGTGAATTAGCCCCGAATCGCACCTTGATGTCGCGATAGACGACGTCGCGCGAGTGCAGGTACTCGAGGGCCGAGACGATCTCGGCGCCGTAGAAGCGAGCGCGGGGCTCGGGGAAAACGCGCTCGCGGGAGAGGTGGAAAAACAGCTGGGAAATTGGGGAAAAACGGGAAAATTGGGAAAATGGAAATAAAAATAGTTGGGAAATGGGGAAAAAGGGGAAAATTGGGAAAAATGGAAATAAAAATAGTTAGGAAATTTGGGGGAAAATTGGGGAAACAGAAATAAAAATAATTGGGAAAATTGGGGGAAATGGAAATAAAAACAGCTGGGAAAATTGGGAAAAATGGAAATAAAAACAGCTGGGAAATTGGGGGGAAAAACGGGAAAATTGGGAAAAATGGAAATAAAAACTGCAGGGGAATTGGGGGGGAAAGGGGAAAAATGGAAATAAAAATAGTTGGGAAATTTGGGAAAAATGGAAATAAAAACTGCTGGGAAAATTGGGGAAAAATGGGGAAATTGGGAAAAATAGAAATAAAAATAATTGGGAACTTTGGGGGAAAAAACGGGAAAATTGGGAAAAATGGAAATAAAAACTGCTGGGAAAATTGGGGGGAAAAATGGGAAAATTGGGAAAAATGGAAATAAAAATAATTGGGGAATTTGGGGGAAAATTGAGAAAAACGGAAATAAAAATAATTGGGAAATTTGGGGAAAATGGGGAAATTGGGAATAAAAATAATTGGGAAATTTGGGGGAAATTGGGGAAAATGGAAATAAAAATAATTGGGAAATTTGGGGGAAAACGGGAAAATTTGGAATAAAAACAGCTGGGAAAATTGGGGAAAAAATGGGAAAATTGGGAAAAATGGAAATAAAAATAGTTGGGAAATTTGGGGGAAAAACGGGAAAATTGGGAAAAATGGGGGAATAAAAATAATTGGGAAATTTGGGGGAAAATTGGGAAAATGGAAATAAAAATAATTGGGAAATTTGGGGGGAAAAAGGGGAAAATTGGGAAAAATGGAAATAAAAATAGTTGGGAACTTTGGGGGGAAATTGGGAAAATGGAAATAAAACCTGCTGGGAAATTTGGGGGGAAAATTGGGAAAATTGGGAAAAATGGAAATAAAAATAATTGGGAAATTTGGGGGGGAAAACGGGGAAATTGGGAAAAATGGAAATAAAAATAATTGGGAAATTTGGGGGAAAATTGGGGAAAATGGAAATAAAAATAATTGGGAACTTTGGGGGGAAAAGGGAAAATTTGGAAAAAAAAAATAAAACTGGGAAAAATTTGGGGAAAATGGGAAAATTGGGAAAAATGGAAAAAAAAATAATTGGGGAAAAAAATTAGGGAAAATTGGGGAAAATGGGAAAATAAAAAAAATTGGGAAATAAAAGCAGCTGGGAATTTGGGGGGAAAACCAGGAAAATTGGGAAAAAATTGGGAAAATTGGGGGGAAAATGAGGAGGGAAAACAGGGAAATTGGGAAAAATTGGGGGAAATAAAATGAAAATTGGGAAAAATGGGGGAAATTGGGGAAAAAATGAGGGGAAATGGGAAATTTGGGGGAGAACTGGGGGAAAATATTGGGGAAAATGAGAAAAAATGGGGAAGAATGGGAAAATTGGGGGGAAATTTGGGAAAAATTGGGGAAGAATTGGGGGAAATTGGGAAAATGTTGGGTGAAAATGGGGGAAAATGGGGAAAATTTGGGGAAAATTGAAATAAAAAAAAATGGGAAAATTTGGGGGAAAATTGGGAAAATTAGGAATAAAACTGAATAATTTGGGGAAAATGACAGAAAATGGAAAAATTTGGGGGAAATGGGAGAAAATGGGCAAAAATTGGGAAAATTTGGGGGGAAAATGGGAAAAATTGGTGGAAATTGGGAATATATTGGGGGGAAAAGGGGAAAATGTGGGAAAAATTTGGGAAAACGGGGAAAATGAAAATAATTGGGAAAATTGGGGAAAATGGGAAAAATGGAAATAAAAACTGGGAAAAATTGGGGAAAACGGGAAAAAAATGGGAAAAAATTTGGGGAAAAATGGGGGAAAATAGTTGGGAAAATGGGGAAAAAATTGGGGAAAAATTTGGGGAAAAAATTGGGGAAAATTGGGAAAATGGAAAAATGGGGAGAAAATTAGGAAAAATTAGGAAAATTGAGGAAAATGGGGAAAAATGGGGAAAAGAAAGGGAAAAGGGGAATTTGGGGAAAATTTGGGAAAATTTGGGAAAATTTAGGAAAATTGGGGGAAATGAGGAGGAAAACCCCCAATTGGGAAAAATTCAATTTTTTGGGAAAAAAATGAAAATTGGGGGGGGGAAATTGGGGAAAATGATGGGGGGAAATTGGGAGGAAATTTGTCTGGAAGAACTTTGAAAATTTTTGGGAATTTGGAAAAAAATTGGGGGGAAATTTCAAAAATTTGGGGAATCGGAAAAATTTGGGGGTTTGGGGAAAAAATTGGGGAAATTTGGGTGTTTGGGGAAAAATTGGGGAAATTTGGGAAAATTTTGAAAAATGGGGGAAATTGGGGAAAAAAAATTTTCAAAATTTGGGGGTTTGGGGAAAATTGGTGGAAATTTGGGGGGTATTGGGGGAAAAAGGGGAAAAATTGGAAAATTTGGGGAAAAATCCCCAAAAAATGGGGAGAAAAAAATGAGGAAAAATTTGGGGGAATTTGGGGGAAAAAATCCCCAAAATTTGGGGGGAAAATCCCCAAAATGTGGGGGTTTGGGGAAAAATGGGGAAAAATTCCTGGAAAATTTGGAAAAATTCCTGGAAAAAAATGGGGGAAATTGGGGAGGGAATGTCTGGAAAAAAAAATGAGGAAAAATTCCTGGAAATTTGGGCTTTAATTCCTGAAAATTTGGAGATTTTGGAAAATGGGGAAAAATTGGGAATTTGGGGAAAAATTCACAAAATTTAGGGAAAATGGGGGAAAATGGAAAAATTCCAGGGCCGTGGAAAAAATTTGGGGATTTTGGGGGGAAAGCCCAAAATTGAGGGATTTTGGGGAAGAAGGCCATGATGAGGGTTTGGGGAGGAATTGCGGAAATCTGAAGGGGAGGGAATTCCCAAAAAACAGGGATTTCGGGAAAAATCCCCAAATTTGGGGGTTTGGGGAAAATTCCCAAAATTTCGGGGTTTTGGGGAAAAAAAAATCGAGGGTTTGGGGAGGGAATCGAAATTTTTGGGAAAATTCACAGAAATTCAAATTTTTTTGGGAAAAAAATCCCAAAATTTGGGGGTTTGGGGGAAAAAATTCTGCTGAAATTGGGGGAAAAATCCCAGCGACCGAGAAATTTGGGGGGGAAAAATCCCAAAATTTGGGGATTTGGGGGGAAAATCCCCCAAATTTGGGGGTTTGGGGGGAAAAATCCCCAAAGTTTGGGGGAAAAAATCCCCAAAATTTGGGGGTTTGGGGGGAAAAAATCCCTGAAATTTGGGGGAAAAAATCCCCAAAATTGGGGGTTTGGGGGAAAATCCCTGGGGAAACAGCCCAAAGGAAAAAAAATCCCCCCAAAATTTGAGAAAAAATTTATACAAAAATTTGGGGGTTTGGGAAAAAAACCCAAAAATGTTTGGGGAAAAATGTCCCAAAATTTGGGGGTTTGGGGAAAAAGTCCCAAAATTTATACAAAAATCCCCAAAATTTGGGGGTTTGGAGAAAAAATCCCCAAAATTTGGGGGAAAAATCCCCAAAATTTGGGGGTTTGGGGGAAAAAATCCCCAAAATTTGGGGGTTTGGGGGGAAAAATCCCAAAAATTTTTATACAACCCAAAATCCCCAAAGTTTGGGGAAAAAATCCCCAAAATTTGGGGGTTTGGGGGAAAAATCCCCAAAATTTGGGGGTTTGGGGAAAAAATCCTAAAATTTCATTTTGGGGGAAAATGTCCCAAAATGTCATTTTGGGGAAAAAATCCCCAAAATTCAGGGGTTTTTATAAAAAAATGTCCCAAAAATTTGGGGTTTTTCAACCCAAAGGGGGGAAAATTCTAGGGGAGGAAATTCCCAAAATCTGGGGTTTAATTCCTGAAAATTGGGATTTTTGGGGAGGAATTCCCAAAAAAAAATGGAGATTTCGGGAGGAATTCCCAAAATTTGAGATTTACAACCCAGGGAATTCCCACAGAAATTTGGGGATTTTGGGGAGGGAATTCCCAAAATTTCGGGGATTTTGGGGAGGGAATTCCCAGAAATTCGGGGATTTTGGGGAGGGAATTCCCAAAATTTTGGGATTTTGGGGAAGAAGGCCCAAAGTGACCCAAAATGGAGGGAATTGCAGGAATCGGGGATTTTGGGAAAATGCCATTTTTTTTGGGGAAGAAGGCCAAAAGATCATTTATACAACCCAAAGTGACCCAAATTGGGGATTTTGGGGAGGGAATTCCCAAAATTTGGGGATTTTGGGGGAATACCCCTAAAATGTCATTTTGGGGAGGGAATTCAGAATGTCCGGAAAATGGAGATTACAAGGGAAAATATCCCAAAAATGTCATTTTGGGGAGGGAATTCCCAAAATTTCGGGGATTTTGGGAGGGAATTGACCCAAAAATGGGATTTTCACCCCAGGAAATGTCCCTAAATGTCATTTATAGAACCCAGGAGGAATTCCCAAAAATGGGATTTTGGGGAAAATGTCCCAAAATGTCATTTATTTCGGGAGGAATGTCCCAAAAATGTCATTTTGAGGAGGGAAGTGACCCAAAATTTGGGGATTTTGGGAGGGAATTGTCCCTAAAATTTTGGGATTTTGGGGAAGAAGGTCCCAGCGATGTCATTTTGGGGCCAAATTGACCCAAAAAATGGGATTTTTTCAGGGAAAATGTCCCTAAAATGTCATTTATACAACCCAATGTCCCAAAATGTTGGGATTTCGGGAGGAATTCCAAAATTTTGGGGATTTTCAGGAAAATGTCCCAAAAAATTGGGGATTTCTACCCCAAAATACCCCTAAAATGTCATTTATACAACCCAGGAATTCCAAAATTCATTTATTTGAGGAGGAATGTCCCAAAAATTTGAGATTTTGGGGAAATGACCCAAAATGGGATTTATACGGGAGGAATTCCCAAAATTTGGGATTTTGGGAGGGAATTCCCAAAATGGGATTTTGAAATGTCAATTTATGCAAAATTCCAAAATATCCCCAAAATGTCAAAAGTTTGAGATTTTTCTGGGAATTCCAAAAATTTACATTTTGGGGAGGGAATTCAAATGCCATTTTGGGATTTTCCCTAAAAAGGCTTTACAGCAATCCAGGGTTTCCCGAAAAATGAATTTATAGGAAATCCCCAAATTTTTATAACCCAGGGAATTCCAAAAATGTCCTTATATTTCCCAAAGGAATTCCCAAAAATTCGGGGATTTCGGGGAGGGAATTCCCAAAAATTCAGGGATTTTGGGGAGGGAATTCCCAAAATTTTGGGGATTTTTGGAGGAAATATCCCCAAAATTTGGGATTTTTTCCCAAAATTTGGGGATTTTGGGAAGAAGGCCCCAGGGTTTTTTCCCCAAATCCTCCCAGTTTTTGGGAGGGAATTCCCCAAACCCCATTTTTTTGCCCCAAACCCCAAAATTTGCCCAAAATTTCAGAGGGAATTCCAAAATTTTGGATTTTGGAGGGAATTCCCAAAATTCCCATTTTGGGAGGAATTTACCCCCATTTTTTATTTCGGGAGGAATTTTGAAATTCAGGGATTTTTTGAATTCCCAAAATTTCGGGGATTTTGGGGAAGAAGGCTCAGCAATGGAGGGTTTGCCCAAAATGGAATTTTGGGAATCGATTTTGGGAGGGAATTCCCAAAATTCAGGGATTTTGGGGAGGAATTTTTTTTCCCACCAGGATTTTGGGAAGAAGGCCCAGCAATGGAGGGTTTGAAGTCCAATTATGGGAAATGGGGAAAAAACCCAAATTTTGGGGCTTTTAATTCCATTTTTGGTCAAAAACCCTAAAAATCTGATTTTTGGGGATTTTTGGGGAATTTTGGGGAAACACCAGAGTGACCCAAAAGTTTGAGATTTTTTGGGGTTTTCCCAAAAATTTTTACAGGAAATCAAAATTGGCCAAAAATGTCTGAAATGGGACCCAAAATGACCCAAAATTTTGGGGCTTTTAATTTTAAAATGCATTTATTCATTAAAAATCCCCAAAATTCCAATTTTTATGGACCCAAAATTTTAAAATTTTGGGGTTTTCCCAAAATTTTTTTATGATTTTTGGTGATTTTTTTTGGTTTTCTTGGGGGATTTTTACAGGTAATCAAAATCCCAAAATGTTCTGAATGGGGCCCAAAAATACCCAAAAATTTTTTACACAACCCAATTTCAAAATTTATTATTCATTAAAAATCCCAAAAATTCTAATTTTTGGGGAAATTTCCCAAAATTTTTGGTGATTTTTGGTGATTTTTTTTCACCCCAAAATACCCCTTTTTTTTGGGGTTTTGTTGGGGATCTTTACAGGTAATCAAAGTCCATAAAATGCTCTGAAATGGGCAAAACCCCAATTTTGGGGCTTTTAATTCTAATTTTATTATTCATTAAAACCCAGAATGTCCCAAAAAATTCTGATTTTTGGGAAAATTTCCCTAAATTTTTACCCAAAGTGACCCAAAAATGTGATTTTTTTTTTTGATGTTTTTGGGGTTTTCTTGGGGGATTTTTACAGGTAATCAAAGCCCGCCATGCTCTGAAATGGGGCAAAAAAACCCAATTTTGGGGCTTTTAATTTTAGTTTTATTATTCATTAAAAACCCTAAAAAAACCTGATTTTTTGGGGGAATTTTTGGGGAATTTTGGGGATTTTCTGGGGTTTTCTTGGGGGATTTTACAGGGAATCAAAGCCCGTCATGCTCTGAAATGGGGCAAAAAAACCCAATTTTGGGGCTTTTAATTTTAGTTTTGGTCAAAAACCATAAAAAATCTGATTTTTGGGGATTTTTGGGGGGAATTTTGGGGGTTTTTCGTGATTTTTTGGTGATTTTTTTGAGATTTTTTGGGGTTTTCTTGGGGGATTTTTACAGGTAATCAAAGCCCACCATGCACTGAAATGGGGCAAAAAACCCCGATTTTGGGGCTTTTGATTTCATTTTTATTATTCATTAAAAACCCTAAAAAATTCTAATTTTTTGGGGAAATTTTTGGGGAATTTTTGGGGTTTTTGGTGATTTTTTTGGTGATTTTTTTGAGATTTTTTGGGGTTTTCTTGGGGGATTTTTCCAGGTAATCAAAGTTGGCCATGCTCTGAAATGGGGCAAAAAACCAAATTTTGGGGCTTTTAATTTTAGTTTTATTATTCATTAAAAGCCCTAAAAAATTCTGATTTTTGGGATTTTTTTTGGGGAATTTTGGGGATTTTTGGGGATTTTTTTTTGGGATTTTTTTTTTTTGGGATTTTTTTTAGGAAATCAAAGCCCGCCATGCTCTGAAATGGGGCAAAAACCCCAAATTTTGGGGCTTTTATATTTTGGGGTTTTGGGGGAATTTTGGGGATATTTTGGGGATTTTTGGGGGGATTTTTGGGGATATTTGGGGGGATTTTTTGGGATATTTTGGGTGTTTTTTGAGAGATTTTTCGGGGACATTTTTGGGCTATTTGGGGTTTTTTTGGGGAACATTTTGGGAATATTTTGGGGATATTTTTGGGGATTTTTGGGGATTTTTGGCATTTTTTTAGCATATTTTAGGGATTTTTTTGGGGCTATTTTGGGGGATTTTGGGGATATTTTGGGTGATTTTGGGGCTATTTTGGGTGATTTCGAGGGGATATTTCAGGGCTATTTTGGGGGATATTTGGGGATGTTTTGGGTGGTTTTTGAGGGATTTTTGGGGATATTTGGGGATATTTCAGGGGATATTGTGGGGGGGGTTGGGGCTATTTTGGGGATTTTGGGGACATTTTGAGAATATTTTGGGGATATTTTGGCTGTTTTGGGGGGGATTTTTTGGCATTTTTGGGGCATATTTAAGATGTTTTTTGAGGGATTTTTCCCAGGATTTTGGGGCTATTTTGGGGGGGTTTTGGGGCTATTTTTGGGGATTTTGGGGATTTTGGGGCTATTTTGGGGATATTTGGGGATGTTTTGGGTGGTTTTTTGAGGGATTTTTGGGG
The DNA here is from genome assembly GCA_024865655.1 of Emberiza elegans. Taxonomy (NCBI): domain Eukaryota; kingdom Metazoa; phylum Chordata; class Aves; order Passeriformes; family Fringillidae; genus Emberiza; species Emberiza elegans. The sequence continues at coordinate 1,365,663 of JALJVW010000143.1, read as the reverse complement.
ATATTTGGGGGATATTTCAGGGGATATTGTGGGGGGATTTTGGGGCTATTTTGGGGGGGTTTTGGGGGACATTTTGGGGGATGTTGGTGGGATATTTCAGGGCTATTTTGGGGGACATTTGGGGATGTTTTGGGTGTTTTTTTGAGGGACTTTTCACAGGATTTTGGGGCTATTTTGGGGGGGTTTTGGGGCTATTTTGGGGATATTTTTGGGGTTATTTTGGGGATATTTTGGGGCTATTTTGGGGGGGTTTTGGGGCTGTTTTGGGGGTTTTGGGGCGCACTCACGGCCTTGAGGGGGGTTTCACAGGATTTTGGGGCTCTTTTGGGGATATTTCTCCCCGAGCTCTATTTGGGGATATTTTGGGGGGAGGCGACGGCCTGGATGGCCTGGAGCCACTCCTCACTGTGGGAAATGGGATCCAGTGGGTCACAAAATGGATCCCAAATGGGGATCCACGGCCTGGATGGCCTGGAGCCACTCCTCACTGCGGGAAAGGGATCCAGTGGGTCACAAACTGGGATCCACCCCAAACTGGGATCCCAAACTGGGATCCACGGCCTGGATGGCCTGGAGCCACTCCTCACTGCAAAATGGGATCCAGTGGATCGCAAAATGGATCCCAAACTGGGATCCATGGCCTGGATGGCCTGGAGCCACTCCTCACTGTGAAATGGGATCCAGTGGGTCACAAAATGGATCCCAAACTGGGATCCCAAACTGGGATCCACGGCCTGGATGGCCTGGAGCCACTCCTCACTGTGAAATGGGATCCAGTGGGTCACAAACTGGATCCCAAACTGGGATCCACGGCCTGGATGGCCTGGAGCCACTCCTCACTGTGAAATGGGACCCAGTGGATCGCAAAATGGATCCCAAACTGGGATCACAAACTGGGATCCACCCCAAACTGGGAACACAAACTGGGATCCACGGCCTGGATGGCCTGGAGCCACTCCTCGCTGTGAAATGGGATCCAGTGGGTCACAAAATGGATCCCAAACTGGGATCCTGAACAGGGATCCACCCCAAACTGGGATCCCAAACTGGGATCCACGGCCTGGATGGCCTGGAGCCACTGCTCGCTGTGAAATGGGATCCAGTGGGTCACAAACAGGGATCCACCCCAAACTGGGATCACAAACTGGGATCCATGGCCTGGATGGCCCGGAGCCACTGCTCACTGTGAAATGGGATCCAGTGGGTCACAAAATGGATCCCAAACTGGGATCCTGAACATGGATCCACCCCAAACTGGGATCCCAAACTGGGATCCACGGCCTGGATGGCCTGGAGCCACTCCTCCTGTGGGAAATGGGATCCAGTGGGTCACAAACAGGATCCCAAATGGGGATCCAGGGCCTGGATGGCCTGGAGCCACTGCTCGCTGTGAAATGGGATCCAGTGGGTCACAAAATGGATCCCAATGGGGATACAAAACAGGGATCCACTCCGGGAACCCCAAACTGGAAGCCACTGCTTGTGAAATGGGATCCAGTAGGTCAACAATGGGATCCCTCCCAGCAGGGTTTGGGGTCTCTCCCAGAAGGATTTGGGGTTTCTCCTAAGGGATTTAGGATCTCTCCCAAGGGATTTGGGGTCTCTCCTAAGGCATTTGGGGTCTCTCCCAGCAGGATTCAGGATCCCTCCCAGCAGGGTTTGGGCTCTCCCAGGAGGATTTGGGGTCTCTCCCTTCGGAGTTTCTCATGGAAGGATTTGGGGTCTCTGCCAAGGGATTTGGGGTCTCTGTCAAAGGGATTTAGGATCCTTCCCAGCAGGACTTGGGATCTCTTCCAAGGCATTTAGGGTCTCTCCCAAGGCATTTAGGATCTCTCCCAAGGGATTCGGGGTCCCTCCCAGTGGGGTTTGGGGTCTCTCCCAGTGGGGTTTGGGGTCTCTCCCAAGGGATTTGGGGACTCTCCCAAGGGATTCAGGATCCCTCCCAGCAGGATTCGGGATCCCTCCCAGCGGGGTTGGGGCTCTCCCAGCAGGGTTTGGGGTCTCTCCCAGCAGGGTTTGGGCTCTCCCAGGAGGATTTGGGGACTCTCCCTTCGGAGTTTCTCATGGAAGGATTTGGGGTCTCTGCCAAGGGATTTGGGGTCTCTGTCAAAGGGATTTAGGATCCTTCCCAGCAGGACTTGGGATCTCTTCCAAGGCATTTAGGGTCTCTCCCAAGGCATTTAGGATCTCTCCCAAGGGATTCGGGGTCCCTCCCAGTGGGGTTTGGGGTCTCTCCCAGTGATTCAGGATCCCTCCCAGCGGGGCTTTGGGGCTCTCCCAGCAGGGTTTGGGGATCCTCCCAAGGATTTGGGCTCTCTCCCAAGGGGGTTTGGGGCTCTCCCAGCAGCATTTGGGATCTCTCCCAGCAGGATTTGGGGTCTCCCAAGTGATTCGGGATCCCTCCCAGTGGGGTTGGGGCTCTCCCAGGGGATTTGGGATCCCTCCCAGAAGGATTTGGGGTCTCTCCCAGCAGGATTCGGGATCCCTCCCAAGTGATTCAGGATCCCTCCCAGCGGGGTTTGGGGTCTCTCCCAAGGGATTTAGGATCTCTCCCAAGTGATTCGGGATCCCTCCCAAGGGATTTGGGGTCTCTCCCAGGGGTTTGGGATCTCTCCCAAGGGATTTGGGGTCTCTCCCAAGGGATTCAGGATCCCTCCCAGAGGGGCTGAGGCTCTCCCAGCGGGATTTGGGATCTCTCCCAAGGGGTTTGGGGTCTCTCCCAAGTGATTCGGGATCCCTCCCAGCAGGATTTGGGGTCCCTCTCAAGGGATCTGGGGTCTCTCCCAAGTGATTCAGGATCCCTCCCAGCGGGGCTGAGGCTCTCCCAGCAGGGTTTGGGGTCTCTCCCAAGGGATTTGGGCTCTCTCCCAAGGGATTTGGGGCTCTCCCAGCAGGATTTGGGATCTCTCCCTTCAGAGATTCTCTCAGAATGATTTGGGGGCTCTCCCAGCGGGATTTGGGATCTCTCCCAAGTGATTCAGGATCCCTCCCAAGGGATTTGGGCTCTCCCAGGGGATTCGGGATCCCTCCCAAGGGATTTGGGATCCCTCCCAAGGGATTTGGGATCCCTCCCAAGGGATTTGGGCTCTCTCCCAAGTGATTCGGGATCCCTCCCAAGAGAAGGCTCCCCGCCGCGGGGAGGCCGTGTCCACGGGAAGGTCCTCCCGGGCCCACTGCAGGCAGCGGATGACGAAGGTGTTGGGGCGCGGCCGCTCCGTCCTCATCAGCTGGCACTCTGCGGAACGGGGCCAGAAACGGCAAAATCGGGCAAAGCCGGGCACGGGGGGTCAGGGGAGGGGAGCCCGTAACGGGGGTGGGGGGGGGGGGATCGGGGGAAAGGTTAATGGGGGTGAAAGGGTTAATGGGAGGAAAAGGGTTAATGGGAGTGAAAGGGTTAATGGGGGTGGGGAGGGTTAATGGGGGTGAATGGGTTAATGGGGTGAAAGGGTTAATGGGAGTGAAAGCATTAATGGGGTGAAAGGGTTAATGGGAGTGAAAGCATTAATGGGGTGAAAGGGTTAATGGGGGTGAAAGGGTTAATGGGGGTGAAAGGGTTAATGGGGGTGAAAGGGTTAATGGGGTTGGGGGTGGGGGGTCAGGGTGAAAGGGTTAACGGGGGTGGGGGGGATCAGGGGGGAAAGGGTTAATGGGGGTGAAAGGGTTAATGGGAGTGAAAGGGTTAATGGGGGTGAAAGGGTTAATGGGAGTGAAAGGGTTAATGGGGGTGAAAGGGTTAATGGGGGTGAAAGGGTTAATGGGGGTGAAAGGGTTAATGGGGTGAAAGGGTTAATGGGGTTGGGGGGGTAATGGGAGTGAAAGGGTTAACGGGGGGGGAATGGGGGGACTGGGAGGGAAAGGGTTAATGGGGGGTGAAAGGGTTAATGGGAGGAAAGGTTAATGGGGGGGAAAGGGTTAATGGGGTGAAAGGGTTAATGGGGGTGAAAGGGTTAATGGGGTGAAAGGGTTAATGGGGGTGAAAGGGTTAATGGGGTGGGGGAATCAGGGGTGAAAGGGTTAACAGGGGGTGGGGGCGGGGGGGATTGGGGGGGAAAGGGTTAATGGGGGTGGGAGGGTTAATGGGGGCGGGGGCAGAATGGAAATGGGGAAATGCCCCATCCCCCAATCCCAAATCCCCCAGATCCCAAACCCCGACCCCCATCCCAAATCCTCCATCCCAATCCCATCCCGAGACCCCAAACCCCCCATCCCACACCCCCAAACCCAAATCCCCCATCCCATCCCAATCTTGAATCCCCCAATCCCAAATCCCAATCTTGAATCCCCCAATCCCAAATCCCAACCTCAAATTCCCCATCCCAATCCTAAACCAATTCCCACTCCAAACCCTGATCCCAAATCCCCAGTCCCGTCCCAATCCTAAATCCTCCAATCCCAAATCCCCCATCCCAGTCCCATCCTGAGACCCCAAATCCCCCATCCCACACCCCCAAACCCAAATCCCCCATCCCATCCCCATCCCAAATCCCCCATCCCAATCCCACACAAATCCCCAATCCCAATCCCAAATCCCCCAATCCCAAATCCGAAATCCCCGTTCCCAACCCGATCCCGAATCCCCCTTCCCAATCCCAAACCCCAAATCCCCCAATCCCAAATCCCACCCACAAATTCCCCCAATCACACCCCAAAGCCCCGCCCCAAGCCCCACCCAGAACTAAAACCCTGCCCCCAGGGCCCAAGCCCCGCCCCCAGAGCCCAAGCCCCGCCCCCCAGGGCCCAAGCCCCGCCCCCAGCTCACCCCTCTTGTGCAGCCAGCCCTCCTTGACCACCAGCGCCTCACTCATGGTGGCCCCGCCCCCAGGCCCCAAGCCCCGCCCCCACGGCCCAAGCCCCGCCCCCACGGCCCAAGCCCCGCCCCCGGCTCACCCCTCTTGTGCAGCCAGCCCTCCTTGACCACCAGCACCACTCATGGTGGCCCCGCCCCCACGGCCCAAGCCCCGCCCCCAGGCCCCAAGCACCGCCCCTTGCGTTCAAGCCCCGCCCCCACAGCACAAGCCCCACCCCCAGGCCCCAAGCCCCGCCCCCGGCTCACCCCTCTTGTGCAGCCAGCCCTCCTTGACCACCAGCGCCTCACTCATGGTGGCCCCGCCCCCAGGGCCCAAGCCCCGCCCCCCCGGGCCCAAGCCCCGCCCCCGGCTCACCCCTCTTGTGCAGCCAGCCCTCCTTGACCACCAGCGCCTCACTCATGGTGGCCCCGCCCCCCACGGGGACCCCCGGGGCCACCGGAGCCCCCCCGGGACCCTGCGGGGCCGGGAGCACCTGCGGGGCCAATAACGGATCAATGGGAACAGAAACTGATCAATAACGGATCAATGGGAACAGAAACTGATCAATAACGGATCAGTAACGGATTGATAATGGGATCAGTAACGGATCAAAAATGGATCAATAATGGGATCAGTAACGGATCAATAATGGGAACAATGGGATCAATGGATCAATAATGGATCAGTAATGGGTCAATAATGGATCAATAATGGATCAGCAATCGGATCAGTAATAGAACCAATAATGGATCAATGGGATCAGTAACAGATCAATAATGGATCAATAACGGCATCAGTAATGGGATCAGTAACGGATCAATAATGGGAACAATGGGATCAATGAGATCAATAATGGCCTCAGTGAGATTAATGATGGAATCAATAATGGGATCAGGGAAATTAATAATGGATCGATAATGCATCAATAATAGGATCAGTAACGGATCAATAATGAGATTAATAACTGATCAATAATGGGATCTATGAGATCTATAATGGATCAATAACGGGATTGATAATGGGATCAATGGGATTGATAACGGGGTCAATGAGATCAATGGGATCAATCATGGATCAATGGGAACGGCCATGGGGTCAATAATGGGATCAATAATGGGGTCAATGGGATTGATAACGGATCAATGGGATCAGTAATGGATCAATAATGGGGTCAGTAGCGGATCAATAATGGGGTCAATGGGACTGATAATGGATCAATGGGATCAGTAATGGGACCAATAACGAGAGCAGTAATGGATCAATAATGGGGTCAATGGGATTGATAATCAACGGGATCAGTAATGGATTAATAATGGATCAATGGGATCAATAATGGGATCAATAACGGGGTCTGTGGGATCAATAATGGATCAATGGGATCAATAATGGGGTCAATAACGGGGTCCGTGGGATCAATAATGGATCAATGGGATCAATAATGGGGTCAATAACGGGGTCCGTGGGATCAATAATGGATCAATGGGATCAATAATGGGATCAATAACGGGGTCCGTGGGATCAATAATGGATCAATGGGATCAATAATGGGATCAATAACGGGGTCTGTGGGATCAATAATGGATCAATGGGGTCAATAATGGGATCAATAACGGGGTCTGTGGGATCAATAATGGATCAATGGGGTCAATAATGAGGTCAATGGGATCAATGGGGTCGATAACGGGATCAATGAGATCAATAGGATCAATGGGATCAAGGGGAACAACAATGGGATCAATAATGGGATCGATAATGGGATCGATAATGGGATCGATAATGGGATCAATTGGATCAATTTTGGGATTTTGGGACCAACCCATGGGATTTGGGGATTTTTGAGATGAATCCACGGAATTTTGGGACCAACCCATGGAATTTTGGGATTTTGGGACCGATCCCATGGGGTTTTTGAGACGAATCCATGGGATTTTGGGATGGATCCATGGAATTTTGGGGATTTTGGGACCAATCCCATGGGATTTGGGGATTTTGGGGCCAATCCCATGGGATTTTGGGATGCATCCATGGGATTTTTGAGACAAGTCCATGGGATTTTGGGACCAACCCATGGAATTTTGGGATTTTGGGACCAATCCCATGGGATTTGGGGATTTTGGGACGGATCCATGGGATTTTGGGACAAATCCATGGGGTTTTTGAGACGAATCCATGGGATTTTGGGACAGATCCATGGAATTTTGGGATTTTGGGACCAATCCATGGAATTTTGGGATTTTGGGACCGATCCCATGGGGTTTTTGAGACGAATCCATGGGATTTTGGGACAGATCCATGGAATTTTGGGATTTTGGGACCAACCCATGGAATTTTGGGATTTTGGGACCAATCCCATGGGATTTTTGAGACGAATCCATGGGATTTTGGGACAGATCCATGGAATTTTGGGATTTTGGGAGCAATCCCATGGGATTTTGGGACAAATCCATGGGATTTGGGGATTTTGGGACGGATCCATGGGATTTTTGAGATGAATCCATGGGATTTTGGGACAGATCCATGGAATTTTGGGATTTTGGGACCAACCCATGGAATTTTGGGATTTTGGGACCAATCCCATTGGATTTTGGGATTTTGGGACCACTCCAATGGATTTTGGGATTTTTGAGACCAATCCATGGGATTTTAGGACCAATCCCATGGGATTTGGGGATTTTTGGAACCAATCCATGGAATTTTGGGACCAATCCCATAGGATTTTGGAATTTTGTGACCAATCCCATGGAATTTGGGATTTTGGGACCGATCCCATGGGGTTTTTGAGACGAATCCATGGGATTTTGGGATGGATCCATGGAATTTTGGGATTTTGGGACCAACCCATGGAATTTTGGGATTTTGGGACCAACCCATGGAATTTTGGGATTTTGGGACCAATCCCATGGGATTTTTGAGATGAATCCATGGGATTTTGGGACGGACCCATGGAATTTTGGGATTTTGGGACCAACCCATGGAATTTTGGGACAAATCCATGGGATTTTTGAGATGAATCCATGGGATTTGGGGATTTTGGGACAGATCCATGGAATTTTGGGGATTTTGGGACCAACCCATGGGGTTTTGGGATTTTGGGACCAATCCCATGGGGTTTTTGAGACGAATCCATGGGATTTTGGGACGGATCCATGGAATTTTGGGATTTTGGGACCAACCCATGGGATTTGGGGATTTTGGGACCAACCCATGGAATTTGGGATTTTGGGACCAATCCCATGGGATTTTTGAGATGAATCCATGGGATTTTGGGACGGATCCATGGAATTTTGGGACCAACCCATGGAATTTTGGGATTTTGGGACCAATCCCATGGGATTTTTGAGACGAATCCATGGGATTTTGGGACAGATCCATGGAATTTTGGGGATTTTGGGACCAACCCATGGGATTTTGAGACAAATCCATGGGATTTTTGGGACGGATCCATGGAATTTTGGGATTTTGGGACAGGACGAGGCCAGGGGAGTCCCGGGGCTCATTCCCCCTCGTTAACGACCCCAATTAAAGCAGGGCCCGGCCCCCGCCCGTACCCGAGCGCCGGATCCCGATCCGAGGGCAGCTCCCGGCGCCGGCTCCTCCTGGGGCCAAAAAACGGGGAGAAAACGGCCAAAATTGGGGTTTGGGGGAGAAAAAGGGGAATTCGGGATGGAAAAGCGGCTCTGGGGGGGATTTGGGGAAAATCGGGGAGGGAAAATTGGGATTTTTTGGGGAGGTAAAATTGGGGGGATTTTTGGGGGGGAGGGAATTTGGGGAGGGAAAATTGGGGGGAATTTTTGGGGGGGAAAATTGGGGGAGGAAAATTGGGATTTTTTGGAGGGAGGGAAAATTGGGGAAGGAAATTGGGGAGGGAAATTGGGGAATTTTGGGGGGGAAAATTGGGGAGGGAATTGGGGAGGGTAAATTTGGGAGGGAAAAATTGAGGGGGAATTTTTTGGGAAGGGAAAAATTGGGAGGGAAAATTGAGGAGGGAAAATTGGGGAAAGGAAATTGGGGAGGGAAAAAATTTTTTGGGGAGAAAAATGGGGAGGAAAATTGGGATTTTTGGAGGAGGGAAAATTGGGGAAATCGGGGAGGAAAATTGGGAAGGGAAATTGGGGGAATTTTGGGGAGGGACAATTGGGGGGAAATTGGGGAGGGTAAATTTGGGAGGGAAAAATTGAGCGGGAATTTTTTGAGAAGGAAAAAATTGGGAGGGAAAATCGGGGAAGGGAAATCGGGGAGGGGAAAATTGGGATTTTTTTGGGGGGAGAGAAAATTGGGGAGGGGAAAATTGGGGGGATTTTTGGGGGGGGAAATTGGGGGAATTTTGGGGAAGGGAAAATTGGGGAGAGGGAAATTGAGGGGGGATTTTTATGGGGAGGGAAATTGGGGAAATTGGGGAAAATTGAGAAAGAGGGGAAATTAGGGAGGGGAAATTGGGAGGAAAATTTTTTTTATGGGAGGGAAATGAGGGAAGGAATTTGAGGAGGGGAATTTTAGGACGGAATTTGGGGAAGGGAATTTTATGAGAAATTTTGGGTGGGGGGAGGAAATTGGGGAGCAAATATTGGGGGTGAGGGGGGTCCCACGCCATTGCTGCTCCTCCCCGAGGAGGAAATTTGGGATTTTGGGGGGATTTGGGCCGGAATTTGGGGAGGGGTCCCATCCTGAGGGGCTGAGGGGGGATTTGGGGAGGGGGACACACAGAGACCGCCCCCAGCCCCCCCCCATTTCAAGAGTGGTTCGCTCCCCTCTGAACCGAACGGAACCGCAGCGGGCGGAACCACAACGAAGTCCTGGGGAGGAGGCCCCGTTGTCCCTCTCGTGTCCCCCGCGTGTCCCCGCGTGTCCCCCCCTCCCCCCACGCGTGGTGCGGCCCCCCCCGACCCCCCCCTCATGAACGGGACGAGCCCATTCTCTCCACAATAAGGGGGGGAAAACGCGGCGCCCCCCTCCGGCAGCGCGCGGGTGGTGCGGCCCTCGCTGCCCCTCAGGGGAGCCGGGCGAGCCCATTGCGCGGCGCGGGGGTGGGGGGAGGACCCCAAGGTCTCACCTGTCATGGACGCCGCAGGCCCGGCCGGTTCCGGCCGCTCCTCCCGGGACTCGCGGCGGTTTTTGTTTTTTTTTTTTTTAATTTCCTCCCGGTTCCGGAAAGAGGAAAAATAAAAATAAAATTAAATGGAAAAAAGCGGCGGCGGAAGGAAACGGGAGCGAAAACAGCGCGGAGGGGGGGGCGGGGGGGCCGTGAGGGGGAGACCCCGCGCGCGCGCCGGCCCCGGGGGCGTGGCTATGACGTCACAGAGGGCGGGGTTACACAGAGAAGGGCGTGGCCGAAAGGGGCGGGGCTTCTCCGCCCCCTCCCCCGCGTTAATTAAAGCTCATTTAACTAGATCTGCATAAATTAGCGTTTATTAACACTTTTCCCACTCGTTTATTGCCAAAAAAAGCTCCCGCGAGAAGCGGAAAAACCGCGAGAATTCACCCGAAGCGCAGTGAAAATCCCGGCCCTGGGATTTGGGGGGAAAAATCCCAAATTTGGGGAAAAAAGCACAAAGTGAGGGGAAAAAATCCCAAATTTGGGGAAAAAAGCACAAAGTGAGGGGAAAAAATCCCAAAATTGGGGGAAAAAACCACAAAGTGCAGGAAAAAAATCCTGAAATTGGGGGAAAAAGCCAAAAAGTGAAGGAAAAAATCCCAAATTTTGGGAAAAAAGCCAAAAAGTGGAGGGAAAAAAATTCCCAAATTTCATTTTTTTCCTGATTAAAACCCTCCCCCAGTCCAGCATTCCCTGCCCCAAACTCATTTTGGGGGAAAAAAGCAACTTTTGGGGTTCGTGGCCAGAAAAAAGAAGGAATTTGGGGGGAAATGAGGAATTTTGGGGGTTCTGGGAAGCCCTGGAGGAGCTGGAGAGGCAAAATCCACAATTTAAGGCAATTTTGGGATGTTTTGAGCACCTCTAGTGGGGTTTGGGAAAAATTTGGGGTTTTTGGAAAAAAAATTGGGATTTTGGGGAAAATTTGGGGGGTTTTTTGAAAAATTTGGGGTTTTTGGGGAAAATTTTGGGGTTTTTGGGGAAAATTTGGGGTTTTTGGGAAGTTGCTCCCCAAATTCCCTCCAGGGATAATTTCTGGAGTAAAAAATTTTTGGAGTAAAATTTTCTGGGGGGAAAAAAAAGGGAAAATGGGAATAAAAATCCAAGAAAAAGGAAACAAAATTTAGGAAAATGGGAATAAAATCCCGGGGGAAAATGGGATTAAAACTCCACCTCTGGATGGAATTTTGTGTCTGCGTCCCCAAATCCCCCCCTCCCCAAAAAAAAGATCCGGGAAAGGGAAACTTGGGGGGAGAAAAGGAGATTTTGGTGCTGGTTTGGCCTCGGGATCTGCAGCTGGGATCCACTGGGATTTTCCAATGGGATCCACCGAGGGATCGGGCGGGGATTCCTGGGGGATCCCCCCCCTTTTCCAGGGGATCCAGCCTCGATTCCTGCTGGGATCCCCCCGGTTTTCCACGGATCAAACGCCGATTCCTGTGGGATCTCCTCATTCCCAGGGGATCCACTCTTGATTCCTGTGGGGTTCCCCCTTTCCCGGGCATCTGGGCTTGTGGGATCCCCCCCCCTTTTTCGGAGGGATCCACTCTCCGTTCCCACAGGATCCCCTTTTCCATGGGGATCAACCAGGGATTCCTGGCAGGATCTCCCCTCGATTTCTGAAGGATCCCCAGGATCAATCCCGGAGGATCCCCCAGCATCGATCCCAGCAGGATTCCCATTCCTGGGATCCTCAGGATTCCTGGGATCCACTGGTGTCAGTGCCAGCAGGATCCCCGGGATCCCTGGATCCCCCAGCATTGATCCCAGCAGGATTCCCACTCCCAGGATCCCCGGGATCAACCCCAATAGGATCCTTGGGATCCCCCAGCGTCAATCCCAGCAGGATTTCCATTTCTGGAATCCTCAGGATCCCTGGGATCCACTGGAGTCAGTGCCAGCAGGATCCCTGGGATCCCTGGATCCCCCAGCGTCGATCCCAGCAGGATTCCCATTTCTGGAATCCTCAGGATCCCTGGGATCCACTGGTGTCAGTGCCAGCAGGATCCCCGGGATCAATCCCGGCAGGATTCCCATTCCTGGGATCCCTCCGTGTGGATCCCAGCAGAATTCCCACTCCTGGGATCCCTGGGATCCACATCCCAGCAGGATCCCCACCCTTGGGATCCCTGTTCCTGCTGTCAGCTCCCTCAGATCCCAGCAGATCCCAGGGATCTCCGTTCTCCCAGGATCCCTGGGATCCACATCCCAGCAGGATCTCCACTCCCAGGATCCCTGAGATCCCCGCTCTCGCTGCCCGTCCCATTAGATCCCAGCGGATCCCGGATGGATCCCAGCAGATCCAACGAGATTCCCACAATCCCTGGGATCCCCGTTCTCACTGTCAGTCCCATCAGCTCCCACGGGGATCCCAATGGATCCAGCAGGATCCCCGCTCCTGCTGTCAGTCCCATGAGCTCCCAGGTGGATCCCAGCGGATCCCGGGTGGATCCCAGTGTATGCGGCAGGATCCCCGCTCCCAGGATCCGCTGTCAGTCCCATCAGCTCCCAGCGGATCCCGGGTGGATCCAGCAGGATCCCCACTCCCAAGATTCCCAGAATCAGTCCCAGCCGGATCCCCAGCCCCAGGATCCCTGGGATCCACTTTCTCATTGCCAGCCCCATCCTCTCCCAGGTGGATCCCAGCAGATTCCGGGGGGATCCCAATGGATCCAGCAGGATCCCCGCTCCCAGGATCCCTGGGATCTCTGTTCTCATTGTCAGACCCATCATCTCCCAGCCAATCCCGGGTGGGTCCCACCAGCTCCCAGTGGATCCCAGCAGATCCCAGTGGGTCCCAGCCAATCCCGGGTGGATCCCATCAGCTCCCAGCGGCTCCCGGGTGGATCCCAGCAGGATTCCCAGGATCCCCGTTCTCGCTGTCAGTCCCAGCAGATCCCAGTGGATCCCAAGTGGATCCCAGCAGGATTCCCAGGATCCCCGTTCTCGCTGTCAGTCCCAGCAGATCCCCGCAGGTCCCAGCGGATCCCGGGCGGATCCCAGCGGATCCCGGCGGATCCCTCAGTCGGGTTTCCGGCCCAGCCTGCGGAAGACGCTGCGGGGGCCGCAGTCGGAGCTGCTGACGTGGCCGCAGCCCCAGGCCCCGCCCCCCGAGCTGGACACGGCCCCGTCCTGCGCCGCCGCCGTTGTTCCGGAACATTCCCGGCGCTTCTTCAGCACGCCGGCGTAGGGCAGCGCCTCGGGATCCGCCGGATCCCCCGGCACCGCGGGATCGGCCGGGGCCGCGGGGTCGGGGCCCTCAGGGGCGGCGCCCAGGCGGCTGAAAACCCCCGAGGGCTGGGGGGGAGAGAGAGAGAGGGGGGCACAAATGGCAGAGCCCGGAGGGGATCCTGGATCCTGCTCCAGCCATGGATCCTCCCCTGGCACCCGCACCACCCGTGGATCCCACACCAGCCATGGATCCCTCCCTGGATCCTGCACCATCCCTGGATCCTGCTCCAGCCATGGATCCTCCCCTGGAGCCTGCACCACCCATGGATCCCTCCCCGGATCCCACACCAGCCATGGATCCTGCTCCAGCCATGGATCCCTCCCTGGATCCCACACCAGCCATGGATCCCTCCTGGATCCTGCTCCAGCCATGGATCCCTCCCTGGAGCCTTGTCTACCCCTGGATCCTTCCCTGGATCCTGAACTACCCCTGGATCCCACCAGCCCTGGATCCCATCCTGCTCTGGATCCTGGGTCCTTTCCTCCCCTGGATCCCACTCCTTTGATTCTGGATCCTTTTCCCCTCGGATCTCGTCCTCCCTGGATCCCACTCCTTTGATTCTGGATCCTTCTCTCTCTGGATCCCACCTCACCTGGATCCTGGATCCTTTCCTCCCCTGGATCCCATCCTGCTCTGGATCCTTCTCCTCCCTGCATCTTGTCCTACCTGGATCCTGATCCCTGGATCATGAATCCTCTTCTCCCTGGATCCTTCCCCCCATGAATCCCACCCCCCCTGGATCCTTTTCCCTCTGGATCCTGATCCCTGGATCCTGAATCCTCTGGATCCTGCACCACCCCTGGAACCCACCCCTCTGGATCCTGGATCCTTTTCCCCCCAGGGTCTTGTCCTCCCTGGATCCTGATCCCTGGATTCCAGATCCTTTTTCCCCGTGGATCCTACACCACCCCTGCATCCTGGATCCTTCCCTCCCTGGATCCCAACCCTCTGGATCATGGATCCTTCCCTCCCTGGATCCTTCTCTCTGGATCCTTCCCTTCCCTGGATCCCAGATCCTTTCCCTGCTGGATCCTTCCCTTCCCAGGATCCCAACCCTCTGGATCATGGCTCCTTCCCTCCCTGGATCCTTCTCTCGGGATCCTTCCCTCCCTGGATCCCAAATCCTTTCCCCCACTGGATCCCCCCCAGCCCTCTCTCCAGCTCTCCCCCATCAGATCCCACCTGGATCCAGCCCCTCCCCCACACCAGATCCCACCCCCCCTACCCAGATCCCCCCAGATCCCTCAGGATCCCCTGGGATCCCCCCTCACCTTGGCTCCGGCAGCTGCGGCCGCTTTGGCCTCGGCCCCGAGGCGCTCGAACACCGAGGGCCGGCCCAGACCTGCAGAGTTTGGGGGAAAATTCAAGATTTGGGGGGGAAAAAATGGGATTTTGGAAAAATGAGGGATTTTGGGGGAAAATGGGGGGATTTGGGAAAAATGGGAGGATTTAGGATCCCTCCCTCTCCCAGGAAGGGAAACCCAGATCAAGGAGAGGAAACTGGGGATCCAGGAGGGGAAATCTGGGATCTGGGAGGGGAATTTTGGGATCCAGGAAGGGAAATTGGGGATCTGGGAGGGGAAATTTGGGATCCAGTAGAAGAAATTGAGGATCCATCAGAAAACCCTGGGATCCATCAGGGAAACCCAGAATCCAGGAGGAGAAATTGGGGATCTGGGAGGGGAAATTTGGGATCCAGGAAGGGAAACTGGGGATCCAGGAGGGGAAAACTCAGGATTCCCAGGAAGGGAAATTGGGGATCTGGGAGGGGAAATTGGGGAACCAGGAGGGGAATTTTGGGATCCAGGAGGGGAAATTCAGGATCCAGGAAGAGAAATTTGGGATCCACCGGGGAACCCTGGGATCCAGGAGGGGAAATCTGGGATCCAGGAAGGACAAGTGGGGGATCTGGGAGAGAACTTTGGGGATCCAGGAGGGGAAATTTGGGATCCACCAGGGAATCCAGAAGGGGAACTCTGGGATCCAGAAAGGGAAATTGGGGATCCAGGAGGTGAAATCTGGGATCCAGGAGCAGAAATTTGGGGTCCAGGAGAGGAACTTTGGGATCCATTAGAGGAAAACTCAGGATCCATCAGGGAAACCCAGGATCCAGGAGGGGAAATTGGGGATCCAGGAGGAGAAATTCAGGATCCAGGAAAGGAAAACTCAGGATCCAGAAAGGAAAATTTGGGGTCCAGGAGTGGAATTTTGGGATCCAGGAGGGGAAATTGGGGATCCAGAAGAGGAAAACTGAGGATTTCCAGGAAGGGAACTTTGGGATCTGGGAGGAGAATTTGAGGATCCACCAGGGATCCCCGGATCCGCTCTGCGCGTACCTCGTGCCGCGTGCAGCCTCAGGATGTGGCGGCTGCGGGCCGTGGTGCCCTTGGGCAGCCGGATCACGTATTTGCCCTCGGCCTCGGCCGTCACCCGGCGCCGCTTGGGCGCCGCCAACGGGGCCTCGGCACTGGATCCACCTAAGGGGGAGAAAGGGATCCGGGAGCGGGGATCCAGCGGGATCCGGGGGGATCTGATCCTTCCTGGTTGGGCTGGGGTGATCCCAGAGCTCTGCAGCCCCCGAATTGATCCCAGCTCCACCCTGATCCCTTTGGATCAATCCCAGCCCTTCTGGATCGATCCCAGTTCCACCCTGATCCCTTTGGGTCGCTCTCAGTTCCCTCTGGATCGACCCCATCTCCTCCCTGATCCCTTTGGAGCAATCCCAGCCCCTCTGGATCGACCCCATCTCCTCCCTGATCCCTTTGGAGCAATCCCAGCCCCTCTGGATCGACCCCATCTCCTCCCTGATCCCTTTGGAGCAATCCCAGCCCCTCTGGATCGATCCCAGCTCCTCCCTGATCCCTTTGGATCAACCTCAGCCCCTCTGGATCAATCCCAGCACCTCCCTGATCCTTCTGGATCGATCCCAGCCCCTCTGGATCGATCCCAGTTCCTCCCTGATCCCTTTGGATCAATCCCAGCCCCTCTGGATCGATCCCAGCTCCTCCCTGATCCCTTTGGATCAACCTCAGCCCCTCTGGATCGATCCCAGTTCCTCCCTGATCCCTTTGGATCAATCCCAGCCCCTCTGGATCGATCCCAGCTCCTCCCTGATCCCTTTGGATCAATCCCAGCCCCTCTGGATTGATCCCAGCTCCTCCCTGATCCCTTTGGATCGATCCCAGCCCCTCTGGATCTATCCCAGCTCCTTCCAACCCCTCTGGATTGATCTCAGTTCCCTCTGGATTGATCCTGGATCCTCCCTGATCCCTTCGGATTGATCCCAGCTCCTCCTTGATCCCTCTGGATTGACCCCAGTTTCTCCCTGATCCCTTTGGATGGATCCCAGCCCCTCTGGATTGATCCCAGCTCCTCTTGGATCCCTTTAGATCGACCCCAGCTCCTCCCTGTGATCTCTCTGGATCAATCCCAGCTCCTCCCTGATACCCAGGGGGATCTGGGGGGATCCAGCGGGATCTGCTCCTTCCTGATTGGGTTGGGGTGATCCAGGGAGCCTCCCTGATCCCTCGGGATCGATCCCAGCTCCCTCTAGATCACTCCCTCCCAATCCCACTGCCCTCCCCCAAGGTCTCCAGCCCCACAGTGGATCCCTGAGGGATCCCCCTCACTCCACGAGGAGATTTCGGGTGAAAAAAGCCCCGTTTGGGTATCCCAGCTCCACAGTGGATCCCTGAGTGATCCTGGGACATTTTGGGGTTCAAAAATTCCCAGTTTGGTGGCCCCACCCGCCCTTACCGGTGCCGTTGGGGACGGTGACGGAGATCCCGGCCCCGGGGGGGTTCCGGGGGGCGCGGGGGGCGGCGCCGGGGTCCCGCCTCAGGCTCTTGGTGATCATCCTGCCCGCGGCGCCGCACGGGTCCCGCGGGGGATCCCGGTGATCCCGCTGGTGATCCCGGTGACCCTGTGGGTCCCGCTGATCCCGCTGGTGATCCTGTTGGTGATCCCGGTGATCCCGCTGGTGATCCCATTGATCCCGGTGATCCAGTGGATCCCGCCGGTCCCGCCGGGATCCCCCCGCAGCCTCGGGCTGCAGCGACTCCGAGGCCGCCCGGCACATTTCCTGTGGGGGATTAATTAAAAACAGGGAGGTTTTGGGAGTTCCCGATCCCGGAGGATCCCAGCGGATCCCAGCGGATCCCAGGGGATCCCGTACCTGCCTGTGGACCACCTTGGCGTGGCGCAGGATGGCGATGACGTCGCCCACCACGGTGATGCCCAGCTCCTTCATCAGCTCCTTGGTCAGGTCCAGCAGCATGTTCTTGTGGATCCTGCGGGGGGAAGGATGGGATCGACCAGGATCCACCCTGGGGATCCACTGGGATCCACCCCAGATTCCCTCAGTTCTACCTGGATCCCACTGAAATTCACCCAGATTCTCACAGGATCCACCCAGATTCCCCCAGGGACCCAGCCCAGATCTGCCTGGATTCCCTCAGATCCATGGGATCCACCCGAGATCCACCTGGATTCCACCGAAATTCACCCAAATTTCCCTGGAATCCACCCGAGATCCAGCTGGATTGCACCGAAATTCACCCAAATTTCCCTGGGATCCACCGGGATCCACCTGGATTCCACCGAAATTCACCCAAATTTCCCTGGGATCCACCTGAGATCCAGCTGGATTCCACCCGATCCTTCACCCCCCTCCCTGGGATCCACCCCCATCCACCGGTCCCACCCCATTTCACCCTGGGGGTTCCCTGGGATCCACTGGGATCCACCTGGATTCCACCGAAATTCACCCAAATTTCCCTGGGATCCACCGGGATCCAGCTGGATTCCCCCCTCCTTTTTGGGGTCTTCACCCAAATTTTTGGGATCCACCCGAGATCCACCTGGATTCCACCCCACATTTTGGGGTTCACCCAAATTTTTGGGGATCCACTGGGATCCACCGCACTGCCTCAGCCCCACCTCCCCCCACACTGAACCCACCCGGATCCCACTGAAACCCACCCCGAACTCTCTGGGATCCACCCCCCATTCCCAGGGGTCCCTCCCCCATTTCAGGTGGTCCTGGGGGTCTCTCCCCCCCCCTTTTTTAGGGGTCTCTCTCCCCCATTTTTGGGGTCTCTCTCCCCATTTTGATCCTTTCCCCCATTTTTGGGGTCTCTCTCCCCATTTTGGGGGGTCTTTCTCCCCATTTTTGGGGTCTCTCTCCCCATTTTTGGGGTCTCTCCCCCCCATTTTTGGGGTCTCTCTCCCCCATTTTTGGGGGTCTCTCCCCCCCATTTTTCCCCATTTTGGGGTCTCTCCCCCATTTTTGGGGGGGTCTCTCCCATTTTTGGGGGTCCCATTTTTGGGGTCTCTCCCCCATTTTGGGGGGTCTCACCCCCATTTTTGGGGGTCTCTCCCCCATTTTGGGGGTCTCTCCCACCTGTTGTCCACCCCCCATTTTGGCCCTGCCTGGCGTCTGGATCTCCCAGGGCGGGACCTGGGGGATCCCCCGTCCTCAAAGAATCGGAGCCACTCCGAGGTGGCTGGGGAAAATGGGAGAAAATGAGAAAAATGGGGAAAAAGGGGGAAAAAACGGGGAAAAATGACAAAAAAATGGGGAAAATAAGGGGGGGGGAAATGAGAGAAGAATGGGAAATAAAATGGGGGAAAAAAGGGGAAAAAGGGGGAAAATGGGGGAGGGGGAAATGAGAATAAAATGGGGGGAAAATGGGAAAAATGGGAAAAAAGATTAAAAAAAGAAAATGGGAAAAATGGGGGAGGGAAATGAGGAAGAATTGGGGAAATTGGGGGAAATGGGGAAAATGGAGGAAAGGGGGAAAATTGGGGGAAATGGAAAGAAATGGGGGAAAACAGAAAAAAATAGGGAAAATGGGGAAAAAAAGAGAAAATTTGAGAAAATGAGGGGGAAAATGGGGAAGAATTGAGAAAATTGGGAGAAAATGGAAAAACATATGGAAAAACAGGGAGGAAGCAGGAAAAAATGGGGAGAAAGGGGGGAAAACAGGGAAAATTGAGGAAAAATTAGGGAAATGGGGAAAAAATAGAAGAAAATGGGAAAGATTGGGGGAAAATAGGGATAAAGGAAGAAAAAATTGGCATTAATGCAGATAAATGAGAGAACAAGGGGAGAAAATGAGATAAATGGAAAAAAATGGAGAAAACGAGGGGAAAATGGGCAGAAATGGAGAGAAATTGGAAAATAAATTAGAAAAAAGGGAAAATGGGGAAGAATGGGGGGAATGGGGAAGAATTGGGAACAATAGGAAAAAAAATGGGGGAGAACATGGAAAAATGGGGAAAATGGGAGAAATGAGGAAAAATAGAGGAAAAATAGATTTGGGGGCAAAAAAATGGGATTGGGGGATTGGAAAATGGGATTTGGGGAGGGGAAATGGGATCTGAGGATAAAGAAATGGGATTCAAAGAGGAAAAGATGGGATTTGGTGCAAAAAGAGCCAAAATTTAGGGGGAAAATTGAATTTGAGGGGGGAAAATGGGAAAAAACCCCAAATTTAGGGGGGAAAATGAAACTTTAGGGGGGAAATGGGATTTGGGGAGAAAAATGAAATTTGGGGAGCCAAAAAGAGATTAAAAAAGGATTTGGGGTGAGAAATGGGGATTGGGGAGGGATGGGGAATGGGATTGGGGAGGGGGGGGAGGGAGGGACCAGGAGGGGGAGGGGCAGCCCAGGGTGACTCCGGGCCATTCCCAGGCGCCCCAGCTGTCCCGGGATTAACGGCAGCGGGAGGGGGCTTGGGGAGGGATTTGGGGGGATTTTGGGGGATTGGGGGTCCAGTCCTCACCCAGGCCGCTTTTTAAAGGAATTTTGGGAACTTTTAAAAATATTTTTGGGGAGATTTTAGCCTGCTCCTCCTGATCCCTTTGGGATCCCAGCCCCCCTGGATCCTCCTCCTGACGTTCCTCTGGATCCCCAGCTGATCCTTTGACCCTGTCTGGATCGGGTCTGTCCCGAACTCCGGATCAACCTCAGATCCTGTTGGTCCCTGATCTGGTTCTCCCCTCCTGATCCTTTTGGATCAATCCCATCCCTCTGGATCAGTCCCAGCTCCTCCCTGATCCCTTTGGATCCCAATCCCCAGCCCCTCTGGATCGATCCCAGCTCCTCCCTGATCCCCTTGGATCAGCTCCTTCCTTTGGATCCCAGTCCCCTCTGGATCCCCATCTCCTCCCTGATCCTCTGGATCAACCCCAGCCCCCCATCGATCCCAGGCTCCCCCTCCTGGATCAATCCCAGGATTAATTAAAACAGGGATCCCTTGGGATTCCTCCCTGATTCCCCCCCAGCGGATCCCAGTGGATCCCAGGGGATCCCCTAGTTCCTATGATCCCTTGGCGTGGATCCCCCTTCCTCCCCGGATCCTCTGGATTGATCCCAGCCCTCCCCCCTGTGGATGCCCAGCTCCTTCATCAGCTCCTTGGTCAGGATCCCAGCCCTGACCTGTGGATCTGTTCTGATGGATCAATCCCAGCCACTCCCCTGGGATCCCCAGGGGGATCTGGGGATCCAGGATCCCCCTGGGGATCCACCAGGGATCCCCCACATTCCCAGTTCTACCTGGATCCCGCTGAAATTCACCCCTGATTCTCACAGGATCCACCAGATTCCCCAGGGACCCAGCCCAGATCTGCCTGGATTCCCTCAGATCCATGGGATCCACCCCCATTCCCCCAGTTGGATTCCACGAATTCACCCAAATTTCCCTGGGATCCACCGGGATCCAGCTGGATTCCACCGAAATTCACCCAAATTTCCCTGGGATCCACCCGAGATCCAGCTGGATTCCACCGAAATTCACCCAAATTTCCCTGGGATCCACCGGGATCCACCTGGATTGCCTCAGCTACACCTGAACCCACCCGGATCCCACTGAAACCCACCCCGAACTCTCTGGGATCCACCCCCCATTCCCAGGGGTCCCTCCCCCATTTCAGGTGGTCCTGGGGGTCTCTCCCCCCCCCTTTTTTAGGGGTCTCTCTCCCCCATTTTTGGGGGTCCTCCCCCACATTTCTGGGGTTCTCTCCCCATTTTCAGGGGTCTCTCTCCCCATTTTTGGGGTCTCTCTCTCCCATTTTTGGGGTCTCTCCCCCCATTTTTGGGGTCTCTCTCCCCCCATTTTTGGGGTCTCTATCCCTCCATTTTTGGGGTCTCTCTCTCCCATTTTTGGGGTCTCTATCCCTCCATTTTTGGGGTCTCTCTCCCCACATTTTGGGGTCTCTATCCCTCCATTTTTGGGGTCTCTCTCCCCCATTTTCAGGGGTCTCTCTCCCCATTTTTGGGGTCTCTCTCCCCCATTTTTGGGGTCTCTCTCTCCCCATCTTTGGGGTCTCTCTCCCCATTTTGGGGGTCTCTCTCTCTCCCATTTTTGGGGTCTCTCCCCCCATTTTGGGGTCTCTCTCCCCCCATTTTTGGGGTCTCTCTTCCCCCATTTTTGGGGTCTCTCGCTCCCCATTTTTGGGGTCTCGCTCCCCATTTTTGGGGTCTCTCTCTCCCCATTTTTGGGGTCTCTCGCTCCCCATTTTTGGGGGTCTCTCTCCCCATTTTTGGGGTCTCTCTCCCCATTTTTGGGGTCTCTCTCCCCATTTTGGGGGTCTCTCTCTCCCCATTTTTGGGGTCTCTCCCCCATTTTTGGGGGTCTCTCCCCCATTTTTGGGGTCTCTCTCCCCATTTTTGGGGTCTCTCTCCCCCATTTTGGGGGTCTCTCTCCCCATTTTTGGAGTCTCTCTCCCCCATTTTTGGGGTCTCTCTCCCTCCATTTTTGGGGTCTCTCCCCCCATTTTTGGGGGTCTCTCTCTCCCCATTTTTGGGGTCTCTCTCTCCCCATTTTTGGGGTCTCTTTCCCCATTTTTGGGGGGTGTCTCTCTCCCCCATTTCTGGGGGTCTCTCTCCCCCATTTTGGGTCTCTCTCCCCATTTTTTGGGGTCTCTCTCCCCATTTTTGGGGTCTCTCGCTCCCCATTTTTGGGGGTCTCTCCCCCATTTCTGGGGTCTCTCTCTCCCCATTTTTGGGGGTCTCTCTCCCCCATTTTTGGGGGTCTCTCTCCCCATTTTTGGGGGTCTCTCTCCCCATTTTTGGGGGTCTCTCTCCCCACCTGTTGTCCACGAAGGCCACGGCGTAGCCCAGGGCGGGGCCCGGGGGGATCCCGGCGTCCTCAAAGAATCGGAGCCACTCCGAGGTGGCTGGGGAAAAACGGGTGAAAAATGAGAAAAATGGGAAAAAGGGAGAAAAAATGGGGAAAAATTACCAAAAAAATGGGGAAAATGAGGGGGGGAATGAGAAGAATGGGGTCCCAATGGGAGAAAAAGGGGAAAAATGGGGAAAAAAATGGGGGGGGAAATGAGAATAAAATTTGGGGAAAATGGGAAAAATGGGAAAAAAGAGAAAAAAGGAAATGGGAAAAAATGGGGGAGGGAAATGAGGAAGAATTGGGGAAATTGGGGGAAATGGGGAAAATGGAGGAAAGGGGGAAAATTGGGGGAAATGGAAAGAAATGGGGGAAAACAGAAAAAAATAGGGAAAATGGGGAAAAAAAGAGAAAATTGGAGAAAATGAGGGGGAAAATGGGGAAGAATTGAGAAAATTGGGAGAAAATGGAAAAAATATAGAAAAACAGGGAGGAAACGGGAAAAAATGGGGAGAAAGGGGGGAAAACAGGGAAAATTGAGGAAAAATTAGGGAAATGGGGAAAAAATAGGGGAAAATGGGAAAGAACGGGGGAAAATAGGAATAAAGGAAGAAAAAATTGGCATTAATGCAAATAAATGGCAGAACAAGGGGAGAAAATGAGATAAATGGAAAAAAATGGAGAAAACGAGGGGAAAATGGGCAGAAATGGAGAGAAATTGGAAAATAAATTAGAAAAAAGGGAAAATGGGGAAGAATGGGGGGAATGGGGAAAAATTGGGAACAATAGGAAAAAAATGGGGGAGAACATGGAAAAATAGGGAAAATGGGAGAAATGAGGAAAAACAGAGGAAAAAATAAATTTTGGGGCAAAAAAATGGGATTGGGGGATTGGAAAATGGGAGTTGGGGAGGGGAAATGGGATTTAGGGAGGGGAAATGGGATCTGATCATAAAAAATGGGATTCAAAGAGGAAAAGATGGGATTTGGTGCAAAAAGAGCCAAAATTTAGGGGGGAAAGTTGAATTTGAGGGGGGAAAATGGGAAAAAACCCCAAATTTAGGGGGGAAAATGAAACTTTAGGGGGGAAAATGGGATTTGGGGGAGTAAAAAAATGCAATTTGGGAGCCAAAGAGGATTAAAAAAAAGGATTTGGGGTGAGAAATGGGGATTGGGGGAGGGGATGGGGGAATGGGATTGGGGGAGGGGATGGGGGGGGAGGGGAGCGGGACCAGGAGGGGGAGGGGCAGCCCAGGGTGACTCCGGGGCCATTCCAGGCGTTCCCAGCTGTCCCAGGATTAACGGCAGCGGGGGAGGGGCTTGGGGAGGGATTTGGGGGATTTTGGGGGGATTTGGGGGGTCCAGCCCTCACCCAGGCCGATTTTAAAGGAATTTTTGGGAACTTTTAAAAATATTTTTGGGGAGATTTTTAGGGAATTTTGAGATTTTTGGGGAATTTGGGGATTTTTGGGGTATTTTACAGGGAATTTTGGGGTCTTTAGCAGGGGATTTTTGCATTTTGGGGGGCAATTTTGGGGTATTTTACAAGGAATGTTGGGATTTTGGGGGGAATTTTGGGGTGTTTTTAGAGAATTTGGGGTGTTCGGGGGGATTTTGGTTTGTTTTACAAGGAATTTTGGGATTTTTGGGGAGTTTCAGGATTTTTCAGAAATGTTGGGGTGTTTCACAAAGAATTTTGGGGAATCCGGGGTTTTTCACAGGGAATTTTGGGGTTTTTTGGGGAATTTTGGGGTGTTTCACAGGAAAATTTTGAATTTTGGGAAGATTTTGGATAGTTTGGGGGTTTTTGGGGGATTTTGGGGTGGTTTTAAGAATTTGGAGAGAATTTGGGGGTGTTTCACAGGGAATCTTGTGATTTTGGGGGTGTTTTGAGGGATTTGGGCGTTACACAGGAAAACTTTGAATTTTGAGGGAATTTTGGGCAGTTTTGGGGGGATTTGGGGCTGTTTCACAGGAAATTTGGGGATTTCTCGGGTGGTTTTTGGGGATTATTTGGGGATTTTGGGGTGGTTTGGGGAATTTGGGGATGTTTCATAGGGAATTTAGGGGGATTTTGGGTGGTTTTTGGGGTGATTTTGGGGGTTTTAGGTGCATCCCTCACCCATGGTGCTGAGCTGGATTTGGCAGAGCCGGATCAGGCAGGAGCGACCTGGGGGGGGATCGGGGGGGGTTAAGGGGCTGCCCCACATCCCCCCCCCCAGAGACCCCCAAAACCTCCCCAAACCCCCCTGACCCCACAGACTCCCCCAAACCCCCTCAGATCCCGCCTAAATCCCCCCAGACCCCTCCTCAATGTCCCTTTTCCCTCAGACCCCTCCTCATTTTCCTTCCTCCCATTCCCCCAGACCCTTCCTGATCCCCCCAAACCCCTCAGACCCCTCCTCAATTTCCCTTTCCCCTCACGTTCCCCTCTCACCCCCCAAACCCCTCAGACCCCTTTTCCTTCAGACCCCTCCTCATTTTCCCTCTTCCTGAGCCCCCAAAACTCCTCAGGCCCCTCCTCAATCTCCCTTTCCCCTCAGACCCCCCCACATTTTCCCTCCTCCGGACTCCCCCTTTCCCCTCAGACACCTCCTCAAGCTCCCTTTCCCCTCAGACCCCTCCCCATTTTCCCTTTCCCCTCACGTTCCCCCCTCACCCCACACCGCCCCTTCCCCCGTTCCCCTCAGACTCTCCCGTTCCTCCCTCACTCCTCAGATCCCCCCCAAACCCCTTAAACCCCCCCCCTTTCCCCTCAGACCCCTCCTCATTTTCCCTTTCCCCTCACGTTCCCCTCACCCCACCGCCCCTTCCCCCCCCCAAAACCTCAGACCCCTCCTCATTTCCCTTTCCCTCAGAACCCCCCCCCCCCCCCCCTTTCCTCAGACCCCTCCTCATTTTCCCTTTCCCCTCACGTTCCCCCCTCACCCCCCAAACCCCTCAGACCCCTTTTCCCCTCAGACCACCCCCCCCTTTCCCCTCACGTTCCCCCGCCAAACCCCTCAGACCCTTCCCCATTTCCCCTCCTCCCGTTCCCCCCTCACGCCTCAGACCCCCCGAAACTCCTCAGACCCTTCCGTGACCCCCCCTTTTCCCCTCAGACCCCTCCCCATTTTCCCTCAGATCCCCCCCCCCTCCCCATTCCCCTCACCCCCTCGCCCCATCCCGGGGCCCCTCACGGGACGCGCCGGAGGTGACGTCACGCGCCGCCGGAGGGGGCGGAGCCGGGCCGAGGAGGGCGCCCCCCAGCGGACGGAGCGTGAGGGCGGCGCTGGACGGTACCAAGGGGAGACAGAGGGGGGACGGGGGGGGGAAAAGCGACCGCGAAACTGCCCCAAAACTGCCCCAAAACTACCCGAAAACTGTCCCAAACTGCCCCGAAACTGCCGCAGAACGGCCCCAAACCTGTCCCGAAACTGCCACGAAACCGCCCCCAAAACCGTCCCAAAACTGCCCCAAAATCGCTCCAAAACTGCCACGAGATTGCCCCAAAACAGCCCCAAAACCGCCACAAAACTGTCCCAAAATCTGCTACAAAACTGCCCCAAAACCGCCTCAAAAATGACGCAAGACCGCCCCAGAAACTGTCCCGAGCTGTCCGAAAATCTGCTCCAAAACTGCCTCAAAACCGCCCCAAAACTACCTCAAAACCGCTCCAAAGCAGCCCCGAAACTGCCGCGAAACCGCTCCAAAATCTGCCCCGAAACTGCCCCAAAAATGCCCCTAAACCCAGCCCGAACCTGGCCCTAAATGTGTCCTTAAATTGGCCCTAAATGTGTCCCAAAACTGACCCTAAATTTGTCCCCAAACAGCCCTAAAATGGCCCTAAACGTGTCCCTAAATGGGTCCCAAATATGTCCCCAAATGGGTCCCAAATATGTCCCCAAACTGACCCTAAATTTGTCCCCAAACTGACCCTAAATTTGTCCCCAAACAGCCCTAAAATGGCCCTAAATGTGTCCCAAATATGTCCCTAAATGGGCCCCAAATATGTCCCCAAATGGGCCCCAAATGTGTCCCCAAACTGACCCTAAATTGTTCCCCAAACTGACCCTAAAATGTCCCCAAATGCACCCAAAACCGACCCTAAAAATGGCCCCAAACGTCCCCGAACCCGCCCTGGCTCTGCCCCAAATTTGGGGTCCCCACCCTGCCCCGAGGGGGCCCAGCCCCAATTTTGGGGTGGGGGAGGTCCCTTCCCATCCCCTCCCAGTTCGGACCCCGGGGGTTTTTGGGGTCTCCTCTGAACCCCTTGGGGATTTTTGGGGTCCCTCCCCTGCCCCGCACCCCAAAAACCCCAAAATCCCTCAGGGGTGAATCCGGATTTTCCTGTTCCAGCCTCGTGCCGGGATGGGGCTGAACGGAGCCTACAAGCAGGTAGGGCTGGGGACACCCCAAAAATCCGAATTTGGGGGTCCCAGAGCGCCCCAAAACCCAAACCGGGGAGATTCCCTGTCCCAAACCCCAAACTGGGCTGGGGACACCCCAAAAACCTGAATTTGGGGGTCCCGGGGCACCCCAAAACCCAAATTGAGGGAATTCCCTGCCCCAAACCCCAAACGGGGCTGGGGACACCCCAAAAATCCGAATTTGGGGGTCCCAGAGCACCCCAAAACCCAAACTGGGGATTCCCTGTCCCAAACCCCAAACTGGGCTGGGGACACCCCAAAAATCCAAATTTGGGACTCCTGGGACACCCCAAAACCCAAATTGAGGGAATTCCCTGCCCCAAACCCCAAACCCCCAAATTTGGGGTCCCAAACCCAGACTTAATTTTAAACCCCAAACTGGGTTGGGACCCCCCTTAAAAATTTGAATTTGGGGTCCCAGAGCACCCCAAAACCCAAACCGGGGATCCCCAAACACAAACTCCCCCAAAACCTGAATTTGGGGGTCCCAGAGCACCCCAAAACCCAAACCGGGTGGATTACCTGTCCCAAACCCCAAACTGGGGATCCCCAAAATTTTTGGGGGATCCTGGGAAAACCAAACTGGGGGATCCTGGGAAACCCCAAACGGGGGTCACCCTGAAATCCGAATTTGGGGGTCCTGGGACCCCAAAACCCAAACCGGGTGGATTACCTGCCCCAAACCCCAAACTTTGCTGGCTGGTCCCCAAAAATCCGAATTTGGGGTCCCAGAGATCCTGGGAAACTTTGGATTACCTGTCCCAAACCCCAAACTGGGCTGGGGACACCCCAAAAATCCAAATTTGGGACTCCTGGGACACCCCAAAACCCAAATTGAGGGAATTCCCTGCCCCAAACCCCAAACTGGGCTGGGGACACTTAAAATCCGATCCTGGGACTTTTGGGACCCCAAATCCAAACCGGGGATTCCTTCAGGCTGGGGGACACCCCAAAATCCGAATTTGGGGTCCCCCCAACCCAAACTGGTGGATTACCTGTCCCCACCCCAAACTGGGCTGGGATTTTGGGACTCCTGGGACACCCCAAACCCAAACTGGGGATTCCTGTCCCAAAACCCCAAACTGGGCTGGGGACACCCCAAAAATCCTGAATTTGGGACTCCAGAGGACACCCCAAAAACCCAAACTTGAGATTCCCTTCCCCCCAAACGGGGCTGGGGACACCCCAAAAATCCAAATTTGGGACTCCTGGGACACCCCAAAACCCAAATTGAGGGAATTCCCTGCCCCAAACCCCCAAAACTTAATTTGGGACTCCTGGGACCCCCCCAAACCCAAATTGAGGGAATTCCCGCCCAACCCCAAATTTGGGGTCCCAAAACCTCTCCATTTCTTCCTCCTCAATTTTGGGTCCTCCTCCTCCTCACAGGACCTGAAATGGGGGTGGGGGGGATCCTGGGAATTTTGGGGGTTCTGGAAATTTTGGGGGATCCTGGGAATTTTGGGGGATCCTGAATTTGGGGATCACCTCCAATTTGGGGTTCCGAAATTTTGAGGATCCTGGAATTTTAAGGATCCTGGAATTTTGGGGGATCCCAAAGGGGGTAATTTTGGATCCTGGAATTTTTGGATCCTGACCCCAAAACTGGGAATTTTCATGATCCTGGGAATTTTGGGGGGCCCCAAATTTTAAGGACCCCAGAATTTGGGGATCCCCAGGACCCCAAAATCCTGAACTCCCAGGACAACCCCAAAATTTGGGGGGACCCCCAAATTTGGGGTCCTCCCCCCAGGAGCCCTGAGCCCCTGGGAGACTCCCCCAGGACCCCCAAACCACCCAGGATACCCGGATGGGACAAACCCAGGACCCCCAAACCCCTCAGGATCCCCAAAAACCTCCCCGGACCCCCAAAATCCCCCCCATGATCTTCCTAAACCCCCAGGACCCCCAAAAAAATCCCCAGGACCCCCCAAACCTCACCCAGGGACCCTGCAAAACTCCCCAGGACCCCCAAAAAACTCCCCAGGATCCCCCCCAAACTCCCCAGGACCCCCCAACCCCCTCAGGACCCCCAAAACCTCCCAGGACCCCCAAAATCCCCCAGGATCCCCAAAAAACCCCAGGACCCCCCAAAACCCCCAGGACCCTCCCCAGGAAAACTCACCCAGGACCCCCCCCTCAGGACCCCCTCAGGACCCCCCAAACCTCCATGGACTCCCAAAATCCCCAAACCCCCCAGGACCCCCCAAAAAACTCCCAGGACCCTCCAAAACTGCCCAGAACCCCCAAAAACTCCTCAGGACCCCCAAAACCCCCTCAGGACCCCCAAAACCCTCAGGACCCCCAGAAACCCCCATGGACTCCCTCCCCAAACCCCCCCAAAACCCCCCCAGGACCCCCCAAAAACCCCCCATGACCCCCTGAAAACCTCCCCAGGACCCCAAAACCCCCAGGATCCCCCAAAACCCCCCCAGGACCCCCCCCAAACCTCCAGGACCCCTCAAACCCCCCCAGGACCCCCAGAACCCCCCAGGACCTCCCCAAAACCCCCAGGATTCCCTAAAAACCCACCAAGACCCCCACTAAAACCCCTCATGACCCCCAAAATCCCCAGGACCCCCAAAATCCCCCAGGACCCTCCAGGACCCCCCAAACCCCCAGGACCCCCAAAACCCCTCCAGGACCCCCCAAACCCCCCCAGGACCCCCAGAACCCCTCAGGACCTCCCAAAACCCCCAGGATTCCCTAAAACCCACCAAGACCCCACTAAAACCCCTCATGACCCCCAAAATCCCCCAGGACCCCCAAAATCCCCCAGGACCCTCCAGGACCCCCAAAAACCCTCCAGGACCCCCCAAACCCCCCAACCCGAACAGGATCGTGCTGGTGGAGAGCATCCCCGAGGGCCTGGCCCTGGGCACCGAGCGCGGCCCCAGCACCTTCGAGGCGTGGATGGGGCTGCTGGCCAGGGCCACCCGCAGCGTGGACATCGCCTCCTTCTACTGGACCCTGACCAACAGCGACACGCGCACGCACGAGCCCAGCGCCCAACAGGTGGGCACACCCCATTGTTGCCATTTTTTAATCTCTTTTTTCCCATTTTTTGCCGTTTTTTACCCATTTTTTGCCCATTTTTTACCCTTTTTTTGCCCATTTTTTACCCATTTTTAATCTATTTTTACCCATTTTTTGCTCTTTTTTTACCCATTTTTTGCTCCTTTTTTGTCCATTTTTTACCCATTTTTTACCAAATTTTTCCTTTTTTTTTTCCTTTTTTTTGCCCCTTTTTACCCTTTTTTTACCACTTTCTTATCCATTTTTTGCCCTTTTTTGGTGCTTTTTTCCCCATTTTTTGGCCCATTTTTGCTGCTTTTTTTGCTTGGTTTTGTCCATTTTTTGTCCATTTTTCCCCTGGTTTTTTGCCATTTTTAACTGACATTTTTGGGGGCCTGCTGGCCAGGGCCACCCGCAGCGTGGACATCGCCTCCTTCTACTGGACCCTGACCAACAGCGACACGCGCACGCACGAGCCCAGCGCCCAACAGGTCTGGTGCCCATCCCACCCAATTTTTGACCATTTCTCCCCTTTTTTTCCTGTTTTTTTCACCCTTTTTTCCCCCATTTTTTGCCCTTTTTTGCCCTTTTTATATCAATTTTTTACCCATTTATTCCTGCTTTTTTGTCCACTTTTTACCTATTTTTACCCATTTTTAACCCATTTTTTACTCATTTTTTGCCCTTTTTTTTGCCCATTTTGCCTGGTTTTTGCCCTTCTGTTGCACTTTTCCCCATTTTTGCCCATTTTGACCCCTTTTTTTGCTTGGTTTTGCCCATTTTTTGCCCAATTTTGTTCATTTTCCCCCTGTGTTTTTTCCCATTTTTGCCCAGTTTTTGGCCCTTTTTTGTCCATTTTTTCTCCTGGTTTTTTGCCCATTTTTCCCCATTTTTGGCCATTTTTAACTGACATTTTTGGGGGCCTGCTGGCCAGGGCCACCCGCAGCGTGGACATCGCCTCCTTCTACTGGACCCTGACCAACAGCGACACGCGGACACACGAGCCCAGCGCCCAACAGGTCTGGTGCCCATCCCACCCAATTTTTGCCATTTTTAATCTCTTTTTCCCATTTTTTTCACCCTTTTTTTTTTTTACCCATTTTTAATCGATTTTTACCCATTTTTTGCTCTTTTTTATCAATTTTTTACCTATTTATTGCTCCTTTTTTGCCCACTTTTAACCTGTTTTTACCCATTTTTAACCCATTTTTTACTCATTTTTTTTTTTACCCTTTTTTTCCATTTTTGCCTTTTTGCCCTTCTTTTTCCCCATTTTTGGCCCATTTTGTTGCTTTTTTTTGGTTTTGTCCATTTTTGTCCATTTTTTTGGTTTTTGCCATTTTGCCCAATTTTGTTCTGGTTCCCCTGTGTTTTTTTCTACTGGACCCTTTTTGCCCAGTTTTGGCCCTTTTTGTCCATTTTTTCCCCTGGTTTTTTGCCCATTTTTCCCCATTTTTCCTGTTTTTTAACTTTTTTCCCCATTTTGGGGGCTTGCCCTGCCATATCAATTTTTACCTATTTATTGCCCCCATCTTCCCCTTTTACCCATTTTTACACCCATTTTTACCCATGTTTTTGCCTTTTTTTTGCCCATTTTGCAGGTTTTGCCCCAAATTTTGCCCCCATTTTTACCCTTTTTTCCCCTTTTTTCCTGTTTTTTCCCATTTTAACCCATTTTTTGTCCCCTTTTAACCCATTTTACCCATTTTTGGCCTTTTTTCCCCCATTTTACCCATTTTTGTTCATTTCCTTCCCTTTTTTTTTTCCTTTTTACGCATTTTTTTACCAATTTCTGTCCCTTCTCTGGACCCTGACCAACAGCGACATTTGGACCTGCCCACCCAACAGGTGGGCACACCCCGTTTTTGCCATTTTTTACCCTTTTTCTGCCATTTTTTCCTGGTTTTTTTGCCCATTTTTAATCCATTTTTTTCAATTTTAACCCATTTTTACCCATTTTTTACCGATTTTTTGCCCCATTTTTACCCATTTTTTGTTCATTTCCTTCCCTTTTTTTTTTCCTTTTTTACGCATTTTTTACCCAATTTCTGTCCGTTTTTAGGCTGGTTTTGCCAACATTTTGCCTGTTTTTACCTGCTTTTTTGCCTGGTTTTGGCTGTTTTCCCATTTTGCCTGTTTTTTGCCTAGTATTTGCCCCATTTTGCCAAATTTTTTCATTTGTTTTCCCATTTTTTTTTTGCCACCTTTTTTTCCCCATTTTCCTTTATTTTCCTCAAATTTTCCCATTTCCCCATTTTCCTGCCCCATTTTCCCCATTCCCTTCCATTTTCCCCAATTTCCCCATTTTTCCCCGCTCTCAGGGTGAGCGGCTCCTGGCGGCGCTGCAGCAGCTGCCGGCCCGCGATTTCCCTGATTTCCCCATTTTCCCCCATTTTTCCCCATTTTACCCCCATTCCTACTTGGGGTGAGCAGCTTCTAGGCGCTTCCCCCCATTTCCCCCCCATTTTTTCCCCATTTTCCCCGCTCTCCAGGGTGAGCAGCTCCTGGCGGCGCTGCAGCAGCTGCCGGCCTGTGATTTCCCCGATTTCCCTAATTTCCCAATTCCCCCATTATTCCCAATTTCCCCATTTCCCAATTCCCCAATTTCCCCATTTTTCCCCTATTTTTCCCCGCTCTCAGGGTGAGCAGCTCCTGGCGGCGCTGCAGCAGCTGCCCATTGTGTTCCCAATTTTTCCCATTTCTATTTCCCAATTTCCCCATTTTCCCCCCTCTCAGATTTCCCCAGCTCCTGATTTGCCCCAATTCCCCCAATTTCCCCAATTTCCCTATTTTTCCCAATTTCCCCAATTTCCCCATTTTCCCATTTTCCCCACCGGCAGGATGAGCAGTTCCCCCTGCAGCTGCCCGACCGTGTTCCCCATTTCCTCGATTTCCCCAATTCCCCATTTTAATTTCCCCATTTCCCAATTCCCCCATTTTTTCCCCATTTTTATTTTTCCTCACTCTGGGGTGAGCAGCTTACCTCATGCAACAGCTGCTGACCATTGTTCCCCAATTTCCCCAATTCTAATTTCCCAATTTCCCATTTCTACATTTTCCCCATTCCGGCAGGGTGAGCAGCTCCTGGCGGCGCTGCAGCAAGCTGCCACGACCCCGTGATTTCCCCAATGTCCAATTTAATTTCTACAATTTCCCCAATTTCCCAATTTTCCCCATTCCCGGCGGGGTGGGCAGCTCCTGGCGGCTGCAGCGCTGCCGGCCCAGCGGCGTGGCCCGTCGCGGCGTCGCGGTCAAGCCTTCCTCGCCCACGGCGCCCCTGGACGATCTCCAAGCCCTGGAGCGCAGCGGTGAGCGGGGCGTCCGGTCACCTGGCTGGTTGGGGTCACCTCTACATCGGGCCGCCAACATGGACTGGAGGGCCCTGACGCAGGTGGGTCACCACGGGCGTGGGGACGGACACGGTGGAGGGTGCCAAACCCGACAGGGTTGGTGCCAAACCCGATGGAGGGTGCCAAACCCAACAGGAGTGGTGCCAAACCCAACAGGATTGGTGCCAAACCCGATGGAGGGTGCCAAACCCGATGGAGGGTGCCAAACCCGATGGAGGGTGCCAAACCCAATGGGGTTGGTGCCAAACCCAACAGGAGTGGTGCCAAACCCAATGGGGTTGGTGTGGAACCCAATGGGGTTGGTGCCAAACCCAAGGGATGGTGTCAAACCCAATGGGGTTGGTGTGGAACCCAACAGAATTGGTCTGGAAGCCAACGGGGTTGACCCAAACCCAATGGATGGTGCCAAACCCAATGGATGGTACCAAAACCAACGTTGATGGTGCCAAACCCAATGGCGTTGGTGTCAATCTCAATGGGGTTGGCCCCAAACCCGATGGATGGTGCCAAACCCGATGGAGGGTGCCAAACCCAATGGTGATGGTGCCAAACCCAACAGTGATGGTGCCAAACCCAATGGGGTTGGTGTGGAACCCAATGGATGGTGCCCAACCAAATGGGGTTGGTGCCAAATGCAATGGGGTTGGTCTGGAACCCGATGGGGTTGGCCCCAAACCCAATGGATGGCGCCAAACCCGGTGGGATTGACCCCAAACCCAGTGAGCTTGACCCAAACCCAACATGGATGGTCCCAAACCCAATGACTTAACCTAATGACTTGACCCAAACCCAATTGGACGTCACCAAACCAAATGAGCTTGACCCAAACCCAACCCACACGGTCCCAAACCCAATGAGCTTGACCCAAACCCAACATGGATGGTCCCAAACCCAATGAGTTTGACCCAAACCCAATGAGTTTGACCCAAACCCAACACGGATGGTCCCAAACCCAATGAGCTTGACCCAAACCCAATGAGCTTGACCCAAACCCAACATGGATGGTCCCAAACCCAATGAGCTTGACCCAAACCCAACATGGATGGTCCCAAACCCAATGAGCTTGACCCAAACCCAATGACTTGACCCAAATCCAACACGGATGGTCCCAAACCCAATGAGCTTGACCCAAACCCAATTGGACGTCACCAAACCCATTGAGGTTGACCCCAAACCCAACACGGACGGTCCCAAACCCAATGAACTTGACCCAAACCCAATGAGCTTGACCCAAACCAAATGAGCTTGACCCAAACCCAACACGGACGGTCCCAAACCCAACACGGACGGTCCCAAACCCAACACGGATGGTCCCAAACCCAATGAGCTTGACCCAAACCCAACACGGACGGACCCAAACCCAATGAGTTTGACCCAAACCCAATGACTTGACCCAAACCCAACACGGACGGACCCAAACCCAATGAGCTTGACCCAAACCCAACACGGACGGACCCAAACCCAATGAGCTTGACCCAAACCCAAATGAGCTTGACCCAAACCCAACACGGACGGAATGAGCTTGACCCAAAACCCAATGAGTTTGACCCAAACCCAACACGAGTTTGACCCAAACCCAATGAGCTTGACCCAAACCCAATGACGGACCCAAACCCAATGAGGTCCCAAACGCACCGGGGACCCCAAACCCAACATGGATGGTCCCAAACCCAACACGGACGGACCCAAACCCAATGAGCTTGACCCAAACCCAACTGCAGGCCTGGCCCAAACCCAAGATCTTGAGGCTTACGGTCCTTGGGCCCAACGACGATGGCCATCCCCAGCCCCGGACCCCTCCGTCCCAAACCCCAGACCCCGCTGGAGATGGACCAAACCAGGCCCCGCCTTCTCGGTAAGGTGACGGGGTCACCAATTGACCCAAACCATCTACAAGGTGGGGTCACCAAGGTGGGGTCACCACGGTGGGGTCACCAAGGCGGGGTCAAACCCACCATGGGTCACCATATGGGGATCACCGTGCCGGGGGTCACCATGCCAGGGGTCACCATGCCGGGGTCACCACAGTGGGGTCACCACACCAGGGTCAAACCCACCATGGGTCACCACACCAGGGTCACCATGCTGGGGTCAAACCCACCGTTGGTCACCACACCAGCGTCAAACCCATGGTGGGCCACCACACTGGGGTCACCACACTGGGGTCACCACACTGGGGTCAAACCCACCATGGGTCAAACCCACCGTGGGTCACCACACCGAGGTCACCACGCTGGGGTCACCATGCCAGGGTTACCATGCCAGGGTCACCACAGCAGGGTCACCACACTGGGGTCAAACCCACCATGGGTCAAACCCACTGTAGGTCACCACACCGGGGGTCACCAAACTGAGAGTTACCACACCAGGGTTAAACCCATCCTGATGTCACCACACCATGGGTCACCACACCGAGGTCAAACCCACCATGGGTCACCACACTGGGGTCACCATGGCGGGGGTCACCATGGCGAGGGTCACCTTACTGGGGGTCACCACACCAAGATCACCATGCTGGTGTCACCACACTGGGGTCACCATGCCAGGGTCACCACACCGGGGTCAAACCCACCATGGGTCACCACACCGGGGGTCACCACACCGGGGGTCACCATACCAGGGTCACCACACCAAGGTCAAACCCACCATGGGTCACCACACTGGGGTCACCACACTGGGGGTCACCATGCCAGGGTTACCATGCCAGGGTCACCACAGGGGGGTCAAACCCACCCTGATGTCACCACACTGAGGTCACCACACTGGGGTCACCATGGTGGGGATCACCACACTGGGGGTCACCATACCAAGGTCACCATGCTGGGGTCACCACACTGGGGTCAAACCCACCATGGGTCAAACCCACCGTAGGTCACCACACCGGGGTCACCATACCAGGGTCACCACACTGGGGTCAAACCCACCCTGATGTCACCACGCTGAGGTCAGCACGCTGGGGTCACCACACCGGGGGTCACCATACCAGGGTCACCACACCAAGGTCAAACCCACCGTGGGTCACCATGCTGGTGTCACCACACCGGGGTCAAACCCACCGTGGGTCAAACCCACAATGGGTCACCACACCGGGGGTCACCACGCTGGGGTCACCACACTGGGGTCACCACACTGGGGTCAAACCCACCCTGATGTCGCCACACCGAGGTCACCACGCTGGGGTCACCATGCCGGAGTCACCATGGTGGGGTCACCTTGCTGGGGGCCACCACACCAGGGGTCACCATGCCGGGGTCACCACACCGGGGTCAAACCCACCCTGATGTCACCACACTGAAGTCACCACACTGGGGTCACCATGCTGGGGTCACCATGGTGGGGGTCACCACACTGGGGGTCACCATACCAAGGTCACCATGCCGGGGTCACCACACTGGGGTCAAACCCACCCTGATGTCACCGTGCTGGGGTCACCATGCCAGGGTCACCATACCAAGGTCACCACACCGGGGGTCACCACGCTGGGGTCAAACCCACCATGGGGTCAAACCCACCCGGTCACCTGGGTCACACCACACTGGGGTCCTGCCCACCCTGATGTCGCCCACACTGGGTCCACCACGGGGTCAAACTGGGGGTCACCACACTGGGGGTCACCATGCTGGGGTCACCATGCCAGGGTCACCACATCAGGTCACCACACCGGGGTCAAACCCACCCTGATGTCGCCACACCGAGGTGACCCCGCCCCCGTTGCCCCCTCCCCGC
Source organism: Emberiza elegans (assembly GCA_024865655.1). NCBI lineage: Eukaryota > Metazoa > Chordata > Aves > Passeriformes > Fringillidae > Emberiza > Emberiza elegans. The sequence continues at coordinate 1,328,931 of JALJVW010000143.1, read as the reverse complement.
AGAGCTCCCCGCCCCCGCTGTGCGCCGCCGGCCGCACCCCGGACCTGGCCGCGCTGCTCTCGGTGATCGACGGCGCCGAGGCCTGGCTGGACGCGGCCGTGATGAGCTACGTGGCGGGCACCGAGTTCTCGCGGCCGCGGCGCTTCTGGCCGGCCATCGACGAGCGGCTGCGGCGCGCCGTGGTGGAGCGCGGCGTGGCGCTGCGCCTGCTGGCCGGCTGCTGGCCCCACAGCCGCGCCAGCATGTTCCCCTTCCTGCGCTCCCTGGCCGCCCTGGCCGACAACGGCACCCGCTACGGCGTCCAGGTGGTGGGTGACACCGGGGGGTGACACTGGGGGTGGCTGTCCCGGTAAAGGGGGGCGTTTTCCCCCGTTTTCCCCCATTTTTCCTCAATTTTTCCCAATTTTTCCCCATTTTCCCCATTTTCCCCAGTTTTTCCTCAATTTTCCCCCCATTTTCCCCAATTTTTCCTCAATTTTTCCTCAATTTTCCCCCCATTTTCCCCCTATTTTCCCCCAATTTTCCTCCTACTTTTCCCCAATTTTCCCCTCATTTTCTCCATTTTCCCCCAATTTTCCCCTCTTTTCCCCCAATTATTCCCCCAAATTCCCCCCATTTTCCCCAATTTTTCCTCATTTTTCCCCCATTTCCCCCAAATTTTCCCCATTTCCCCATTTTTCCCATTTTTCCCCCCCCCATTTTCCCCATTTTTCCCCAATTTTTCCTCAATTTTCCCCCATTTTCCCCATTTTCCCCATTTTCCCCTACTTTTCCCCAATTTTCCTCCATTTCCCCATTTTCCTCCCCCTTTCCCCCAATTTTTCCCCATTTTCCCCTCCATTTCCCCAATTTTCCCCCATTTTCCCCAAATTTTCCCCCCTTTCCCCTCATTTCCCCCCATTTCCCAATTTTCCCCATTTTCCCCATTTTTCCCAATTTTGACAATTCCCCCAATTTTTCCTCCATTTTCCCCTTTTTTCCTCCATTTTCCTCAATTTTCCTCCATTTTCCCCATTTCCCCTCGGGGTGGGGGGTGATTTTCCCCATTTTCCCCAGTCCCCATTTCCCATTTTTCCCCATTTTCCCATCTTGGGTGACAATCCCCTCAGGGTGGTGACAATTCTCTCAAGGGTGTGACAATCCCCCGGGGGAGGTGACAATCCCTTTGAGGGGTGACAATCCCCTCGGGGGGGTGACAATCCCCTGGGGAGGTGACAGTGCCCTCAGGGAGATGGGTGACAATCCCCTCAGGGTGGGTGACAATCCCCTCAGGGTGGGTGACAATTCTCTCAAGGGTGTGACAATCCCCCGGGGGAGGTGACAATCCCTTTGAGGGGTGACAATCCCCTCAGGGGGGTGACAGTCCCCTGGGGAGGTGACAGTGCCCTCAGGGAGATGGGTGACAATCCCCTCAGGGGGGTGACAATCCCCTCAAGGGTGTGACAGTCCCTTGGGGGGTGACAGTCCCCGGGGGAGGTGACAATCCCTTTGGGGGGGTGACAGTCCCCTCAGGGGTGTGACAATCCCCTGGGGTAGGTGACAGTGCCCTCAGGGAGATGGGTGACAGTCCCCTCAGGGAGATGGGTGACAATCCCCTGGGGAGGTGACAATCCCTTTTGGGGGTGTGATGGTACTTTTGGGCTGTGATAGTTCTTTTGGGAGTGGGTGACAGTCCCCTCAGGGGGGTGACAATCCCTTTGGGGGGGTGACAGTCCCCTCGGGGGGGTGACAATCCCTTTGGGGGGGTGACAGTCCCCTCAGGGTGGGTGACAATCCGCTCAGGTGGGTGACAGTCCGTTTTGGGGGTGTGATGGTACTTTTGGGCTGTGATAGTTCTTTTGGGGAGGTGACAATCCCCTCAGGGGGGTGACAGTGCCCTCAGGGAGACAGTGGTGTGTGACACTCCCCCAGGGTCCCCGGGGGTGACAATCCCCCCCTGGGGAGGTGACAATCCCTTTGGGGGTGACAATCCCCTTGGGGGGTGATAGTTCTTTTGGGAGGGGGGTGACAATCCCCCTGGGATGGTGACAATCCCTTTGGGATGGTGACAATCCCTTTGGGGAGGTGACAATCCCATGGGGGAGGTGACAGTCCCTTTGAGGGGTGACAGTCCCCCTGGGGTGGTGACAATCCCCTCAGGGGGGTGACAATCCCCCTGGGGTGGTGACAATCCCCCCGGGGAGGTGACAATCCCTTGGGGGGTGACAATCCCCTCAGGGTGGGTGACAGTCCCTTTGGGGTGGTGACAATCCCATGGGGGAGGTGACAATCCCTCAGGGGGGTGACAATCCCTTTGAGGGGGTGACAATCCCCCCGGGGAGGTGACATCCCCTGTCCCCGTGGCAGCGGCTGTTCCTGGTGCCGTCCAGCGCGGCTCAGAGCCGCATCCCCTTCGCCCGCGTCAGCCACACCAAGTACATGGTGACCGACCAGGCCGCCTACGTGGGTCAGCGCGGGGCCGGGGGGCGCTCGGGGGGATTTGGGGCATTTCGGGGCGATTTGGGGTGTTTGGGATCATTTGGGGTGCTTTGGGGCGTTATGGGGCATTTTGGGGGTGTTTGGGGACGTTTTACAGGGTGTTTGGGGGTGTATGGGGACGTGATTTGGGGTGTTATTTGGGGCGTTTTTGGGGTGGTTGGGGGCGATTTGGGGGTGTTTTGGGGCATTTTGGGTGTTATGGTTTTAGGGTGTTTGGGGTTATGTTTTTGGGGCGTGTTTGGGGTGTTTGGGACATTTTGGGGTGTGGATTTGGGGTGTTATGGGGGTGGTTTGGGGTGTTTGGGGACGTTTTGGGGATGTTTGAGGGCGTTACAGGGGCGATTTGGGGTGTTGTAGGGCGTTTTGGGGTGCTTTGGAGCGTTTTGGAGCATTTTGGGGTGATTTGGGGTGTTTGGGGAAGGTTTGGGGATGTTTGGGGGTGTTACAGAAGCGATTTGGGGTGTTATAGGGCGTTTGGGGGTGCTTTGGAGCGTTTTGGGGTGTTATGGGGGTGATTTGGGGTGTTTGGGGATGGTTTGGGGGTGCTTTGGAGCGTTTTGGGGCAATTTGGGGTGTTTTGGGCTGTTTTTAGGACACCTCGGGGGTGTTCAGGGGTGTTATAGGGTGTGGGGGGGAGTTTTGGGGTGTTTGGGGGGCACTTTGGGGCGGTTTGAGGTGATTTGGGGAGTTTTGGGGTGATTTGGGGTGTTACAGGGTGTTTGGGGAAGTTTTGGTGCCTTTTGGGACATTTTGAGGTGTTTGGGGGTATTCTGGGGTGTTATAGGGCGTTTGGGGGAGTTTTGGGGTGTTTGGGGTGCTTTGGGGGTGTTTTGGAGTGATTTGGGATGTCACAGGTCATCTTGGGGACGTTTGGGGGCATTACAAGGGGATTTTTGGGGTGTTTGGGGACGTTTTGGGGTGATTTGGGGTGTTACAGGGCATTTCAGGGTGGTCAGGGATGTTTGGTGGAGTTTTGGGGCGTTTGAGGGGCATTTTGGGGTGGTCTGAGGTCATTTGGGGGTATTCTGATGTATTTGGGGGAGTTTTGGGGTGCTTCGGGGCGTTACAGGGCATCTTGGGGGTGTTTTGTAGTGATTCGGGGTGTTATAGGGTGTTTTGGGGTGGTTAAAGGCCTTTCAGGGTGCTCTTGGGGTATTTTGGCACATTTTGGGGCATTTTGGGGTGTTTTGAGGTCTTTGGGGCTATTTTGGGGTGGTTTGGGGATATTTGGGGGACTTTGGGGCTGTTTTGGGGGTATTTTGGGCCGTTTGGGGGTATTTCAGCACACCTTGGGGCGTTTTGGGATGATTTGGCGTGTTTTGGGACGTTTTGAGATATTTTGGTGCATTTTGTGGTGGTTTCGTGGGTATTTTGGGGCATTTGGGGGCGGTTTGGGCTATTTTGGGGTGGTTTGGGGGGTATTTTGGGGCATTTGGGTGCATTTCGGTGGCCTTTTCGGGCATTTTGGGGTTGTTTTGGGACGAATCCTCCCCAAAACGCCCCTCAGGCACCTCCAACTGGTCCGGGGATTACTTCGAGCGCACGGCGGGCTCGGCGCTGGTGGTGGCGCAGCCGGGGCCGGGCTCGGGCTCGTTCCGGGAGCGGCTCCGGGCCGCGTTCGAGCGCGATTGGAGCTCCCGGTACAGCGTCGACATCGGCGACACCCGGAGCTGGGCCGGCCACTGCGGGCCCCGGTAGCGCCCGGGGGGACCCCGCGGTTCGGGGCGGCGGATTTGGGGGAAAAAATACGAGAAATGGGTTTGGTGGTGGTGTGGTGGTGTGGTGCGTGAATCCCAAACCCCTCCTGGGACCCCCAAACCCCTCCTGGGACCCCCAAACTCCTCCTGGAATCCTAAACCCCTTCCTCGATCCCCAAACCCCTCCTGGGACCCCCAAACTCCTCCCTGGAACCCCAAACCCATCCCTGGTTCCCCAAACCCCTCCTGGGACCCCCAAATCCCATCCCTGCACCCCCATTCCCATCCCTGAACCACTCAAACTCCTTTCTGATCCCCCAAACACTTCCCTGGACCTCCAAACTCTTCCCTGGTTCCCCAAACCTCTCCTTGGATCCCCACATTCCTCCATGGACCTCCAAACTCTTCCCTGGTTCCTCAAACCCCTCCCTGGACCCCCAAACTCCTTTCTGGACCCCCAAACCCTTCCCTCATTCCCCAAACCCATCCCTGGACCCCCAAACCCTCCCTGGACCCCCAATCCCATCCCTGAACCCCCAAACCCATCTCTGGACCCCCAAACCCTTCCCTCATTCCCCAAACCCCTCCCTGGGACCCCCAACCCCTCCCTGGACCCCCAATCCCATCCCTGAACCCCAAACCCCTCCCTGGACACCCAAATGCCTCCCTGGACCCCCCAGCCCCATCACACTCCAGGCTTTTTTGGGGTTAACATTTATTCTGCCCAAAACAAGCGTGAGAGGCCGGGCCGGGGGGCAACGGCCTCGTGCCCCCCTTCCCTGGTTAACAGAAACACCCCAAAAATGGGCCCAAAAGCCTCAGAGCCCCCAAAAAAGCTGGATTAGGAATTTGGGAAGGATGGAGGGAGGGAGTTAGAGAGGGGCTGGGGGGGCTCAGTCACCGCTTTGGGGGTCCCCAAAGCCCCCCCAGGCTGGGAGGGGGGAGCTCATGGCTCGCCACAGATCTGGGGGCTCAGCACCAGCTGGGGCAGCTGGAACTTGGGGGTCCCCTCGGCCCGGAGCCCCCCGGGATCGCAGCGGGAGGAGACGGCCGCGATGGCGGGGATTTGGGGGTCCCCGGGGCACAGCTCCACATCGGGGAACCGCATCCTGCCCAGCTTGGGGGGCTCCGGAGAGGCGCCCCCGGGGGTGAAGCCCACCCTGGGCACCCAGCGGCGCCGCCGGGGGTTCCCCTCCCGGGGGGCTCCTCCTTCCTCGGGCCCCGCCGCCTTGGAGCCGCCCCTCCTCATCCTCCCGGAGGATCCCGCGCCGCTCCCCGAGGAGCCGGCCCCGAATTTGGGCAGTTTCACCCCAAAGCGGCGCCCGGGGGGCTCCGAGGTGCCGTCCAGGCCCGGCGGCGCCAGCTCCAGCACCGGCACCTTCAGCACCGGCGGCTCCGGAGCCCGGCGGGCCTCGGGCCGCTCCGCTCCCGATGCCGGTTCTGGTCCGGGCAGGGCGAACCCCACGGCGGGGATCGGGATCCGGGGCGGCCACGGCGGTGCCGAAGCCCCCCGAGGTTTGGGTTTGGAGCGGAGGGTCCCGGGGGGCTCCGGTGCCGTCCAGCCCAGGACCAGGCTCTCGGCGCTGCCCCCCCGTTTCGGGGGCGCCTTGGGGACCCCCCCGGGGCGGAGGTCGGGGCTGGAGCCCCCGAATTTGGGCAGCGCCGCCGCCGCGATGCCGAAGCGCGGGGCGCGGAGCCGGGGGGACCCCGGAGCGGCCCCGATCCCGAATCGCGGACCATCCTCGGTGTCACCGAACGGCGCCAGCGACAATTTGGGGACCTTCAGCTTGGCCCCCGCGTCTCCCACCGCGCCCAGGTCCAGCTCCACGCTGGGAATGGCGATCCCGGGGGGCGACGCCGGAGGAGGGGTCCCGCCGCCCTCCCGGAGCTTGGCCAGCGCCCACCCGAGGCGCGGGAGGCGGAATTTGGGGGGCTTGGGGGCGATTTCCACCGCCGGAGCCTCCAGCTCCCGGCTGAGCTTCCGCAGCCCCGCGGCGAGCCGGGAGCCGGAGTCCGGGGCGCCGGTCCCGGGGGGCTCCGGGCTGGCGAGGCCGAGCTCCGGCACCAGCTCCACGGCGGCTTTGGGGGCGTCGATGGGCACGGAGGGCACGCGGAGGGCCGGGAATGCCCCCCGCGCCCCCGGAGCCCCCTCCTCATCTCCTGCGGCGCCGCCGGGGGTCGCGGCCGGGCCCCCCTTCGCCCAGGGGGGTGGGCTCAGCCCCAGGGAGCCCCTGGGAGCCGCCAGCTCCACGGCCGGGATGCGGGGCCCGGCGCCGGGCTCGGGGGGCTCCGGGGGCGGCGTCCGCGCTGCGGCCGCTTCCCGCACGGTCAGGCGGGGCCGCGGCGGCTCCGGGGGCACCGGGGGCACGGGGCTGGGGGCGCCGCGGGGCTTGGGCAGCTTGGGCAGGGCCAGCTCCACCGAGAGAGGGGCGGCGGCGGCGGCGGCGGGCGGGACGGGAGCGGCTGCGGGCGGCTTCTTGGGGGCCGCGGGCATCGCCATGGGCTGGGGGGGACGGGGGCGTGTGGGGAGCCCCGACAGCCCAAAAACCTTCCCTCACCCACAGACACCCCCAAAAACCATCCACGGGGAGCCCCGACAGCCCACAAACCATCCCGCACCCACAGACACCCCAAAAACCATCCACAGGGAGCCCCAAATAGCCCAAAAACCATCCACGGGGAGCCCCGACACCCCAAAAACCACCCTGCACCCACAGACACCCCACAAACCATCCACGGGGAGCCCCGACACCCCAAAAACCACCCTGCACCCACAGACACCCCCAAACCCATCCACGGGGAGCCCCAAATAGCCCACAAACCTTCCCGCACCCACAGACACCCCCAAACCCATCCACGGGGAGCCCCGACAGCCCACAAATCTTCCCGCACCCACAGACACCCCCAAAAACCATCCACGGGGAGCCCCAAATACCCCAAAAACCATCCACAGGGAGCCCCAACAGCTCACAAACCATCCCGCACCCACAGACACCCCAAAAACCATCCACGGAGAGCCCCGACAGCCCAAAAACCATCCACGGGGAGCCCCGACAGCTCACAAACCATCCCGCACCCACAGACACCCCAAAAACCATCCACAGGGAGTCCCAAATACCCCAAACCCATCCACAGGGAGTCCCAAATACCCCACAAACCATCCCGCACCCACACACACCCCCAAACCCATCCACAGGGAGCCCTGACACCCCAAAAACCATCCTGCACCCACGAACGCACTCAAACCCATCCACAGGGAGCCCCAAATACCCCAAAACCCCAATCACAGGGAGCCCCAAACACCCCACAAACCATCCTGCACACACAGGGACCCCCAAACACCCCAAAACCTCGTCTCCAATCCATAGGGACCACTCCCCATCCATAGGGACCCGCAAGAACCCCAAACACCCCATCCCCTGTCCCTAGGGACCCCCAAACACCCCAAAACCCGCCCCCCATCCTTAGGGACCCTCAAAACCCCAAAACCTCACCCCTTATCCATAGGGACCCCTCCCATCCATAGGGACTCCCCCATCCACAGAGACCCCTCCCCATCCATAGGGACCCCCCAAACACCCCAAAACCTCACCCCTTACCCATAGGGACCCCTCCCATCCATAGGGACTCCCCAGGGACCCCCAAACCGCCCCCATCCACAGAGACCCCCCCCATCCATAGGGACCCCCAAACACCCCAAAACCTCACCCCACACCCATAGGGACCCCCAAACCCCCCCACCACAGGTGCCCCCAAACCCGCACCAGCCTGGCGGCGCCGTCCCGCTGTCCCTCGGGGGTCCCGGGGGGTCCCCGCCGCAGGTGCAGGGACACGCGGCAGCCCCCGGCCCCCTCCAGCAGCCGCCCCACGGCCTCGGGGGACGCCCCCTCGAAGGAGACCCTCACCCCCAGGACACGGTCACCTGCGGGGGGGGGACATCGCTGGGATGGCCCGGGGGGCGCCGTGTCACCCCCCAGTGTCACCCCAGAGTCACATTGTCACACCCAGTGCCACCCCAGTGTCACCTTGTCATACCCAGGGTCACCAGTGCCAGCTCTGCTGTTACCTTGTCACCCCCAGTGCCACCTCATCACCCCCAGTGTCACCTTGTCACCCCCAGTGCCAGCCCCAGTGTCCCCCCAGTATTCCCAATGTCACCCAATGCCCCCCAGTGCTCCCCCAATGTCCCCCCAGTGTCCCCTCCCAGTGCCTCCCAGTCCCCCTCATGTCCCCTCCGAATCACCCCAATCAGCCCAGTCCCCCTAATGTCCCCCCAGTGTCCCCTCCCAGTGTCCCCAATGTCCCCCCAGTGTCCCCTCCCAGTGTCCCCAGTGTCCCTCCAGTGCCTCCCAGTGTCCCTGCAGTGTCCTCTCCCAGTGTCCCCAATGTCCCCCCCAGTGTCCCCTTGTCCCCCCCAGTGTCCCTCCCAGTGTCCCCAATGTCCCCCCAGTGTCCCCAATGTCCCCCCAGTGTCCCTCCCAGTGTCCCCCCCCCAGTGTCCCTCCCAGTGTCCCCAGTGTCCCCCAGTGCCTCCCCAGTCCCCCCAGTGTCCCCCCAACGTGGCCCCAGTGTCCCTCCAGTGTCGCCCCAGTGTCCCCTCCCAGTGTCCCCAGTGTCCCCCCAGTGTCCCCTCCCAGTGTCCCCTCCCAGTGTCCCCAATGTCCCCCCAGTGTCCCCAATGTCCCCCCAGTGTCCCCTCCCAGTGTCCCCAATGTCCCCCCAGTGTCCCCTCCCAGTGTCCCCAGTGTCCCTCCAGTGTCCCAGTCCCCCAGTGTCCCCCAACGTGGCCCCAGTGTCCCCTCCAGTGTCGCCCCAGTGTCCCCTCCCAGTGTCCCCAGTGTCCCCAGTGTCCCCCCCCAGTGTCCCCTCCCAGTGTCCTCCCAGTCCCCCCAGTGTCCCCCCAGTGTCCCCCCCAGTGTCCCCTCCCAGTCCCCCAGTGTCCCCCCAGTGTCCCCTCCCAGTGTCCCCAGTGTTCCCTCCCAGTCCCCCAGTGTCCCCTCCCAGTGTCCCCAGTGTCCCCAATGTGCCCCCAGTGTCCCCCCAGTGTGCTCACCCTGGCGCAGCCGCAGGGATTTGGGAGCCTCGGCCACGTAGAGCCCGTGGCTGTCGCGGCCCAGGCGCAGCCCCCTCCCCAATTCGGAGCCCGGGCCCAGCTCCAGCACCTCCTGCAGGGGAGGGGGCACAGGGGGACATTGGGGGGGGGATCTCCCTCGGTGACCCCTCCCCAGCCCCGAGTCCCCCCCCCCTGCAGACCCCTCCTCACCTCCATGGTGGGGGGTCCCTCTTTTGGGGGGGTCCCAGGGGGGGAACGAGCAGAGGTTGGCGGCGATGGGTCCTGGAAAAGGGCGCAGAGACCCCAAAATCCTCATTGTGACCCCTCCAAACCAATCAGAGCCCCCCAAATCCCCCCAGACCCTCCCATTACACCCCAAACCCCATCAAATCCCATCAAACCCCTTCAAATCCCCCCGAATGCCTCCCAAAATCCCTCCAAACTCCATCAGAGCCCCCCAAAACCAATCACAGTCCCCCAAATCCCCCCAAACCCCATTGCAGCCCCCCAAATCCCCCCATTGCACCCCCAAACTCCATCAGAGCCCCCCAAATCACCTCCAAACCCCATCAATTCCCCCAAATCCCCCAAACCCAATCACAGCCCCTGAAATCTCCCCACTGTACCCCCAAACCCCATTAAAGTCCCCCAAACCAATCACAGTCCCCCAAATCCCCCCAAACTCCACCAAATCTGCCCCAAATCCCCCCCAAACCCCATCAGAGCCCCCCAAATCCCCCCCAAACCCCATCAAATCCCCCCCAGACCCCATCCCAGCCCTTTTTTCCCAGCCCGCACCCCAAATTCCCCTCCTCACCTTCCCGCTGCGTTGCTGCTCTGCCGGCGGCTCCGCGTCCCCCCCACCCCCGGCTCGGGGACCCCCCCCCTTTTTTGGAATCCCCCCTACCCCCACGCAGCCGCAGGGACAAGGGGGATCCTTGTCCTGCTCCCCCCCCCGGCGAATTCCGGGAATTTCGGGGAATCAGCAGAAATTCCCGTGGGATGGAGCCAGGCCCGAGGCCGGGACGGGGGGTGGGACGGGGGGAGAGACCTCGGGGACCCCCCAAAAACCTCCACATAACGCCCTAAACCACTTCTGGGACCCCCAAATCCCCCTCATAACCCCCATAACACCCCTAGGACTCCCTAAACCACCCCCAGAACCCCACAAACCACCCCTGGGAACCCCTAAATCCCCCACATAACCCCTAAACCGTCTCTAGGAGCCCCTCAACCCTCCTCATAACCTCCCTAACACCCCTAGGACCCTCAAAACCACCCCCAGCACCCCCTAAACCCCCATCCTAGCCCCCATAACACATCTGGGACCCCCTAAACCCCCCTCATAACCCCCATAACACCCCTGGGATGTCCTAAACCACCCCTGGGACCCCCTAAACCTCCAGGGATCCCCATAACATCCCCTGAACCGCCCCCTTTATTCACCAGTTTTAGGGTTCAGATCGAGGGAAGACCTTCATTACGCACTACTTGAAGGCTCTAAATTGAGAGGGAATCTCTGTGCTGTTATTTTAAGGTTTAAATCGAGGAAAGAAAATGGCCAGGAAATGTGAGGGGAGAAAAGGGCGGGAAACGTGAGGGGCGAAAAGGGGCGGGGACACGTGAGGAGAAACGCGAGGGGGAAAACGGGGGCGGAACGTGAGGGGGAAAATGGCGAGGAACATAAAGGAAGAAAATTGTGCGAAACGTGAAGGGAAAAGAGGAGAATCTGAGAGGAAAATAGAGGGAATCGTGAGGGGAGAAAAGGGCGGGAAACGTGAGGGGAGAAAAGGCTGTGAAACGTTAAGGGAAAAGGGTGGGAATCGTGAGGGGAGAAGAGGGAGAAAACGTGAGGGGAAAAGAGGGAATTGTGAGGGGAAAAAAGGGTGGGGAAACGTGAGGGGAGAAAATTGAGCGAAACGTGAAGGGAAAAGAGCGGGAATTGTGAGGTGAAAAGAGGGAAATGGGAGAAGAGAGGGAAATGCGAGGGGAAAAGAGGGAATCGTGAGGGGAGAAAAGGGCGGGGAAACGTGAGGGGAGAAAAGGAATTGTGTGGGGAGAAGGGGAAGAAAACATGAGGAAAAAGAAAGAGAAGTATGAGGAGAGAAGAGAGGAAAATGTGAGGGGGAAAAGAGAGAGAAATGTGAGACGAAAAGAGAGGGAATCGTGAGGGGAAAAGGGGAGGGCTGGGTCACCTGAGGGGTTTTGGAGGGTCACTAAGGGGCCTCAGGGGGTACTGAGGGATTCAGGGGTGCAGTGAAGGGTTTGGGGTGCTCTGAGGGGTTTGGAGTTTTCACACCGAGGAGCTCTGGAGAGCCTGTGGAGAACTTTGGGGGATGCTGCTCTGGGATGGCCTCAGCCTGGATTCTCACGGTGAGCCGCCCTCAAATTCCACCCCAAGGAGGGACTGGGAGATGGAATCGCTCCTAAAATCACTCCTAACATCCCTCCTCCGAAAATAACGGGCTGTGCTGGGCTGAACTGTGGGGACCCCTCCTCTTAAAGGGCCAGAGGCCTCACCCCCCAATGTTGGAGACGATTGGAATGGTCTGTGCCTCAGTTTCCCCGTCCAGGTGACATCGAGAGGGGTGCGTGCCTCAGTTTCCCTCTCCAGACGACATGGGGAGGGGTCCGTGCCTCGGTTTCCCCCTGAAGGTGACATTGGGGGGGATTCCGTGCCTCAGTTTCCCCCTCCAGGTGCCATGGGGGGGGATTCCGTGCCTCATTCAAAGGTGCCCTCAGTTTCCCCTCCAGGTGCAGGTGACATTGGGGTGACATTCCGTGCCTAAGTGCCCCCTGTGGGTGACAGTTTCCCCCTGTAGGTGATATAGGGAGGGGTCCGTGCCTCAGTTTCCCCTTCCAGGTGACAAAGGGGGGATTCCGTGCCTCAGTTTCCCCCTGTAGGTGATATGGGGAGGGGTCCGTGCCTCAGTTTCCCCCTGCAGGTGACAAAGGGGGGATTCCGTGCCTCAGTTTCCTCCCCTCCCCCCCCCGGACCCTCCCCCCTCACGTCACGGGTGGGGGAGGGGCTGCAGGTGTCACCGCCGGCCCTCGCGACACCGGGGGGGGACACGATCGGTGACACCCGCGGGGGGGGGACGGGACCCCCGGAACCGCACCCGGGACCCCCTGAACCGCACCCGGGACCCCCAGAGACCACCCGGGACCCCAAAAATCACCCGGGACCCCCTGAACCGCACCCGGGACACCCAAAAATCACCCGGGACCCCCCAAATCGCACCCGGGACCCCCTGAACCACCCGGGACCCCCCGAACTTCAGCCGGGACCCCCAAAAGCCCCGCGGCCATGGCTGAGGGGGAAGGAGAGGACGATGTGCAGTTCCTGCGCACGGTGAGGAACTGGGAGATACTGGGAGAAATTGGGGAGGATACTGGGAGGGAACTGGGAGGAAACTGTGAGGGAACTGGGAGAAATTGGGGAGGATACTGGGAGGGAACTGGGAAAAATTGGGATATTGGGAGGGAAAACTGAGGGGAAATTGGGAGGACTGGGAGAAATTGGGGGGGAATACTGGGAGAGGAAACTGGGAGAGCTGGGAGGAAACTGGGGGGAAATGGAGGAAATTGGGGGGGAATACTGGGAGAGGAAACTGGGAGGAAACTGGGGGGAAATGGAGGAAATTGGGGTGGGATATGGGAGATACTGGGAGAGGTTTGGGAAGGGAAACTGGGAGATACTGGGGATACTGGAGGGAAAAATTGGGAGAACTGGGGAGGAGCTGGGATTGGGGTGGAAACGGGGAGAACTGGGATGGGATGCTGGGAGATACTGGGTGAGAAACTGGGAGGAGTGGGAAAAACTGGGAGAGAAGGACTGGGGGTACTGGGACAGGATACTGGGAGGATTTGGGGGAGGAGAACTGGGGATACTGGGAGAGTTGGGAAGGGAAACTGGGAGATACTGGGAGAAGATACTGGGGGGATTGGGAGAGGGAACTGGGAGGACTGGGAGATACTGGGATGAACTTGGAGGGGGACTGGGAATACTGAGAGCTATTGGGGAGATGCTGGGGAGTGAAACTGGGGATACTGGGATGAACTGGGGAATGAAATGAGATACTGGGATGAACTGGGGGGGGGGGTTGTGAGTACTGGGGATACCGGGGAGGGAAACTGGGGATACTGGGATGAACTGGGATGAACTGGGAGGAGCCCTGGGAAGGGGTCACCCCCCCCTCCCCACCTGTCCTGGGTTCCCAAAAAAAAAAGCAACACGGGGGAGGGGAGCAGCTGCTGGGGGAGGGCGACACCAGATCCCCCAGGGGGTCGGGAGGGGGGTGGGATGGGGGAGGGGCGTCCCAGTTGCTCTGTCCCAGTTTCTCCCAGTTTGGCCTCAAAATGAGACTGGGGGGGAGGGGGGAGGGGGCAAAGGGGTGACCTTGGTGTGGGGGGGGAGGGGAAATGCTGAGCTCAGCAGATTTTGGGGGATTTTTGGGGAGGGGGAAACTGAGTCACGGAGACGCCCCTCCCCCCCCATGGCATCCCCGGCCCATGCGGAATCTGCCCTCCCCCCCCCACCCCAAAGGAGGATGGGAGCAGGTGGGGGAGGGGGAGGGGGAGCCGAACTCCTTGGGGGGAAAGGGGGTCCTGACACCCCCCCAATAAAATTTGGGGGCACCCCAGGGGTCGTGACCTCCCCAAAAAAGGGTTTGGGAGTACCCAGGGGGTCGTGACCCCCCCGTAAAATTTTGGGGGTACCCAAGGGGTCGTGACCCCCCCAAAAAAGGGTTTGGGGGTACCCAGGGGGTCCTGACGCCCCCCCCCCCGTAAAATTTGGGGGCACCCAAGGGGTTCTGACCCCCCAAAAGGGTTTGGGGGTACCCAGGGGGTCCTGACGCCCCCCGTAAAATTTGGGGGCACCCAAGGGGTTCTGACCCCCCAAAAAAGGGTCTGGGGGTACCCAAGGGGGTCCTGGTTTTTGGGTTCTGGGGGATATTTTGGGGTCCTGGGGATATTTTGGGGGTATTTTGAGATTCTGGGGATATTTTTGGGGTCCTGGGGATATTTGGGGGATTCTGGGGATATTTTGAGATTCTGGGGATATTTTGGGGATTTTGGGGATCCTGGGGATATTTTGGGGATATTTTGGGAGTTTTAGATATTTTGAGATTCTTCAGTCTGGGATATTTTCCTGCAGGGATATTTTGGGGGATATTTGGGAAGATATTTTGGGGTCCTGGGGATATTTTTTGACATTCTGAGTTTCTGTTTTTTTTATTTCTGGATATTTTGGGAGTTTTTGGGGTATTTTGGGGGTATTTTGGGGGTGTTTTGGGGCTATTTTGGGGCGCTGACCCTTCAGTCTGCCTCCCAGGATAATGAGCTGGTCCTGCAGTGATTTTGGGATCTCATTTTGGGGTATTTTGTGGATATTTTGGGGTTCTGAACCCCAATTTTTCACCCCAAGAATCACGAGGTGGTCCTGCAGTGCCACCCCACCCCATGGGGACATAACGGAGTTTTTTGACATTCTGAGTTTGTTTTTGTTTTCTGGATTTTTTTTTTATTTCTGGTGGATATTTTGGGGTGTTTTGGGGTATTTTGGGGTGTTTTGGGGCTTTGGGGCTATTTTGGGGTGCTGAACCCCAGTATTTCCCCTCAGGACGACGAGGTGGTCCTGCAGTGCCACCCCACCCCATAGGGACATAACGTTTTTTTTTTGTTTTCTGTTTTTGGGTTTTTTAAATTTATTTCTGGGGGATATTTTTGATTTCTGGTGGATATTTTGGGCTGTTTTGGGGCTATTTTGGGTTGTTTTGGGGCTGTTTTGGGGTGCTGAACCCCAATTTTCCCCCAGGACGACGAGGTGGTCCTGCAGTGCCACCCCACCCCATAGGGGCATAACGGAGTTTTTTTGATGTTCTGTTTTTTTTTTTTTATTTATTTCTGGGGGATATTTTGGATTTCTGGTGGATATTTTGGGGTGTTTTGGGGATATTTTGGGGTGTTTTGGGGCTGTTTTGGGGTGCTGAACCCCACTTTTCCCCCAGGATGACGAGGTGGTCCTGCAGTGCACCACGACGCTGCTGAAGGAGCAGCTCAAGCTCTGCCTGTCGGTGGAGGGCTTTGGGAACCGCCTGTGCTCCCTGGATATTTTCCAACGTTTAGGTGATATTTTCCCCCCACCTCCGGGGCCCCAAAATTCAGGGACCCCAAAATTTCCCCAGGACCCCGAATTGAGTCCTGGCTGTGGGGACCCCCGGAGACCCCAAGTTTGGGGGGTTTTGGGGGATTTTGGGGATCTCAGGGAGGATTTAGGAGCTGGGATAGCCCAGAGCCCACCTCCAACGCACAGGTGAGACCCCTCCCCACCTCCGGGGGGACCCCCAAAATTCGGGGGACCCCAAAATTCGGGGGAGACCCCCAAAATTCGAGGGAGGCTGTGGGGACCCCCAGAGACCCCAAGTTTGGGGGGGTTTTGGGGGATTTTGGGGATCTCAGGGAGGAAATTCAGGGGACCCCCAAAATTCGGGGGAGACCCCCAAAATTCGGGGAAGGGCCTGGGAGGTTGGGGGGGGGGGACCCCAAATCTGGGGGGTTTTGGGGGTGCTGAGGGAGGATTTGGGGGCAGATACAGTTGAATTTTCATCTGAATTTTAGAATTTTGTTGGAGTTCTGGTTGCTTAGGATTTTATACAAAGTTTTCTGTATTTCCCATAAAATTATAAGTTTTTGGTATTACTAAAAAAAAATATAATACTATTAAATACTGCAATATGTATAGTAAATAAAATATTTAATATATTCATTTGTTTGTATTTGTATTTATTTTATATGAAATATAATTTTATAATCTTATGTCTTGTGTATTGAATTATATTATATATTACAAAATATATATATTAAGTACTATTATGTGCAGTATTGGTTTACTGATTTACTGGTCCTGCAGTGATTTTGGGGTCTCATTTTGGGGTATTTTGGAAATATTTTGGGGTGCTGGCCAAAATTTATATATATATATATATATAATAAAATATATTTTTATAAGTTTGTATATTTATGTATTATTTATATATAATAACATATAAATTATTGATTTATGTATTATAAAATATAAAAATTTTGTTATTTACATATTGCAACTTTTATGAATTATAAATTATTAATTTCAAACACAAGAGCAACCAAACCCCAACATTTAGACCCTTGTCCCAAAATGTCCCCCCTGACCCTTGTCCCCAAAATGTCCCCCCTGACCCCTGACCCCTTTCCTTGTCCCCAGAATGTCCCCCCTGACCCCTGACCTCCCCTTTGTCCCCAGAATGTCCCCATGACCCCTGACCCTTTCCTTGTCCCAGAATGTCCCCATGACCCCTGACCCCTTTCCTTGTCCCAAAATGTCCCCCCGACCCTTGTCCCCAAAATGTCCCCCATGACCCCTGACCCCTTTCCTTGTCCCCAGAATGTCCCCCCTGACCCCTGACCCCTTTCCTTGTCCCCAGAATGTCCCCCTGACCCCTGGGGGTCCCTTTGTCCCCAGAATGTCCCCCTGACCTGGCCTTGTCCCCAGAATGCTGACCCCTGACCCCTTTCCTTGTCCAGTCGCTCCCTTTGTCCCCAAATGTCCCCATGGCCCCTGCAGGAGATGCCCAGCCAACCCCCACCTCCCGTGACATCTTCGGCTGGAGAGGTGGGTCTGGGGTCTCAAAGGGCATTTGGGGGGCACCAGAGGGGATTTGGGGTCCCTAAGAGGGGATTTGGGGAGCCCTGAGGGGATTTAGGGGGGGTCTGAGGGGATTTAGGGGGGTTTGACCTAGAGGGGACTTGGGGGCTGGGGGGGTCCCAAGGGGATTTTGGGGGCCCTAGACGTGGTTTGAGTTCCTTGAGAGGGGACTTGGGGGGCCCTGAGGGGATTTAGGGGGCACTAGAGGTGGGTCTGGGGTCCCAAAGAGGATTTGGGGGGCACTAGAGGTGGGTCTGGGGTCCCACTGGGGATTCGAGGGACTCTAGAGGTCGTTTGGGGTCCTTAAGAGGGGATTTGGGGAGCCCTGGGGGTGGGTCTGGGGTCCTACTGGCCATTTGGGGGGCCCTGAGGGGATTTGGGGGGGCACTAGAGGTGGTTTGGGGTCCTTAAGAGGGGATTTGGGGTGCCAAAGAGGATTTGGGGGGCAGCAGAAGGGGTGTGGGGTCCCTAAGAGGGGATTTGGGGGGCCCTGAGGGGATTTGGGGGGCACTAGAGGTGGTTTGGGGTCCTTAAGAGGGGATTTGGGGGGCACTAGAGGGGATTTGGGGTCCTTAAGAGGGGATTTGGGAGGCCCTGGAGGGGTTTTAGGACCTTTGGGCATTGTTGGGTGGAGTTTGGGGGTCTTGAGGGGTTTTGGAGACACCTGAGGGGGTCCTGGGGTCCTGTAAGGAGTTTTTGGGGTCATTTTTGGGGGATTTTAGGATCCTGTGGGGTCCCTGGAGGAGATTTTGGGGTCATTTTGGGGGTTTTAGGATCCCGTGGGGTTCCTGGAGGAGTTTTTGGGGTCATTTTGGGGGATTTTAGGATCCCGTGGGGTTCCTGGAGGAGTTTTTGGGGTCATTTTGGGGTTTTAGGATCCCGTGGGGTTCCTGGAGGAGTTTTGGGGTCATTTGGGGGTTTTAGGATCCTGTGGGGTTCCTGGAGGAGTTTTTGGGGTAATTTTGGGGGTTTTAGGATCCTGGGGGGTTCCTGGAGGAGGTTTGGGGGGTTTAGGATCCTGCAGAGACCTGAAAATTCTGGGGTTCCTTGAACATTTTTAGGGTAATTCTGGGGTTCCTTGCGGAGTTTTTGGGGTTCCTTTTTGGGGTGGGGGTTTTGGGGGGGTCCCTGGTATTTTTGGGGGGGGGTCTCAGCCCCTCCCATGACTCCCCCTCTTCTCTCCCCCCGCCCACCCAGGGGGTCGATCTGGATAAGTGGGTAGGTGCCACTGTGGTGTGGTGACCCCAAATCCTCATCCTCACCTTCATCACACGCCCTTCCTCCTCCTCCTCCTCCTCCTCCTCCTCCTCCTCCTCCTCCCCCAGATTTTGGGGGGCTCTGCCCATCCCGCATGGACCCAGGGGTCCGGGTGTGCCCCCTCCCCCCCAATCCCATCCATCCACAGCCCCCCAAATTCCGCATGGACCCCAAAGTGTGAGCGCGGGGGGGAGGAGCATGGGGGGGACCCCAAAAAGGGGGGACCCCAAAAAGGGGGATCCCAAATCCCCTCATGAGCATGGGGAGACCCCGAAAAGGGGAGACCCCAAAAAGGGGGATCCCAAATTCCCTCATGAGCATGGGGAGACCCCAAAATGGGAGACCCCAAAAAGGGGGGACCCCAAAAAGGGGGATCCCAAATCCCCCCATGAGCATGGGGAGACCCCAAAAGGGGGATCCCAAAAAGGGGGGACCCCAAAAAGGGGGATCCCAAATCCCCTCATGAGCATGGGGAGACCCCAAAATGGGAGACCCCAAAAAGGGGGACCCCAAATCCCCTCATGAGCATGGGGGGACCCCAAAAAGGGGACACCCCAAAAGGGGGATCCCAAATCCACTGGGGATCCCAAAAAATTGGGGTGCCAGATGTGGGGTGACCCCTAAATTTGGGATCCCAATTTGTGGGGACCCCAAAAGGGAGGATCTCAAATCCACTGGGGGAACCCCAAAAAGGGGGAGCCCAAATCCCCCCATGAGCATGGGGAGACCCCAAAAAGGGGGGATTCCAAAAAGCAGGATCCCAAAAAAATGGGGCGCCAGATGTGGGGTAACCCCTAAATTTGGGATCCTAATTTGGGGGAACCCCAAAAAGGGGATCCCAAATCCACTCGGGAGAACCCTAAAAAGGGGGATCCCAAATTCCCTGGGGATCCCCAAAAATTGGGGCACCAGATGTGGGGTGACCCCGAAATTTGGGGTCCCAGTTTGGGGGAAACCTCAATATGGGAGTGACCCTGAAATTTGGGATCCCAATTTGGGGGGACCCCTAAATTTGAGATCCCAGTTTGGGGGGACCCCGAAATTTGGGATGCCAACTTGGGGAAAACCTCAATATGGGAGGGGCCCCCCCAAAAGGGAGACCCTCAATATTAAGGGGATCCCAAAAGTGGAACCCCCAAATTTATGGGGATTTCAATGGGGTGACCCCGAAATTGGGGATCTCGACATGGGGTGACCCCAATGGGGAGTGGGACCCCGAAATTGGGGACCCCAATAGTGGGGAATCCTCAATTTGGGGGGGATCCCACCATGAGGGGGACCCCGACACGAGGGGGGGTCCAAGGCACAGTGCACCCCAAAACAAGGGGGGTGCAATGCACAGGAGACCCCAACACGGGGGGACCCCAAAACAAGGGGGGGACCCCAAAACAAGGGGGGTGCAATGCACAGGAGACCCCAACATGGGGGGACCCCAAAACAAGGGGGCTGCAATGCACGGGAGACCCCAACACGGGGGGACCCCAAAACAAGGGGGGGACCCCAAAACAAGAGGGGACCCCAAAATAAGGAGGGAGACCCAAAAACAAGGGGGGACTCCAAAACAAAGGGAGGACCCCAAAACAAGGGGGTGACCCCAAAACAAGGGGGGTGCAATGCACAGGAGACCCCAACACGGGGGGACCCCAAAACAAGGGGGGGACCCCAAAATAAGGAGGGAGACCCCAAAACAAGGGGGGACTCCAAAACAAGGGGAGGACCCCAAAATAAGGAGGGGGACCCCAAAACAAGGGAGAGACCTCAAAACAATGGGAGGACCCCAAAACAAGGGGGAGTCCCCAAAACAATGGGGGTTTAATTCACAGGATACCCCAACACGGGGGGGACCCCAAAATGGAGGGACCCCAAAAAGGGGAGACCCCAAAACAAGGAGGGAGACCCCAAAACAAGGGGGGGACCCCAAAACAAGGGGGGACCCCAAAATAACGAGGGAGACCCCAAAACAAGGGAAGGACCTCAAAACAATGGGGCAGCGAAGCACAAGGAGCTGTATCTGCAACACGGAGCCTACATGGGGGGTTTTATGGGGTTCAAGGTGTTTTTTTGGGGGGGTCCAGGAGGCCTCAGGGGATTTTGGGGTCCCCTCCTTGACCCCCCCTGTGCCCCCCAAGTCCTCTCAGGGCGGGGGACACCGGACGCTGCTCTACGGCCACGCCATCCTGCTGAGACACTCCCACAGCGGCATGGTGAGTCTGGGGGCGCTTGGGGGGGTCCGTGAGGGTTTTGGGGGGCTCTGGGGGGGGGTTTGGGAGGCTCGGGGGGGTTTGGGGGCTCGGGGGGGGTTTGGGGGCCCCCCAGTAACCACGTGTCCCCCCCCGCAGTACCTGAGCTGCCTGACCACGTCCCGCTCGGTCACCGACAAGCTGGCCTTCGACGTGGGGCTGCAGAAGGACGCAGCAGGTAAAGAGGGGGACCCCGAGGGTTCCTGGGGTGCCCCCAGGTGTGGGGGGTTGTTTTGGGGTGTTTTGGGGTGTTTTGGGGTGCTGATTTGGGGTGTGCCCCCCCTGCCAGGTGAGGCGTGCTGGTGGACGATGCACCCGGCGTCCAAACAGCGCTCGGAGGGGGAGAAAGTTCGGGTGGGAGACGACCTGATCCTGGTCAGCGTGTCCTCGGAGAGATACCTGGTGAGAGGGGACACCTGGGGACACCTGGGACACCTGGGGACACCTGGGACGCCTGGGGATACGCCTGGGGTGTGGCCTTGGAGAGATGGGGGGGACAGGGGACACCTGGGGACATGGGGGGACACCTGGGACGCCTGGGGACATGGGGGGGGACACAGGGATCTCCTGACCTGATCCTGGTCAGCGTGTCCTCGGAGAGATACCTGGTGAGAGGGGACACCTGGGACACCTGGGGATATGGGGGGACACCTGGGGACACCTGGGACACCTGGGGACATGGGGGGGGACACACGGATCCCCTGACCTGATCCTGATCAGTGTGTCCTTGGAGAGATACCTGGTGAGAGGGGACATCTGGGGACATCCCACCTGTCCCACCGTGTCCCACCTGTCCCACCCGTGTCCCACCTGTCCCAGCACCTCTCCACGGCCTCGGGGGAGCTCCAGGTGGACGCCTCCTTCATGCAGACCCTGTGGAACATGAACCCCATCTGCTCGGGCTCCGAGGAAGGTGACACCTGAGGCACCCCAAATTTGGGGGGGGGGTCCTTTGGGGTGTCCCCAACGCCCTGACCCCCCCAAAATGTCCCCTCAGGGTTTGTCACCGGCGGCCACGTCCTGCGCCTGTTCCATGGCCACATGGACGAGTGCCTGACGCCCACGGCCCCCGAGCAGGGCGAGGAGCGCAGGTGGGGCTGTCCCCAACTCGTCCCCGATTTTGGGATGGGTGGGGGTCCCCAGCTGGCTGTGACCCCCCCTTTGTCACCTCCCAGCAGCGTTGTCAACTACGAGGGTGGCGCCGTGTGCGCCCACGCGCGCTCCCTGTGGCGCCTGGAGCCCCTGCGCATCAGGTAGGGGACATCGAGGGACACGGGGTGTCACCACCCCCCCCCAGGGACACTGGGGACACTCTCTGGGGTCCCGGGGGGGTCTGGGGTCATGGAGTGTCCCCAAGCTCTGTTTCTGTGTCTTATTTTGGTGTCACCTCTTGTCATCTCGTCATGTCCCCATGTCCCTGTGACCCATCCCTGTGTCCCCTGTGTCACCCCATGTCCCTGTGACACATCTTCATGTCCTCAGCCTGTGTTCCCTGTGTCCCACCATGTCCTCGTGTCCCTATCCCCATGTCCCCGTGTCCCCCCATGTCCTCGTGTCCCCATCCCCGTGTCCCCATCCCCATGTCCCCTGTGTCCCCCCATGTCCTCGTGTCTCCATCCCCATGTCCTCATGTCCGGATGTCCCCATGTCCCCTGTGTCCCCCCATGTCCTCATGTCCCCTGTGTCCCCCATGTCCCCTGTGTCCCCCCATGTCCTCATGTCCCCATCCCCATGTCCTCATGTCCCCATGTCCCATGTGTCCCCCCCATGTCCTCATGTCCCCTGTGTCCCCCCATGTCCCCTGTGTCCCCCCATGTCCTCGTGTCCCCATCCCCATGTCCCAGCCCCCCTGGTGACATCAGTGTCCCCTCCCTGTGTCCCTCAGCTGGAGCGGGAGCCACCTGCGTTGGGGACAGCCCTTCCGCCTGCGCCACGTCACCACCGGCCGCTACCTGGCGCTGACCGAGGCCACCGGGCTGGCCATGGTGGAGGCCACGGCGGCCAACACACGCGTGGCCACCTTCTGCTTCCGGGCCTCCAAGGTGGGAGTGTCCCCTGGGTGTCCCCAGCCCTGTCCCCAGCCCTGTCCCCATCTCTGTCCCCAACATGCGCGTGGCCACCTTCTGCTTCCGGGCCTCCAAGGTGGGGGTGTCCCCTGGGTGTCCCCTGGGTGTCCCCATCCCTGTCCCCATCCCTGTCCCCATCCCTGTCCCCAACACGCGCGTGGCCACCTTCTGCTTCCGGGCCTCCAAGGTGGGGGTGTCCCCTGGGTGTCCCCTGGGTGTCCCCTGGGTGTCCCCATCCCTGTCCCCATCCTTGTCCCCACCATGAGCATGGCCACCTTCTGCTTCCGGGCCTCCAAGGTGGGAGTGTCCCCATCCCTGTCCCCATCCCTGTCCCCATCCCTGTCCCCAACACGCGTGGCCACCTTCTGCTTCCGGGCCTCCAAGGTGGGAGTGTCCCCTGGGTGTCCCCATCCCTGTCCCCATCCTTGTCCCCACCCTGAGCATGGCCACCTTCTGCTTCCGGGCCTCCAAGGTGGGAGTGTCCCCTGGGTGTCCCCATCCCTGTCCCCATCCCTGTCCCCAACACGCGTGTGGCCACCTTCTGCTTCCGGGCCTCCAAGGTGGGAGTGTCCCCTGGGTGTCCCCAGCCCTGTCCCCAGCCCTGTCCCCATCCCTGTCCCCATCCTTGTCCCCACCATGAGCGTGGCCACCTTCTGCTTCCAGGCACCAAGGGGAGTGTCCCCAACCCACCCATCCCTGTCCCCATCCCTGTCCCCAACAATGTCCCCACCTGATGTCCTGGGGCTCCAACCCACCCGTGGTCCCTGTGTCCCCAGCCCTCTCCTGGTCCCTGTCCCCACCATGAGCGTGGCCACCTGTGTCTCCAACACCACTGGGATGTCCCCAACCCACTCCTGGTCCCTGTCCCGGTCCCTATCCCTGGGAATGTCCCCACGATGTCCCCAACCCACCCCTGGTCCCTGTCCTGACTCTGTCCTGGTCCCTGTCACTGTGAATGTCACCTGGATGTCCCCAACCCTCTCCTGGTCCCCTGTTCTGACCCTGTCCTGGTCTCTGTCCCCATGAATGTCCCCATGATATCCCCAATGCACCCCTGTCCCCACCCTGACCCTGTCCTGGTCCCTGTCACTGTGAATGTCCCCATGATGTCCCCAACCCACCCCTGGTCCCCACCCCTGACCCTGTCCTGGTTTCTGTCCCCATGAATGTCCCCATGATATCCCCAATGCACCCCTGTCCCCCACCCTGACCCTGTCCTGGTCCCTGTCCCCGGGAATGTCCCCATGATGTCCCCAACCCACCCCTGGTCCCCACCCTGACCCTGTCCTGGTCCCTGTCCCCGGGAATGTCCCCATGATGTCCCCAATGCACCCCTGTCCCCACCCTGACCCTGTCCTGGTTCCTGTCCCCGGTAATGTCCCCATGATGTCCCCAACCCACCCCTGGTCCCTGTCCTGACCCTGTCCTGGTTTCTGTCCCCGGTAATGTCCCCATGATGTCCCCACCCTGTCCCCCACCCTGACCCTGTCCTGGTTTCTGTCCCCGGTAATGTCCCCATGATGTCCCCAATGCACCCCTGTCCCCCACCCTGACCCTGTCCTGGTTTCTGTCCCCGGTAATGTCCCCATGAATGTCCCCACCCTGACCCCATCCCACCCTCCATCCCACCCCACCCCACTCCCTGTCCCCCTGTCCCCCACCCTGACCCTGTCCTGGTTTCTGTCCCCGTGAATGTCCCCATGATGTCCCCACCCTGACCCCGTCCCGCCCTCCATCCCACCCCACCCCACCCCACCCCACCCCCCTGGGCCCCGCCTCAAGAGGAAGGTGGGACCCCAAAATTACCGGGGGGGGTCCCCAAAATCACCTCTGAGGGGGGAATTTGGGGAGTTTTGGGGGTTTTAGGGGGTCTGGGTCACCTACGCCGCGCCCGACCCCAAGGCCCTGCGCCTCGGGCTGCTCAAGAGGAAGGTGGGACCCCAAAATTACCGGGGGGTCCCCAAAATCACCTCTGAGGGGGTTTGGGGGGAGTTTTGCGGGGTTTTGGGGGTTTTAGGGGGTTTTGAGAGCTCCAGGAGACACTGAGATGGGTCTTGGGGGGGTGTTTGTAGTCTTTGAGGGGGTTGTTGGGGTTTAGGCAATCTTTGGGGTCCCCAAAATCACCTCTGAGGGGGCTTTGGGGAGTTTTGGGGAAATTTTGGGGGTTTTGGGGGGGTTTGAAAGCTCCAGCGAGCTCTGGGTCACCTACGCCACACCCGACCCCAAGGCCCTGCGCCTCGGGCTGCTCAAGAGGAAGGTGGGACCCCAAAATTACCTGGGGGGGGTCCCCAAAATCACCTCTGGGGGGGCTTTGGGGGAATTTTGGGGAAATTTTGGGGCTTTTAGTGGGTTTTGAGAGCTCTAAGAGCACTGAGATGGGCGAGGAGGGCTTTGGGGCAATGTTTGGGATCTTTTGGGGTCCTCCAAACCTTCTGAGGGTGCTTTGGGGACTTTTGAGGCATTTTTGGGACTCTCAGCAGCACTGGGATGGCTCTGGAGAGGCCCTGCAACATTTTTTGGGGTGTCTTTGAGAGTTTTGGGGTCGCTGTGAGTTCGAGGGGGTCCCTGCGGGTTCAGAGGGGTCTCTGTGGTTTCTGGGGGGGTCTCTTTGGGTCTGGGGGGGTCTGCTGTGGGTTCTGGGGGTTCTCTGTGGGGTTCAGGGGGGTCTCAGTGGTTCAGGGGGGTCTCTGTGGGTTCAGAGGGGTTCTCTGTGGGTTCAGGGCAGTCTCTATGGGTTCAGGGGGTTCTGTGTGGGTTCAGGGGGGTCTCTGGGTTTTGGGGGATCTCTGTTGGGTTCCCCCAGGCCATCCTGGGTTCTGGGGGTCACATGGACGGTTCTGGGGTCACTATGGGTTCTAGGGGTTCCCTGTGGGGTTCAGGGGTTCCTGTGTGGGTTCAGGGGGTTCTGTGTGGGTTCAGGGGGTCTCTGTGGGTTTGGGGGTCCCTGTGGGTTCAGGGGGTCTCTGTGGGTTCCTGGGGTTCTGTGTGGGTTCAGGGGACTCTGTGGTTCAGGGGGTCTCTGTGGGTTCAGGGGGGTCTCTGTGGTTTCTGGGGGTTCTGTGTGGTTTCAGGGGGGTCTCAGGGGTTCAGGGCAGTCTCTGTGGGTTCAGGGGGGGTCTCTGAGGTTCAGGGGGCCCCCTGTGGCCATCCTGCACCCAGGAGGGGCACATGGACGACTGTGGGGTTTCAGGGGGGGCCTCTCTGTGGGTTCAGGGCAGTCTCTGTGGGTTCAGGGTGGTCTCTGTGGATCTGGGGGGTTCTCTGTGGGTTCTGGGGGGTCTCTGTGTTTTGGGGGACCCCTGTGACCCCCCCATTGTCCCCCCCAGGCCATCCTGCACCAGGAGGGGCACATGGACGACGCGCTGACCCTGAGCCGCTCCCAGCGCCAGGAGTCGCAGGCGGCTCGGATGGTGTTCAGCACCACGGGGCTCTACGGGGCCTTCATCAGGTCTGGGGGTCCTGGGTGTCCCTGGGGGGTCCTGAGGGTTTCCTGGGGGTCCTGGGGGGTCCTGGGGGTTTCCTGACCTCCCTGGGGGTCCTGGGGGTCCTGGGGATGGTCTTCAGAACCACCTCTACGGGTCATCAGGTCTGGGGGGTCCTGGGGGTCTCTGGGGGGTGTCAGAACCTCTTGGGGGGTGTCAGAAACATCTGAGGGTTCCTGGGGGTCCTGGGGATGGGCTTCAGCACCACGGGGCTCTGTGTGGCCTTCATCAGGTCTGGGGGTCCCTGGGGGTCCCTGGGGGTCCTGGGGGGGCTCAGAACCTCCTGGGAGGTGTCAGAACCTTCTGGGGGTTCCTGTGGAGCCATGGGGATATCCAGGGTGATCCTGGGGAGTTTTGGGGGGGTCCTTGGGATGGCTTCCACCACGGGGCTCTGTGTGGCCTTCCCCAGGTCCCTCCCCCTGGGGCCCTGGGGGGCCTCCAGGGCTCAGAACCTCCTGGGAGGTGTCAGAACCCTGCCCATTCCTGTGGGCGTGATCCTGATCCTGGGGACCTTTTCGGGTGGTTTTGGGGTGCCGCCCGCCGGTGTGCCCCCGAGCAGCCCAGGAGCCTGGACAGGGCTCCAGGGCCCCCAGAGCCTCTTCCAGCAGGAGGTGCGACCCCCAAACCCATCGGTTAAAGCGTGAACCTGAGCCTAAAGGACCTGATCCATGGCCACATGAGGGCCGCCGCCCGCCGAGCCTCTTCCAGCAGGAGGTGCGACACCCCAAACCCGGGGTTAAAGGGGTTAAACCCGGGGTTAAAGGGTTAAACCTGTGCCCCTGTGGGCCCGCCAGAGCCTCTTCCAGCAGGAGGTGCGACCCCCGGGACCCCCCCCAAATCCGGGGTTAAAGGGGTTAAACCCGGGGTTAAACTCGGGGTTAAAGGGTTAAACCTGTGCCCCATGGCCACATGAGGGCGCTGCGGACCCGCCAGAGCCTCTTCCAGCAGGAGGTGCGACCCCCGGGACCCCCCCAAATCCGGGGTTAAAGGGTTAAACCCGGGGTTAAAGGGTTAAACCCGGGGTTAAAGGGTTAAACCTCTTCCCCAGGAGGTGCGACCCCCGGGACCTTCCCCAAATCCGGGACAGAGGGGCTCTTCCAGGTTAAACTCAGTGTTAAAGGGTTAAACCGGGAAAGGGTTAAATCCCCAGGGCTGCAGAGGGGCCGCCAACCTCTTCCAGCAGGAGGTTAATTTGGGGACCCCAAACCAGGACGGAGGGGTTAACCCGAGGGGTTAATCTCGGGTTTAGAGGGTTAAACTTGGTGTTAAAGAGTTAAACTCGGGGATTTTGGGGGCATCGCCAGGTCCAGGTGATCCGGGGACTCTTGGGGGTCCCAGTTTGGGAGGGGTCCCAGTTTGGGTGTCCCAGTTTGGGGGTCCCAGTTTGGGGGTCCCAGGGTTTAGGGGTCCCAACTTGGGTCTCACAGGGATTTTGGGGGCATCGCCAGGTCCAGGTGATCCGGGGACTCTTGGGGGTCCCAGTTTGGGAGGGGTCCCAGTTTGGGTGTCCCAGTTTGGGGGTCCCAGGGTGGGGGTCCCAGGGGCTCCCAGGGTTGGGGATCCCAGGATGGGGTCCCAGTTTGGGGGTCCCAGGGTGGGGGTCCCAGTTTGGGGATCCCAGGATGCTGGGTGGGATCCCAGTTTGGGGGTCCCAGGGTGGGGGTCCCAGTTTGGGGGTCCCAGGGTGGGGGTCCCACAGGGGGTCTCACAGCCCCCTCCCCACACCTCAGGGGATGCTGACCCTGGTGCCAGTTTGGGGGTCCCAGGCTGGGTATCCCAGTTTGGGGGTCCCGGGGGGGCTCTGGGGGGCTCCCAGGGTGGGGGTCCCAGGGTGGGGGTCCCAGAGTGGGGGTCCCAGTTTGGGGGTCCCAGGGTGGGGGTCCCACAGGGGGTCTCACAGCCCCCTCCCCACACCTCAGGGGATGCTGACCCTGGTGCCAGTTTGGGGGTCCCAGGCTGGGGGTCCCAGTTTGGGGGTCCCGGGGGGGCTCTGGGGGGCTCCCAGGCTGGGTGTCCCAGTTTGGGGGTCCCAGGATGCTGGGGGGGGTCCCAGTTTGGGGGTCCCAGGGTGGGGGTCCCAGGGTGGGGGTCCCAGTGTGGGGGTCCCGGGGGGGCTCTGGGGGTCCCAGGGTGGGGGTCCCAGTTTGGGGCTCCCAGGGTGGGGGTCCCAGGGTGGGGGTCCCACAGCCCCCTCCCCACACCTCAGGGGATGCTGACCCTGGTGCTGAGCTGCATCGACCGCCTGAGCGCCTACAGCACCGCGGCGCAGTTCGGGGAGGCCGCGGGCGAGGAGGCGGCGGCGGCCTGGAAGGAGATCGTGAACCTGCTCTACGGGCTGGCGGTAGGCTGGGGGCAGATGCAGGGGCTGGGGGCAGGTGTGGGGGCTGGGGGGCAGATATGGGGCATTGGGGTGGGGGCAGGTATGGGGGCTATGGGGCAGATATGGGGGGCTATGGGGCAGAGGTGCAGCGGGGGCCCTGGATTGGAGATCGTGAACCTGCTCTACGAGCTGCTGGGTGCGGCTGGGGGGCAGATGTGGGTGCCGTGGGGCAGGTGTGGGTGCTGTGGGGCAGATATGGGGGCGTCTGGGGCCCGTGCCCCCCAGGGGCTATGGGGCAGATATGGGGATTATGGGGCAGTTTGGGGGTCTTCTCCAGGGATGGACTGGCTGGGGGCAAATGGGGGTTATAGGAGGCCTCCCTGTGGGTCAGTGGGGCAGGTGGGGGCTCCTGTGGGTGGGGTCCATGGCGTGGGGCAGGGGTCTCTCCTGGGGCAGGTGTGGGCCCCCTGGGGCGCGGCCGTGGGTCTGGGGTCCCTCCCGTGGGGCAGGGGTCTCCTGTGGGGCAGATGTGGGCCCCATGCCCCTGCCCAGGCATCCTGTGGGTGCACAGCCATGGGGCCCTTGGTTGCCGTGGGTCAGGGTCAGTGCCGTGGGTCTGGGGTGGGTGTCGGTGGGCACCGTGGGCAGCACTGACCCCCCGTGCCCCCCAGCCTCGCTGATCCGGGGGAACCGAGCCAACTGCGCGCTCTTCTCCACCAACCTGGACTGGCTGGTCAGCAAACTGGACCGGCTGGAGGCCTCCTCGGGTCAGTGGGGCGGCCACGGGGGCTCCTGTGGGGCTGGGGTCCCTCCTGTGGGTCTGGGGTCTCTCCCATGGGGCTGGGGTCCCTCCCGTGGGGCTGGGGTCCCTCCTGTGGGTCTGGGGTCCCTCCTATGGGGCTGGGGTCTCTCTGGTGTGT
Source organism: Emberiza elegans (assembly GCA_024865655.1). Lineage (NCBI taxonomy): Eukaryota > Metazoa > Chordata > Aves > Passeriformes > Fringillidae > Emberiza > Emberiza elegans. The sequence continues at coordinate 1,299,731 of JALJVW010000143.1, read as the reverse complement.
GTGACCCCCCCGCTGTGATGCCCCCTGCCTAGGCATCCTGGAGGTGCTGTACTGAGGTCCCTCCCATGGGTCTGGGGTCCCTCCCGTGGGGCTGGGGTCTCTCCCATGGGTCTGGGGTCCCTCCCGTGGGTCTGGGGTCCCCCTGCGGTGTGTGTGACCCCCCCGTGGTGCCCCCTGCCCAGGCATCCTGGAGGTGCTGTACTGGGGTCCCTCCCGTGGGGCTGGGGTCTCTGTGGTGTGTGTGACCCCGCTGTGGTGCCCCCTGCCCAGGCATCCTGGAGGTGCTGTACTGGGGTCTCACCCTCGCTGTGGGTCTGGGGTCTCCCCATGAATGTGACCCCTCTGTGGGTCTGGGGTCTCTCCCGTGGGGCTGGGGTCCCTCCCGTGGGTCTGGGGTCCCTCCCGTGGGTCTGGGGTCTCCCTGGTGTGTGTGACCCCCCCCAATGCCCCCTGCCCAGGCATCCTGGAGGTGCTGTACTGGGGTCTCACCCTCGCTGTGGGTCTGGGGTCTCCCCATGAATGTGACCCCTCTGTGGGTCTGGGGTCTCTCCCGTGGGGCTGGGGTCCCTCGCTGTGGGTCTGGGGTCCCTCCCGTGGGTCTGGGGTCTCTCCCGTGGGTCTGGGGTCCCTCCTGTGGGTCTGGGGTCTCTCTGGTGTGTGTGACCCCCCCAATGCCCCCTGCCCAGGCATCCTGGAGGTGCTGTACTGGGGTCCCTCCCGTGGGGCTGGAGTCCCTCCCATGGGTCTGGGGTCCCTCCCGTGGGGCTGGGGTCCCTCCCGTGGGTCTGGGGTCTCTGTGGTGTGTGTGACCCCCCCGCTCTGTGCCCCCTGCCCAGGCATCCTGGAGGTGCTGTACTGCGTGCTGATCGAGAGCCCCGAGGTGCTGAACATCATCCAGGAGAACCACATCAAATCCATCATCAGCCTGCTGGACAAGCACGGCCGCAACCACAAGGTGAGTGTGCCCTCAGGTGTGTGCCAGGTGTGCCCAGGTGTGCCCAGGTGTGTGCCCAGGTGTGTGCCCAGGTGTGTGCCAGGTGTGTGCCCAGGTACACATCAAATCCATCATCAGCCTGCTGGACAAGCACGGCCGCAACCACAAGGTGAGTGTGCCCAGGTGTGTGCCAGGTGTGTGCCAGGTGTGTGCCCAGGCTCTTGCCAGATGTTTGCCCAGAATAACCCCAGGGACTCCCCAAGTTCTTGAGATGTTTCCCCAGAAGAACTTGGGGACATCTGAGGGGGTCCTGGTGTCCCCAGGGTCCTGGGGGTCCTGGGGAGGGGAGTTGTGGGGCTTTGGGGGGTCTGGAGGTGGTTGAGGTGCACCTGGTGTATCCTGAGATGTTTCCCAGGTGAACTTGGGGTGTCCCCAGGGGTTTTGAGGGGTCCCCAGGGGCTTTGGGTCCTGGGGAGGTGTGGGGCCAGGGGTTTTGGGTGGTCTGGAGGAGGTTGAGGGTGCACCTGGAAGCCCTTGAGATGCCCAGGAAGAACTTGGGGACTCCTGGAAGTTCTAGGCTTTTCTAGAAGAACCAGGGGATGTCTGAGGGGTTTTGGGGGTCCTGGGGGGCTTCAGGGGTCCTGGGGAATCCTGGGGAGGGAACCATGGGGGTTTGGGGGGTCTGGAGGTGGTTGAGGGTGCACCTGGAAGTTCTTGAGATGTTTCCAGGTGGGACCTGGGGGGTCCTGGGGGGTCCTGGGGAGGCTTCAGGGGTCCTGGGGGTCCTGGGGAGGGGAGTTATGGGGGTTTGGGGGGGGTTTGGGGGGTCTTTGGGGGGTTTTGGGTGGTCTGGAGGTGGTTGAGGTGCACCTGGAAGCTCTTGAGATGTTTCTAGAATAACTTGGGGACTCCTGGAAGTTCTAGAGATTTTTCTAGAAGAACTTGGGGACATCTGAAGGGGGGACATCTGGGGGGTCCCGGGGGGCTTAGGGTCATGGGGGGTCCTGGGGAGGGGAGTTGTGGGGCTTTGGGGGGGTCTGGAGGAGGTTGAGGTGCACCTGGAAGTTCTTGAGATGTTTCTAGAAGAACCTGGGGATTCCTGGAAGTTCTTGAGATGTTTCTAGAAGAACTTGGGGATGTCTGAGGGGGTCCTGGGGGGTCCTGGGGGGGCTTCAGGGGTCCTGGGGAGGGGAGTTATGGGGGTTTGGGGGGTTTGGGGGGGGGGGTTGGGGGGGTCTGGAGGTGGTTGAGGTGCACCTGGAAGCTCTTGAGATGTTTCTAGAAGAACTTGGGGACGTCTGAGGGGGTCCTGGGGGGGCTTCGGGGGTCCTGGCGGTTCTGGGGAGGGGAGTTATGGGGGTTTGGGGGGTCTGGAGGTGGTTGAGGTGCACCTGGAAGCTCTTGAGATGTTTCTAGAAGAACCTGGGGATCCTGGGTTCCTGGATGTTTCTAGAAGAACTTGGGGTTCTCATGGTGGGGGTCCTGGGGTTCTTGGGGTCCCATTTGGGGTTCTTGGGAGGGGGTTTTGGGGTTTTGGGGGTCTGGAGGTTGGTGTGAGGTGGGTTCTGGAAGCTCTTGAGATGCTGGTGTTCCCATGGTGGGATCCTGGGGGTCCCTGTGGGATTTGGCTTTGGGGTGGGATTTGGTGTTCTTGGGGTGGGATTTGGGGTTCTTGGGGTGGGATTTGGGGTTTTCGGGGTGGGATTTGGTGTTCTTGGGGTTCTCATGATGGGATTTGGTGTTCTCATGGTGGGATTTGGGGTTCTCTGTGGGATTTGGGGCTCTCAGGGTGGGATTTGGGGCTCTCAGGGTGGGATTTGGGGTTCTCTGTGGGATTTGGGGTTCCCAATCGAGGTGTCCCCGTTCCCCCAGCGTGCGCCCCAACCTGTTCGTGGGCACGGTGCTGGGCTCCATGCAGTTCCTCAGGGTGGGATTTGGGGCTCTCAGGGTGGGATTTGGGGCTCTCAGGGTGGGATTTGGGTTCTCAGGGTGGGATTTGGGGCTCTCATGGTGGGATTTGGGTTCTCAGGGTGGGATTTGGGGCTCTCATGGTGGGATTTGGGGTCTCTCATGGTGGGATTTGGGATTCTCTGTGGGATTTGGGGTTCCCAATGGTGTGTCCCCATTCCCCCAGCGTGCGCCCCAACCTGTTTGTGGGCACGGCGCCTGGCTCGACGCAGTTCCTCAGGGTGGGATTTGGGGTCTCTCATGGTGGGATTTGGGGCACTCAGGGTGGGATTTGGGGTTCTCTGTGGGATTTGGGGCTCTCAGGGTGGGATTTGGGGCTCTCACGATGGGATTCGGGGTTCCCAACGCGGTGTCTCCATTCCCCCAGCGTGCGCCCCAACCTGTTTGTGGGCACGGCGCCCGGCTCAACGCAGTTCCTCAGGGTGGGATTTGGGGTCTCTCATGATGGGATTTGGGGTCTCTCATGATGGGATTTGGGGTTCTTGGGGTGGGATTTGGGGTCTCTCGGGGTGGGATTTGGGGCTCTCGGGGTGGGATTTGGGGCTCTCAGGGTGGGATTTGGGGCTCTCATGGTGGGATTTGGGTTCTCAGGGGGATTTGGGGCTCTCCCAATTTGGGGTCTCTCATGGTGGGATTTAGGTTCTCTCCATTTGGGGTTCCCAGCGTGCGCCCCAACCTGTTTGTGGGCACGGCGCCCGGCTCGACGCAGTTCCTCAGGGTGGGATTTGGGGTGGTACTCTCTCAGGTGGGATTTGGGATTCTCTGTGGTTTGGGGTTCCCAATGGTGTGTCCCCCCCCCCAGCGTGCGCCCAACCTGTTTGTGGGCCGTGCCCACTCGACCTGCTGCTGGTACTTCGGGCTGGGGCGGCCGGGGCCTTCGTGACGCCCGCCCCGGCGCGGGGCGGGGGCTGGGGGCAACCGGCCCGCCCGGGCGGGGCGCGGGCTGGGGGCAACGACCTCAACCTCAACTCCTTCGCCTTCGACGGCCTCCACCTGTGGACAGGTGAGCAGGAGGGGGCACCTGGGACCACCCTGTGTCCACCACCGTGGGACCCACCTGGGACCACCCCGGATCTACCCCGGGACCACCCTGGGACATCCCTGGGACCCCCCAGTGGGACCCACCTGGGACCATCCTGTGTCCACCACTGTGGGACCCACCTGGGACCACCCCAGGATCCCCTGGGAACCCCCTGGGACATCCCTGGGACCACCCTGGGATTACCCTGGGATCCCCCAGTGGGACCCACCTGGGACCACCCTGCGTTCCCCACCGTGGGACCCACCTGGGACCACCGCAGGATCCCCTGGGAACCCCCTGAGACCCCTCTGGGACCCCCCTGGGATCACCCTGGGACCCCCGCAATGGGACCCACCTGGGACCACCCTGGGACCCCCACCGTGGGACCCACCTGGGACCACCCCGGATCTACCCCGGGACCACCCTGGGACATCCCTGGGACATCCCTGGATCCACCGTGGGACCCACCTGGGACCACCCCAGGATCCCCTGGGAACCCCCTGAGACCCCTCTGGGACTATCCTGGGATCACCCTGGGACCCCCCCAATGGGACCCACCTGGGACCACCCTGTGACCCCCCTGTGACCCCTGTGACCCATGTGTCCCCCCAGGGGGTGTCCCCAAGGCCGTGGGGTCGCCCCAGCGCCTCGCTCTGGCCGAAGGGGACGTGGTCAGCTGCTGTGCCCTGTGACCCTTCTGTGACCCCTGTGACCCCTTTGTGACCCCCCTCTGACCCCTCTGACCCCTGTGTCCCCCCAGGGGGGGTCCCCAAGGCCGTGGGGTCGCCCCAGCGCCGCGCTCTGGCCGAAGGGGACGTGGTCAGCTGCTGCCTGGACCTGGGGGTCCCCAGCGCCTCCTTCCGCCTCAACGGGGCCCCGGTGCAGGGCGTCCTCGAGGGCTTCAACCTGGACACCCTGTTCAGCCCCGTGGCCAGCTTCTCGGCGGGGGTCCGGTGAGGGGGGGCACCCCAAAACTGGGGGGTGGGAGCCCTGAAAGGGGGGGGGTCCCTAAAGTGGGGCAGGGGTCTCTAAAGTGGGGCTGGGGTCCCTAAAGTGGGGCAGGGGTCTCTAAAGTGGAGATGGGATCTCTAAAGTGGGGCTGGGAGGGGCTGGGACCCCTCAAATGATCTCTAAAGTGGGGCAGGGGTCCCTAAACTGGGGGCTGGGACCCCTAAAGTGGGGCAGGGGTCTCTAAAGTGGGGCTGGGATCTCTAAAGTGGGGCTGGGGTCTCTAAAGTAGGGAATGGGATCCCTGAAGGGGGGCTGGGAGGGGGCTGGGACCCCTTAAGTGGGGCTGGGATCCCTAAAGGGGTCTCTGGAGTTTCTATGGGTCCGATCTCACTCCGTGTCCCCTGGGACCCCCAGGCTCCGGGGTTGGGGTCCTGCTGGGGGGCTTCCCCTTAAGTGGGGCCGGGAGGGGGCTGGGACCCCTGAAAGGGAGTCTGTGTGGGTCTGGGGGGGTTTCTATGGGGTTTCTATGGGGTCTGTGGGGTCTCTGGGGGTTCTATGGGGTCTGTGGGGTTTCTATGGGTGTGGGTCTCACTCCGTGTCCCCCCTGTCCCTGCAGGCTCCATTTCCTGCTTGGGGGGGGGGGGTCTGTGGGTCCGGGGTTCACTCTGGGGTTTCCATGGGGTCTGTGGGGTTTCTCTGGGGTTTCTGTGGGGTCTGTGGGGTCTGTGGGTGTGGGTCTCACTCCGTGTACCCCCCCCCCAGGCTCCGTTTCCTGCTGGGGGGGTTCTGTGGGGTCTGTGGGGTTTCTATGGGGTTTCTGTGGGGTCTGTGGGTGTCTGTGGGGTCTATGGGGTTTCTATGGGGTTTCTCTGGGGTTTCTATGGGGTCTATGGGGGTTCTATGGGGTCTGTGGGGTTTCTATGGGCCCGGGTCTCACTCCGTGTCCCCCTGTCCCCCCCAGGCTCCGTTTCCTGCTGGGGGTTCTGGGGCCTGTGAGGTTTCTATGGGGTTTCTGTGGGGTCTGTGGGGTTTCTATGGGTTTCTGTGGGTCTCACCTCTCACTCCATTGGTGTCCCCCCCTGTCCCCCAGGCTCCGTTTCTGTGGGGTTTCCTGGGATCTGGGGGTTTCTATGGGGTTTCTCTGGGGTTTCTGGGGGTCTGTGGGGTTTCTATGGGGATCTCACTCTGGGGTTTCCTGTGGGGGTTCTGTGGGGTCTGTGGGGTTTCTGTGGGGTCTGTGGGGTTTCTATGGGTCCGGCTCTCACTCCGTGTCCCCCCTGTCCCCCCAGGCTCCGTTTCCTGCTGGGGGGCCGGCACGGCGAGTTCCGTTTCGTGCCCCCTCCCGGCTACGCGCCGTGCGCCGAGGCGCTGCTGCCCCGGGAGCGGCTGCGGCTGGAGCCGCTGACCGCGTACCGCGGCTCGGCCCCGCCCGGCGCCCGCAGCCTGCTGGGGCCCAGCCGGGCCCTGCCCCACACCGCCTTCACCCCCTGCCCCGTGGACACCTGCCAGGTGCGCAGGGGGCGGCGGCAGCGGGGCTGGGGGCGTTCGGGGGGATTGGGGTGGGGGTTCAGGGGATTGGGGGATTGGGATGGGGTTTGGGGGGTTTGGGGGGATTGGGATGGGGTTTGGGGGGATTGGGATGGGGTTTTGGGGGTTTGGGCGGATTGGGATGGGGTTTGGGGGATTGGGATGGGGTTTTGGGGGTGTGTGGAGGGGGATTTGGGGGTTTGGGGGATTGGGATGGGGTTTGGGGTTTGGGGTGATGGAGGGGTTTGGGGGATGGGGTTTGGGGGATTTGGGGTTTGGGGATAGGGGTGGGGTTTTGGGGGTTTTGGGTGATGGGATTTGGGGGTTTGGGGGTTTGGGGTGATGGAGGAGGGGTTTGGGGGATGGAGGTGGGATTTGGGGGTTTGGGGGTTTTGGGGTGGGGTTCAGGGGTTTGGGGTGATGGAGGGATTTGGGGTGGTTGGGATGGGGTTTGGGGGTTTGGGATGATGGAGGGGGTTTGGGGTTGGGATGGGCTTTTGGGGGGGTTCAGGGGGTTTGGGGGGATTGGGATGGGGTTTTGGGGATTTGGGGGTTTGGGGGGTTGGGGGATTGGGGTGGGGTTTTGGGGGGGTGGCAGGGGTTTGGGGGTGTGGAGGGGACTGGGATGGGGATTTAGGGGGATGGAAGGGTTTGGGGGATGGAGGGAATTTTGGGGTGTGGAGGGGGGATTTGGGGCTGTGGAGTGGGGATTTGGGTGGGTGGAGGTGGGTTTGTGGGTGTTTGGAGGGGTTTTGGGGATGGAGATAGGTTTTTGGGTGTTTGGGGGGATGGGAGGGGGTTTTGGGGGGATTTGGGGGGACGGAGGTGGGATTGTGGGTGTTTCGGGGGGATGGAGGTGGGATTTGGGGATTTGAGCAGGGTTTAAGAGGTTTTGGGGGGATAGAGGTGGGATTGGAGAGATTGGGTCGGGGTTCAGGGGGGTTTGGGGGGATTTGGGGCACGCAGGGAAGAACAGGAAGATTGGGAGAGGATTTGGGGGTGATGGAGAGGGTTTGGAGCGAGTAGAGAGGGATTTTGGGGGGCTCGAAGGGGAATTTGGAGGTGCTTGGAGAGATTGGGAAAGGATTTGGGGAAGGGTTTGGGGCGTTCTGGGGTCCAACACCCCCATTCCCCCAACCCAGATCGTGCTGCCCCCGCACCTGGAGCGCATCCGGGAGAAGCTGGCGGAGAACATCCACGAGCTCTGGGCCCTGACCCGCATCGAGCAGGGCTGGACCTACGGGCCCGTGAGTGGGGCACCCCAAAATCCCCCAGGAACCCCAAAATCCCCCAGGAAACCCCAAAATCCCGTGGGAACCCCAAAATCCCAACTGGAAACCCCAAAATCCCCACTGGAAACCCCAAACCCCATAAAAACCCCATAAAACCCCCAAATCCACCCTGAGCTCTGGGCCCTGACCCACATCGAGCAGGGCTGGACCTACGGGCCCGTGAGTGGGGCACCCCAAAATCCCCCAGGAAACCCCAAAATCCCCAGGAAAACCCCAAAATCCCCAGGAACCCCCCAAATCCCCACTGGAAACCCCAAAATCCCCACTGGAAACCCCAAACCCCATAAAAACCCCATAAAACCCCAAATCCACCCCGAGTTCTGGGCCCTGACCCGCATCAAGCAGGGCTGGACCTACGGGCCCGTGAGTGGGGCACCCCAAAATCCCCCAGGAAACCCCAAAATCCCCACTGGAAACCCCAAAATCCCCACTGAAAACCCCAAATCCCCAGGAAACCCCAAAATCCCCACTGGAAACCCCAAACCCCATAAAAACCCCATAAAACCCCATAAAACCCCCATAAAACCCCCAAATCCACCCCGAGCTCTGGGCCCTGACCCGCATCGAGCAGGGCTGGACCTACGGGCCCGTGAGTGGGGCACCCCAAAATCCCCACTGAAACCCCAAAATTCCCCCCCAAAATCCCCACTGGAAACCCCAAAATCCCCCAGGAAACCCCAAACCCCATAAAAACCCCATAAAACCCTCAAACCCACCCTGAGCTCTGGGCCCTGACCCGCATCGAGCAGGGCTGGACCTACGGGCCCGTGAGTGGGGCACCCCAAAATCCCCACTGGAAACCCCAAAATCCCCCAGGAAACCCCAAAATCCCAACTGGAAACCCCAAAATCCCCCAGGAAACCCCAAAATCCCGTGGGAACCCCAAACCCCATAAAAACCCCATAAAACCCCCAAATCCACCCCGAGCTCTGGGCCCTGACCAAGATTGAGCAGGGGCTGGACCCACGGGCCCGTGAGTGGGGCACCCCAAAATCCCCACTGGAAACCCCAAAATCCCCCAGGAAACCCCAAAATCCCAACTGGAAACCCCAAAATCCCCCAGGAAACCCCAAAATCCCGTGGGAACCCCAAACCCCATAAAAACCCCATAAAACCCCCAAATCCACCCCGAGCTCTGGGCCCTGACCCGCATTGAGCAGGGCTGGACCTACGGGCCCGTGAGTGGGGCACCCCAAAATCCCCCAGGAAACCCCAAAATCCCGTGGGAACCCCAATATCCCCACTGGAAACCCCAAAATCCCCCAGGAAACCCCAAAATCCCCACTGGAAACCCCAAAATCCCCCCCTGGAACCCCAAAATCCCTCCAGGGAACCCCCAAATCCCCTATTTGAGGTTCCTTGAAGGGCTTTCCCCAATTGAGGTCCCGTTTTTGGGCTCCCTAAATTGGGTTACCCCAAATCCCTTTTGGGGTTCCCAAGGTTTGGGTCCCATCCCATGGGGCCTTTGGAATTTCCTGTTTTTGGGGGTCCCTGGCAAATTTTGGGGGTCCCAAAAGGAGGTGTTTTTGGGTGCCCCACTGAAACCCCCCTTTGGGATCCCTTTGGGGTTCCCAAGGTTTGGGTCCTTTCAAGGTGATCCCATGGGGCACCTTTGGGATTCTCCGTTTGGTCCGTTTTGGGGGTCCCTGGCAGGATTTTGGGGGTCCCGGTGTTCAGGAGGTGTTTTGGGGTGCCCCACTGAAACCCCATTTTAGGATCCCCCAGGGTTCCCAAAGTTTGGCTCCTTTTGGAGGTGATCCCATGGGGAACCCCCAAATTCTCCGCCCCGGAAACCCTGGTGGGATTTTGGGGGTCCCGTGGGAAAGGAGGTGTTTTTGGGGTGCCCACTGGAAACCCCATTTTAGGATCCCTTTTTGGGGTTCCCCAAGGGGCTCCCTTTGAGGTGATCCCATGGGGGCGCCTTTGACCCCATTTCGGGTTTTTTGGGGTCCCTGGCAGGGCTGTCCCAGTGTTCAGGAGGTGTTTTTGGGGTGCCCACTGAGTTAACCCATTTTAGGATCCCTTTTTTCAGTGCCCCCCAATTGAGTTACCCCTTTTGGGGTTCCCCAGGTTTGGGTCCCTTTGGAAATCCCCAGGGGCCTTTGGGATTCTCCGTTTCGGGTCCGTTTTTGGGGGTCCCTGGCTGGATTTTGTGGGGGTCCCGTGTTCAGGAGGTGTTTTTGGGGTGCCCCACTGGAGTTGCCCCATTTTAGGATCCCTTTTTTGGGGTTCCCCAAGGTCTGGCACCTTTTGGAGGTGATCCCATGGGGTGTCTTTGGGATTCTCCATTTTTTGGGGGTCCCTGGCTGCATTTTGGGGGGGTCCCGGTGTTCAGGAGGTGTTTTTGGGGTGCCCCACTGGAGTTGCCCCTTTTTGGGGTTCCCCAAGGTTTCGGTCCCTTTCGAAGTGATCCCATTGGATCCTTTGGGATTCTCCGTTTCGGGTCCGTTTTTGGGGGGTCCCTGGCTGGATTTTGGGGGGTCCCGGTGTTCAGGAGGTGTTTTTGGGGTGCCCCACTGGAGTTACCCCATTTTAGGATCCCTTTTTGGGGTTCCCCAAGGTTTGGGTCCTTTTGGAGGTGATCCCATGGGGCACCTTTGGGATTCTCTGTTTCGGGTCCGTTTTTGGGGGTCCCTGGCTGGATTTTGGGGGGTCCCGGTGTTCAGGAGGTGTTTTTGGGGTGCCCCACTGGAGTTACCCCATTTTAGGATCCCTTTTTGGGGTTCCCCAAGGTTTGGGTCCCTTTCGAGGTGATCCCATGGGGCGCCTTTGGGATTCTCCGTTTCGGGTCCGTTTTTGGGGGTCCCTGGCAGGATTTTGGGGGGTCCCGTGTTCAGGAGGTGTTTTTGGGGTGCCCCACTGGAGTTACCCCCTTTTTGGGGTTCCCCAAGGTGTGGCTCCTTTCCATGTGATCCCATGGGGCGCCTTTGGGATTCTCCGTTTCGGGTCCGTTTTTGGGGGTCCCTGGCTGGATTTTGGGGGGTCCCGTGCTCAGGAGGTGTTTTTGGGGTGCCCCAGGTCCGGGATGACGTGCAGCGCCTGCACCCCTGTTTGCTGAGCTTCCACAGCCTCCCCGAGCCCGAGCGTGGCTACAACCTCCAGATGTCGGGGGAGACCCTCAAGTAAGGGGGGCACTGGGAATTTGGGGGTCCCCCCCTCTTTGGGGGGCACCCCTGGGAAAGGGAAATGGGTTTGGGGAGGAATCACCCCAAAATGGAGCGGGTTTGGGGTTCCCTCTGCGCCTGGGGGGGTTTGGGGTCATCTCAGATTGGGGGGACTTGGGGGGGTTTTGGGGTCACCCCTCACCTCAAATTGGGGGGGTTTTGGGGTTCGATGGTTTTGGGGTCACCTCTCACTTCAGAGTGGGGGAACTTGGGGGTTTTGGGGTTCAGGTGGTTTTGGGGTCACCCCTCACCTCAAATTGGGGGGAATTGGGGGGGTTTTGGGGTCACCCCTCACCTCTGACTTGGGTGGGGTTTGGGGTTCGATGGTTTTGGGGTCCCCCCTCACCTCAAATTGTTGGGACTTTGGGGGGTTTTGGGGTTCAGGTGGTTTTGGGGTCACCCCTCACCTCTGACTTGGGGAGACTTCAAGGGATTTTGGGGTTCAGATGGTTTTGGGGTCACCCCTCACCTCAGATTGGGAGGGACTTTGGGGGATTTTGGGGTTCAGATGATTTTGGGGTCACCCCTCACCTCAAATTGTGGGGACTTTGGGGGATTTTGGGGTTCAGGTGGTTTTGGGGTCCCCCCTCACCTCAGATTGGGGAGACTTTGGGGGTTTTGGGGTTCAGATGGTTTTGGGGTCACCCCTCACCTCAGACTGGGGGAACTTGGGTGGGTTTTGGGGTCCCCCCTCACCTCAGATTGTCCGGATTTTGGGGTTCAGGTGGTTTTGGGGTCACCCCTCACCTCAGACTGGGGGAACTTGGGTGGGTTTTGGGGTCCCCCCTCACCTCAGATTGTCCGGATTTTGGGGTTCAGGTGGTTTTGGGGTCCCCCCTCACCTCAGACTTGGGGGGGACTTTGGGGGTTTGGGGTTCCCCCACTTTGGGTGTGTCCCCCAAACAGGCTGGGGGTTTTGGGGTCCCCCCTCGCTCATGCTGAGCCCCCTGGAGTTGGGGGTGCTGGGTTGTGGCCAGGGGGGCTTTGAGGAGGGGTCAGAGGTTTGGGGGTGCTGATTTTTGGGGTGTCCCCAGGACGCTGCTGGCCCTGGGCTGCCACGTGGGCATGGCGGACGAGAAGGCCGAGGAGAACCTGAAGAAAATCAAACTGCCCAAAACGTGGGTCTGGGGGCCCAGTTTGGGGGTCCCTGTAGGGGATCCCAGTTCAAGGTCCCAGTTTGGGATCCTTCAAAGAAATTCCCAGTTTGGGGCTGTCCCAGTATGGGGTGTCCCAGTTTGGGGATGTCCCAGTTTGGGGCTGTCCCGGTTTGGGGCTGTCCCAGTTTGGGGTGTCCCAGTTTGGGGGTGTCCCAGTTTGGGGATGTCCCAGTTTGGGGCTGTCCCGGTTTGGGGCTGTCCCAGTTTGGGGTGTCCCAGTTTGGGGGTGTCCCAGTTTGGGGATGTCCCAGTTTGGGGGGGCTGGGGGTCCCAGTTTGGAGGGGTCCCAGTTTGGGGGTGTCCCGGTTTGGGGGGTCCCTGTAGGGGATCCCAGTTTGAGGTCCCAGTTTGGGATCCTTCAAAGAAATTCCCGGTTTGGGGCTGTCCCAGTATGGGGTGTCCCAGTTTGGGGATGTCCCAGTTTGGGGCTGTCCCGGTTTGGGGCTGTCCCAGTTTGGGGTGTCCCAGTTTGGGGGTGTCCCAGTTTGGGGATGTCCCAGTTTGGGGCTGTCCCAGTTTGGGGTGTCCCAGTTTGGGGGTGTCCCAGTTTGGGGCTGTCCCAGTTTGGGGGTGTCCCAGTTTGGGGGTGTCCCAGTTTGGGGCTGTCCCAGTTTGGGGATGTCCCAGTTTGGGGGGGCTGGGGGGTCCCAGTTTGGGGGGGTCCCAGTTTGGGGGTGTCCCGGTTTGGGGGGGTCCCTGTAGGGGATCCCAGTTTGAGGTCCCAGTTTGGGATCCTTCAAAGAAATTCCCGGTTTGAGGGTGTCCCAGTTTGGGGCTGTCCCAGTTTGGGGCTGTCCCAGTTTGGGTCTGTCCCAGTTTGGGGATGTCCCAGTTTGGGGATGTCCCAGTTTGGGGGGGCTGGGGGGTCCCAGTTTGGAGGGGTCCCAGTTTGGGGGTGTCCCGGTTTGGGGAGGTCCCTGTAGGGGATCCCAGTTCAAGGTCCCAGTTTGGGATCCTTCAAAGAAATTCCCAGTTTGGGGCTGTCCCAGTTTGGGGTGTCCCAGTTTGGGGATGTCCCAGTTTGGGGCTGTCCCGGTTTGGGGCTGTCCCAGTTTGGGGTGTCCCAGTTTGGGGGTGTCCCAGTTTGGGGATGTCCCAGTTTGGGGGGGTCCCAGTTTGGGGGTGTCCCGGTTTGGGGAGGTCCCTGTAGGGGATCCCAGTTTGAGGTCCCAGTTTGGGATCCTTCAAAGAAATTCCCGGTTTGGGGGTGTCCCAGTTTGGGGCTGTCCCAGTTTGGGTCTGTCCCAGTTTGGGGTGTCCCAGTTTGGGGGGGTCCCAGTTTGGGTCTGTCCCAGTTTGGGGTGTCCCAGTTTGGGGATGTCCCAGTCTGGGAGTAGCAGGTTTGGGGTCCTGGAGGAGTTTTCTGGGGGTCCTTACAGGGGTCCCCATGGACCCCATGGACCTCCCCATTTTGGGGGTCCCTCAGGTGTGTCCCCCTCATTCCCACCACATCCACCAGGTCAAGGTTGGGTTGGGATGTCCCAGTTTGGTGACCACTGAGGAAGTTTGGGGTCCCCATGGATGAGGGCAGTTCTGGGGGTCCCGGGGTGCCCTGGGGTCCCGGGGTGGTCCCACAGGTGTCCCACAGGTGTGTCCCCATGCCCAGGTACACCATGGCCAACGGGTAAAGGGGTCAAGGTTGGTTTGGGATGTCCCAGTTTGGAGACCATGGAGGACATTTGGGGTCCCCACTGCTGAGGGCAGTTCTGGGGGTCCCGGGGTGGTCCCACAGGTGTCCCACAGGTGTCCCACAGGTGTGTCCCCGTGCCCAGGTACACCACAGCCAATGGGTAAGGGTTGGGTTGGAGATGTCCCAGTTTGGAGACCATTGAGGAGGTTCGATGGGTTCTCTGTGGGTTGGGGGTCCCAGGGTGCCCTGTGGGGGTCCCGGGGTGCCCCGTGGGGGTCCCGGGGTGCCCTGGGGGCGGTCCCACAGGTGTCGCACAGGTGTCCCACAGGTGTGTCCCCCTGCCCAGGTACACCATGTCCAACGGGTAAAGGGGTCAAGGTTGGGTTGGGGATGTCCCAGTTTGAGGACCATGGAGGACATTTGGGGTCCCCATGGATGAGGGCAGTTCTGGGGGTCCCTGCCCTGGGGCGGTCCCACAGGTGTCCCACAGGTGTTGTCCCACAGGTGTGTCCCCTGCCCAGATGTCCAACGGGTAAAGGGGTCAAGGTTGGGTTGGGGATGTCCCAGTTTGAGGACCATGGAGGACATTTGGGGTCCCCATGGATGAGGGCAGTTCTGGGGGTCCCGGGCGGTCCCACAGGTGTCCCACAGGTGTCCCACAGGTGTCCCACAGGTGTGTCCCCGTGCCCAGGTACACCATGTCCAACGGGTACAAGCCGGCGCCGCTGGACCTGTCCCACGTGCGGCTGACGCCGGCGCAGCTGACGCTGGTCGATCGCCTGGCCGAGAACGGCCACAACGTCTGGGCCCGGGACAGGGTCCAGCAGGGCTGGACCTACAGCACCACGCAGGTGGGGACCTCGGGGACCTTGGGGACCTTGGGGACAGCACCCAGGGACCCCCGCCCGCCCCTGACCCCCCCAAACCCTCCCATGGACGCCCCAAAAACCCCTTTGTCCCCGTGGTGTCACCGCCCCGTGTCCCCATGGCCGTGTCCCCGCACCTCTGGGGGTGTCCCCGTGTCCCCATGGCCGTGTCCCCACACCTTTGGGGGTGTCCCCATGTCCCCATGGCCGTGTCCCCGCACCTCTGGGGGTGTCCCCACATCCCCGAGCCCAGTGTCCCCATGTCCCCGTGGCCGTGTCCCAGCACCTCTGGGATTGTCCCCACATCCCCGAGCCCAGTGTCCTCATGTCCCCTGAGCCTGGTGTCCCCATGTCCCCATGGCCGTGTCCCCGCACCTTTGGGGGTGTCCCCACATCCCCCAGCCCAGTGTCCCCATGTCCCTTCACTCCTGAGCCTGGTGTCCCCATGTCCCCATGGCCGTGTCCCCACACCTCTGGGGGTGTCCCCACATCCCCGAGCCCAGTGTCCCCATGTCCCCTCACCTCTGGGGGTGTCCCCATGTCCCCATGCCCGGTGTCCCCATGTCCCCTCACTCCTGAGCCTGGTGTCCCCATGTCCCCACACCTGTGGGGGTGTCCCCATGTTCCCAAGCCCAGTGTCCCCCTGTCCCCATGGCTGTGCCCCATGTCCCCACGCTATCCCTGTGTCCCCATGTCCCCACGCTGTCCCCTGTCCCCATGGCTGTGTCCCCATGTCCCAGAGCCCAGTGTCCCCATGTCCCCATGGCCATGTCCCCCTGTCCCCACACCTCAAGCCCTGTGTCCCCATGTCCCCATGGCTGTGTCCCCATGTCTCCAAGCCCGCTGTCCCTGTGTCCCCATGTCCCCATGTCCCCACGCCTCAAGCCCTGTGTCCCCATGTCCCCATGGCTGTGTCCCCCTGTCCCCCCACCCCAATACCTGTGTCCCCATGGCTGTGTCCCCATGTCCCCCCACACTTCTGGGGATGTCCCTGTGCTCTGAGCCTGGTGTCCCCATGTCCCCATGTCCCCATGGCTGTGTCCCCCTGTCCCCCCACCCCAATACCTGTGTCCCCATGGCTGTGTCCCCATGTCCCCCCCACACTTCTGGGGATGTCCCTGTGCTCTGAGCCTGGTGTCCCCATGTCCCCATGGCTGTGTCCCCATGTCTCCAAGCCCACTGTCCCTGTGTCCCCATGTCCCCATGTCCCCACGCTGTCCCCGTGTCCCCAGGACATCAAGAACAAGCGGAACCCTCGGCTGGTCCCCTACAACCTGCTGGACGAGGGGACAAAGGCCACCAACCGCGAGAGCCTGTGCCAGGCCGTGCGGACCCTGCTGGGCTACGGCTACAACATCGAGCCCCCCGACCAGGAGACGCGTGAGTGGGGGGCCCGGGGACATCTGGGGACATCTGGGGACATCTGGGGACATCTGGGGACATTTGGCAGCTGGTGGTACCCTTTGGGTGCCGGTTTTGGGGTCTCTGTGCCCCGTTTCGGGGTGCTGACCCCTCTGTCTCCCCCAGCCTCACACGGTGTCCCCTCGAGGGGTCCCAACACCCCCATCTGTGGTTTGTGATGCCATTTGGGTGCCATTTTTGGGGTTTCTTGTCCCATTTTTGGGGTTCCATGTCCCATTTTTGGGTTCAGTGTCCCATTTTCGGGCTCCATGTCCTGTTTTGGGGTTCCATATGCCGTTTTTGGGGTTCCATGTCCCGTTTTTGGGGTTCCATGTCCCATATTTGGGGTGCTGACCCCCTGCTCCCCCCCAGCCTCGCAGGGTGCTGTTCCCGGGGGTCCCAGCAGCCCCGGGCTGCAGCTCTTGATGCCGTTTGGGTGCTGGTTTTGGGGGTTCCATGTCCCATTTTGGGGTGCTGACCCTCCTGTGTCCCCCCAGCCTCTCAGGGTGTCCCCCAGGGGTCCCAGGGTGCCCTTTTTGGGGTTCCTGTTCCATTTTGGGCCTGCCCTCCTGTGTCCCCCAGCGTCTGGGGTTCCATCCCGCCCGGTTTTCCGGGCTCTCTCTCTGGGTGCCGTTTGGGTGCTGGTTTTGGGGGTTCCATGTCCCATTTTGGGGTTCTGACCCCCGTGTCCCCCCCAGCCTCGCAGGGTGTGCCCCCCGGGGGTCCCCGCGCCCCCCGGCCGCGGCTGTTCCGCGCGGAGCGGGGCTCTCTGGGTGCCGTTTGGGTGCCGATTTTGGGGGTTCCATGTCCCATTTTGGGGTGCTGACCCCCCATTCTCCCCCAGCCTCGCAGGGTGTGCCCTCCGGGGGTCCCCGCGCCCCCCGGCCGCGGCTGTTCCGCGCGGAGCGGGGCTCTCTGGGTGCTGTTTGGGTGCCGTTTTTGGGGTTCTGTGTCCCGTTTCTGGGGCTCTCTGGGTGCTGTTTCTGGGGTTCCATGTCCCATTTCAGGATCCTGACCCCCCATTCTCCCCCAGCCTCGCAGGGTGTGTCCCCCGGGGGTCCCCGCGCCCCCCGGCCGCGGCTGTTCCGCGCGGAGCGGGGCTCGGCCGTGCGCAGCGGCCGCTGGTATTTCGAGTTCCAGGCGGTGACGGCCGGGGAGATGCGCGTGGGCTGGGCCCGGCCCGGGCTGCGGCCCGACACCGAGCTGGGCGCCGATGACATGGCCTTCGTCTTCAACGGGCACCGGGTGAGCGGGGGGACACAGCCAGGGGACACGGGGACAGGCGGGACACTCAGGGACACGCAGAGCCTGTTTGGGACACGGGGGACACGTGGGGACATGCAGGGACAGGCAGGGACACACAGAGCCTGTTTGGGACACGTGGGGACACACGGGGACATGGAGGGACACTCAGGGACACACAGAGCCTGTTTGGGACACGGGGGACACACGGGGACAGGCGGGGACATGCAGGGACACACAGAGCCTGTTTGGGACACGTGGGGACACTGGGGACACACGGGGACACGTGGGGACAGGCAGGGACAGGCAGGGACACACAGAGCCTGTTTGGGACACGGGGGACACCTGGGGCACACGAGGGACATGCAGGGACACTCAGGGACACACAGAGCCTGTTTGGGACACGTGGGGACATGAAGGGACAGGGGGGACGGGGGGACACGTGGGACACACCCTGTTTGGGACACGAGGGACAGGCAGGGGGACATGCGGGACACTGGGGGACACACAGGGGACACACAAAGCCTGTTTGGGACACGTGGGGACACTCAGGGACACACAGAACCTACTTGGGACACACAGGGACACTGAGGGACATGGGGACACCCCGGGACATGGAGGGACACTCAGGGACACACCTGAGTCACCTTCTGTGACCTCCCTGTGTCCCCTGGTGTCCCCTGTGTCCCCGGTGTCCCCAGGCCCAGCGGTGGCACGTCGGGGGCGAGTCCTTTGGGTGCCCCTGGCAGGCCGGGGACGTCGTGGGTCCCTGTGACCTCTGGTGTCCCCTGTCCCCCCTGGTGTCCCCTGTGACCCCTGGTGTCCCCCCGGTGTCCCCAGGCCCAGCGGTGGCACGTCGGGGGCGAGTCCTTTGGGCGGCCCTGGCAGGCCGGGGACGTCGTGGGCTGCCTCATCGACCTGGGCGAGTGCCACATGAGCTTCACCCTCAACGGGGAGGTGCTCATCGGGGACGGCGGCTCCGAGGTGGCCTTCAGGGACTTCGAGGTGGCCGACGGTGAGGAGGGAGACCCCAGGGTTGGTGACACCCCCCCGGTGTCACCTGGGGCTGGGGGAGGACAGGGGAGTGGGTCTGGGGGCTCTATGTGGGGTCTGGGGGCTTCAGAAATGGGTCTGGAGGATCCAGAAATGGGTCTGGGGGCTTCAGAAATGGGTCTGGGTGTTCCAGGGGTGGGTCTGGGGGATCCAAGGATGGGTCTGGGGGCTCTATGTGGGATCTGGGGGCTTCAGAAATGGGTCTGGGGGTACCAGGGATGGGTCTGGGGGTGCCAGGAATGGTCTGGGGGTTCCAGGGATGGGTCTGGAGGATCCAGGGATGGGTCTGGGGGCTCTGGGGTGGGTCTGAGGGCTTCAGAAATGGGTCTGGGGCTCTGTGTGAGGTCTGGGGGCAGCAGAAAAAGGTCTGGGGGTACCAGGAATGGGCCTGGAGGAACCAGGAATGGGTCTGGGGGTTCTGGGGTGCGTCTTGGGGCACCAGGAGTGAGTCTGGGGGATCCAGGAATGGGTCTGGGGGCTCAGGGGTGGGTGTGGGGGATCCAGGGATGGGTCTGGGGGCTCTGGGGTGGGTCTAGAGGCTCCAGAAATGGGTCTGGGGGTACCAGGAATGAATCTGGGGGTTCAGGGGTGGGTGTGGGGGATCCAGGAATGGGTCTGGGGGTTCAGGGGTGGGTCTAGAGGCTCCAGAAATGGGTCTGGGGGTACCAGGAATGAGTCTGGGGGTTCAGGGGTGGGGCTGGGGGTTCAGGGATGAAGCTGGGGGCTCCGGGATGGGTCTGGGGGTGTCTGGGGTGGGTCCCCTGGCTCCAGGCCCAGGCTTTGGGTGCCCGGAATGCCTGGGGCTGGGCCAGGAGGGCCACCTGAACCTGGGCCAGGGACGTGGGGCTGGGGGCTCTGGGATGGGTCTGGGGGCTCTGGGGTGGGGCTGGGGCTCCGGGATGGGTCTGGGGTCTCCGTGCTGACCCCCCCGTGCCCCCCAGGCTTTGTGCCCGTGTGCAGCCTGGGGCTGGGCCAGGAGGGCCACCTGAACCTGGGACAGGACGTGGGCACCCTGCGCTACTTCGGCATCTGCGGCCTCCAGGAGGGCTACGAGCCCTTTGCCATCAACATGAAACGGCCCATCGCGCTCTGGTTCAGCCACAGCCTGCCCCAGTTCGTGCCAGTGCCCCCCGAGCACCCCCAGCTCGAGGTGAGGGCTGGGCAGGGGTCTCTGAGGGGTCTCTGAGAGGATTTGGGGGGGTTTGGGGTCCCCATCGCGCTCTGGTTCAGCCACAGCCTGCCCCAGTTCGTGCCAGTGCCCCCCGAGCACCCCCAGCTCGAGGTGAGGGGCATTTGGGGGGGATTTGGGGCGATTTGGGGGGAATTTGGGGTGTCAAGAGTCCCTAAAATTCTCCAAGGGTCCCCGAAACGGGGTGACACACATCTCTGGGGATTCCTCGTCCCTGAGTGTCCCCAAAATGAGGTGAAGTGTCCCCAAAACCAGGTCCCACCCATCCCTGGGGGGCATTCCCTGTCCCTGAGTGTCCCCAAAACGGGGTGAAGTGTCCCCAAAATGGGGTGACACCCATCCCTAGGGGATTCTCTATGTCTAAGTGTCCCCAAAACGAGGTGAAGTGTCCCAAATACAGGGGACACCCCAAAACGGGGGAAGTGCCCCCAAAACGGGGGGAAGTGCCCCCAAAATGAGATGAAGTGTCCCCAATGCAGGGGACACCCCAAAACGAGGTGAAGTGCCCCCAAATCGAGGGGAAGTGCCCCCAAACAGGATGAAATATCCCCAAAACCGTGTCCCACCATCCCCGGTGTCACCCCCCTCCCTGTCCCCCCGGTGCCACCCCCGGTGCCAGCCCCGGTGCTGTCCCCGCAGGTGACCCACCTGGACGGCACCGTGGGCACTCCCCGGGGTCCCCCCGCTCCCTGTCCCCTCCCTGTCCCCCCGGTGCCACCCCCCGTGCTGTCCCCGCAGGTGACCCACCTGGACGGCACCATGGGCACTGCCATCGGTCCCCCCATCCCTGTCCCCTCCCTGTCCCCTCCCGGTGCCAGCCCCGGTGCTGTCCCCGCAGGTGACCCACCTGGACGGCACCGTGGGCACTCCCAGGGGTCCCCCCCGTGCCTGTCCCCTCCCGGTGCCAGCCCCGGTGCCAGCCCCGGTGCTGTCCCCGCAGGTGACCCACCTGGACGGCACCATGGGCACTGCCATCGGTCCCCCCATCCCTGTCCCCTCCCTGTCCCCTCCCGGTGCCAGCCTCGGTGCTGTCCCCTGTCCCCGCCTGGAGGTGACCCCAGCCCCCCTCTCCCTGGACGGCACCCCGGGCACCAGCCCCGGGTCCCCACAGGTGACCCGCCTGACCCCTGTCCCCCGATGCCAGCCCCGGTGCCAGCCCCGGTGCTGTCCCCGCAGGTGACCCGCCTGGACGGCACCGTGGGCATTCCCAGGGGTCCCCTCTCCCTGTCCCCTCCCTGTCCCCTCCCGGTGCCAGCCCCGGTGCTGTCCCCGCAGGTGACCCACCTGGACGGCACCGTGGGCACTCCCAGGGGTCCCCCCTCTCCCTGTCCCCCCCGGTGCCACCCCCGGTGCTGTCCCCGCAGGTGACCCACCTGGACGGCACCGTGGGCACTGCCATCGGTCCCCCCACTCCCTGTCCCCCCGGTGCCAGCCCCGGTGCTGTCCCCGCAGGTGACCCGCCTGGACGGCACCGTGGACACCCCGCCGTGCCTCCGGCTGTCGCACCGCAGCTCCGGGACGCCCGCGGCTCCGCCCGAGCTGCTGTTCCTGCGGCTGAGCCTCCCGGTGCAGTTCCACGCCACGTTCCGCTGCACGCCCGGCGCCACGCCGCTGCCGCAGGCGCCCCCGCCGGAGCCCCCCGAGGACGCGAGCGCGGAGCCGCTGTCCGAGTTCGAGCGGCTGCGGCGCTCGGCCGGGCCCCGCAGCGCCGAGGGCGACGAGGGAGCCGAGAAGGGAGCGGCGGGGGCGGCCCCCGGTGCTGCTGCCGCTGCCGCCGCCGCCCGGGAGCCGCCGCGGGGAGAGAACGAGAAGGACGCGACCACCGAGAAGAGCAAGACCAGGAGGGGGTGCGTGGGGTGGGGGGGTCCCCGGTATTGCTGGGGGGCAGCAAAAGGGGGTGGGGGGCAGCAAAGGGGGGAGAGCAGCAAAATGGGGGTCCCCAGTATTGCTGGGGGGCAGCAAAAGGGGGTGGGGGGCAGCAAGAGGGGGAGAGCAGCAAAATGGGGGTCCCCAATATTGCTGGGGGGCAGCAAGAGGGGGGTCCCCAATAACCCTGAGGGGCACCAAAAGGGGATGGGGCACCAAAAAGGGGTGGCAGCCACTGTTGGGGGGGTCCCCAATATTCCTGGGGGTAGCGAAAGGGGGAGAGCAGTGAAAGGGGGGTCCCCGATATTGCTGGGGGGGCAGCAAAAGGGGGTGGGGGGCAGCAAGAGGGGGTGGGGGGCACCAAAAGGGGGAGAGCAGCAAATTGGGGGTCCCCAATATTGCTGGGGGACAGCAAGAGGGGGTGGGGGGCAACAAAAGGGGGAGAGCAGCAAATTGGGGGTCCCCAGTATTGCTGGGGGACAGCAAGAGGGGGGTCCCCAATATTCCTGGGGGGCAGCAAAAGGGGGTGGCAGCCACTGTTGGGGTTCCCCAATATTCCTGAGGAGCACCAAAAGGGGGTGGGGGGCAGCAAGAGGGGGGTCCCCAATATTCCTCAGGGGTAGCAAAAGGGGGTGGGAGGCAGCAAGAGGGGGTGGGGGGCAACAAAAGGGGGAGAGCAGCGAAATGGGGGTCCCCAGTATTGCTGGGGGGCAGCAAAAGGGGGGTCCCCAATAACCCTGAGGGGCACCAAAAGGGGATGGGGGGCAGCAAAAGGAGGTGGCAGCCACTGTTGGGGGATCCCCAATATGCCTGAGGGTCAGCAAAAGGGGTGGGGGGCACCTTAACAGGGGTCCCCAGTATTCCTGGGGGGTACCAGGGGGGCTGAGGGGGCAGCAAAAGGGGGTGGCAGCCATGGTTGGGGGGTCCCCAATTCCTGAGGGTCCCCAAAAAGGGGTGACAGCCATCCCTGGGGGGTCCCTGAGCGTCCCCAATCTGGCAGTTATGGGGCATTGTTGGGGCGTTCCCTGGGGGTCTCTGGGGGTCCCTGAGGGTCCCCAAAGGGGGTGACCCCCCCGGTGCCCCCCAGGTTCCTGTTCAAGGGCCGGAAGACGCCGTTGCAGCCCCCCCCGGCGCCCCCTCCCGTGCCCAGGCTGGAGGAGGACGTGGTGCCCGACGAGCGCGACGACCCCGAGGTCATCATGAACACCACCACGGTATGGACCCCCAAAAACCCCCCAAAATCCCCCCAAAAACCCATTGTTGGGGGTTCCCCAGAGGTCATCATGAACACCACCACGGTATGGACCCCCAAAAACCCCCCAAAAACCCCCAAAACCCCCCAAAAACCCCAACCCCCGAGGTCATCATGAACACCACCACGGTATGGACCCCAAAACCCCAAAACCCCCCCGGCCACCCCAACCCCTGAGGTCATCATGAACACCACCACGGTATGGACCCCCAAAAACCCCAAAACCCCCCAAAACCCCAAATCTCCCAAACCTTGAGGTCATCATGAACACCACCACGGTATGGACCCCCAAAAACCCCCCAAAACCCCCAAAACCCCAAATCTCCCAAACTTTGAGGTCATCATGAACATCACCACGGTATGGGACCCCTGAGACCCCCACAAAACATCCCGTCCCCATGTCCCCTGACCCTGTGGCTGTCCCCATGTCCCTGTGGCTGTCCCCATGTCCCTGTCCCCATGTCCCTGACACTGTCCCTGTCCCTGTCCCCATGTCCCTGTCCCCATCTCCCCTGACCCATGCCCCTGTCCCTGTGGCTGTCCCTGTCCCTGTCCCCATGTCCCTGTCCCCATGTCCCTGTGGCTGTCCCCATGTCCCTGTCCCCATGTCCCTGACACTGTCCCTGTCCCCATGTCCCTGTCCCCATCTCCCCTGACCCATGCCCCTGTCGCTGTGGCTGTCCCTGTCCCCATGTCCCTGACGCTGTCCCTTGTCCCCAGTACTATTACTCGGTGCGGCTGTTTGCGGGGCAGGAGCCGGGCAGTGCCTGGGTGGGCTGGGTCACTGTCCCTGTGTCCCCATGTCCCTGTCCCTGTGGCTGTCCCTAACGCTGTCCCCATGTCCCTGTCCCTGTGGCTGTCCCTAACGCTGTCCCCATGTCCCTTGTCCCCAGTACTATTACTCGGTGCGGCTGTTTGCGGGCCAGGAGCCGGGCAGTGCCTGGGTGGGCTGGGTCACTGTCCCTGTCCCTGTGTCCCTGTCCCTGTGGCTGTCCCTGTCCCTGTCCCCATGTCCCTAACGCTGTCCCCATGTCCCTTGTCCCCAGTACTATTACCTGTCCCTGCCTGGGTGGGCTGGGTCACTGTCCCCGTGTCCCCATGTCCCTGTGTCCCTGTCCCTGTGGCTGTCCCTAACGCTGTCCCCATGTCCCTTGTCCCCAGTACTATTACTCGGTGCGGCTGTTTGCGGGGCAGGAGCCGGGCAGTGCCTGGGTGGGCTGGGTCACCCCCCACTTCCACCAGCACGACCCCGACTTCGAGCTGAGCCGCGTGCGCAGCGTCACCGTCACCATGGGCGACGACCGCGGCAACGTGCATGACAGGTACCCCACGGGGACCCCAAAGGGACCCCAAAGAGACCCCAAATGGGACCCCTAAATGGGATCCCAAAGGTGCCCCAAAGAGATCCCAAAGGGACCCCAAAGAGACCCCAAATGGGACCCCTAAATGGGATCCCAAATGGGACCCCAAATGCGATCCCAAAGGGACCCCAAAGAGACCTCAAAAGGGACCCCTAAACGGGATCCCTAAATGGGCTCCCAAATGGGACCCTAGGTAGGATCCCAAATGGGACCCTAAATAGGACCCCCAAATGGGACCCCCAAACGGGACCCCAAATGCGATCCCAAAGGGATCCCAAATCGGACTCTAACAAGACCCCAAATGGGACCCCTAAATGGGATCCCAAATGGGACCCCAAATGCGATCTCAAAGGGACCCCAAAGGGAACCCTAAACAGGATCCCTAAATGGGACCCCAAAAGGGACCCTAAATAAGATACCAGATGTGACCCTAAATGGAACTCCAAAACTGGACTCCCAAACGGGACCCTGAAATTGGACCCCCAAATGGGATCCCAAAGGGACCCCAAAAGGGACCCCTAAACGGGATCCCTAAATGGGCTCCCAAATGGGACCCTAGATAGGATCCCAAATGGGACCCTAAATAGGACCCCCAAATGGGACCCCTAAACGGGACCCCAAATGCGATCCCAAAGGGATCCCAAATCTGACCCTAACAAGACCCCAAAGGGACCCCAAACGGGATCCCAAATGGGACCCTAAATAGAATCCCAGACGGGACCCCAACAGCACCCCGAAAAATTGGACCCTGAGATGGGATCCCAAATAGGACCCTAACAAGACCCCAAAAGGGACCCCTAAATGGGACCCCAAATGGGACCCCAAATAGGATCCCAAATGGAACCCCAAACAGGACCATGGGACCCCAAATGGGACCCCAAAGAGGACCCCAAATGGGACCCCAAACAGGGCAACTGCCCCATGGTCTGGGGGTATTTTGGGGTGGTTTTGGGGTATTTTGGAGTGGTTTTAGGGGTTTTGGGACCCCAAAGAGAGCCCCCAAATGGGATCCCAAATGTGGGGTATTTTGGGGTGGTTTTGGGGTATTTTGGGGTGGTTTTAGGGGGTTTTGGGGGTCTCTCACCCCCTTTTTCTCCCCTAGCATCAAGCGCAGCAACTGCCCCATGGTGTGGGGGTATTTTGGGGTGGTTTTGGGGTGGTTTTAGGGGTTTTGTTTTGGAGCATCAAGCGCAGCAACTGGTTTGTGGGGGTATTTTGGGGTTTTGGGGGGTCTCTCACCCCCTTTTTCCCCCAGCATCAAGCGCAGCAACTGCCCCATGGTGTGGGGGTATTTTGGGGTGGTTTTGGGGTGGTTTTAGGGGGTTTTGGGGGTCTCTCACCCCCTTTTTCCCCCCCAGCATCAAGCGCAGCAACTGCTACATGGTATGGGGGTATTTTGGGGTGGTTTTGGGGTATTTTGGGGTGGTTTTGGGGGTTTTTGGGGGTCTCTCACCCCCTTTTTCCCCCCAGCATCAAGCGCAGCAACTGCCCCATGGTGTGGGGGTATTTTGGGGTGGTTTTGGGGTGGTTTTAGGGGTTTTTGGGGTGGTTTTGGGGTGTGGGGTATTTTGGGGGTGGTTTTGGGGGGTTTTGGGGGTCTCTCACCCCCTTTTTCCCCCCAGCATCAAGTGCAGCAACTGCTACATGGTATGGGGGTATTTTGGGGTGGTTTTGGGGTATTTTGGGGTGGTTTTGGGGGTCTCTCACCCCCTTTTTCCCCCCAGCATCAAGCGCAGCAACTGCTACATGGTATGGGGGTATTTTGGGGTATTTTGGGGTGGTTTTGGGGGTCTCTCACCCCCTTTTTCTCCCCAGCATCAAGCGCAGCAACTGCTACATGGTGTGGGGGGGGGAGTTTGCGACCCCCACCCAGCAGGCCAGGGTGTCCCACACTGACCTGGTCATCGGCTGCCTGGTGGACCTGGCCACGGGGCTCATGACCTTCACAGCCAACGGCAAAGAGATCAACACCTTCTTCCAGGTGAGCTGGAGCCCCTCCCCTGAGCCCCCCCCAGTGAGGTTTGGGGGTCCCAGCCCACCCCGGGGGTCTCACAGCAGCGCCGTCCCCGCAGGTGGAGCCCAACACCAAACTGTTCCCGGCGGTGTTCGTGCAGCCCACCACCCAGAACGTGCTCCAGTTTGAACTGGGCAAGCTCAAGGTGAGGACTGGGACCCCCGCCAGGTGGGTGGTGGGGGATGAGACCCTCGAGACCCCCCAAACCCCCCCTAAAAACCCCCTGAGACCACCCCTGCACTCCAAAACCCCCCAAACCCCAAGGTTGTCGTGAACACCATCACAGTATGGGACCCTGGTACTCCCCAAAGACCAAAATCCCCCCAGACCCCAAAAACCCCCAAACCCCAAACCCTCAGCTCATCATGAACACCACCACAGTATGGGACCCCCCCTAGACCCCCCCCCAAATGCCCCCAAAACCCCCAGCCACACCCGTTGTGGGGGACATATTGAGGATGAGGAGGGACTGGGGAACAGCTGGGAGCACTGGTGAATTCCCAAAGCCTCAACAAGGAGAGCATCTTTGGGGGTCTGCAGGGTGACCCAAGAGGAGCTGGGTGCTGGGGGTCCCCCTGACACTCAGCTCATCATGAACACCACCACGGTACAGGACCCCTGAGACCCCCCCAAATCCCCCCAAAACCCCGAGCTCATCGTTTTGATGGGGAGTTATTGAGGATGAGGAGGGACTGGGGAACAGCTGGGAGCACTGGTGAGGTGATTCAGGAGCTCTGAGGTGGAACAAGGAGAGCTTTGGGGCCGATCTTTGGGGTCTGCAGGGCAACCCAAGAGGAGCTGGGTGCCGGGGGTCTCTGGGGGTCCTTCTGGCACTCAGCTCATCATGAACACCACCATGGTACAGGACCCCTG
Source organism: Emberiza elegans (assembly GCA_024865655.1). Classification (NCBI taxonomy): domain Eukaryota; kingdom Metazoa; phylum Chordata; class Aves; order Passeriformes; family Fringillidae; genus Emberiza; species Emberiza elegans. The sequence goes on along the minus strand of JALJVW010000143.1, from coordinate 1,272,970 downwards.
AGAGCCCCCAAAACCCCCCAAAACCCTGAGCTCATCGTTTTGAGGGTGAGTTATTGAGGATGAGGAGGGACTGGGGAACAGCTGGGAGCACTGGTGAGGTGATTCAGGAGCTCTGAGGTGGAACAAGGAGAGCTTTGGGGTCTGCAGGGCGACCCAAGAGGAACTCAGTGCTCGGGGTCTCTGGGGGTCCTTCTGGCACTCAGCTCATCACGAACACCACCACATACAGAACCCCTGAGACCCCCCCAAAACCCCCCAAACCCTGAGGTCATCGTTTTGAGGGTGAGTTATTGAGGATGAGGAGGGACTGGGGGACAGCTGGGAGCACTGGTGAGGTGATTCAGGAGCTCTGAGGTGGAACAAGGAGAGCTTTGGGGCAGATCTTTGGGGTCTGCAGGGTGACCAAAGAGGAACTCAGTGCTGGGGGTCTCTGGGGGTCCCCCTGACACTCAGCTCATCATGAACACCACCATGGTACAGGACCCCTGAGAGCCCCCCAAAACCCCGAGCTCATCTTTGTGGGGGGGGACATATTGAGGATGAGGAGGGACTGGGGGACAGCTGGGAGCACTGGTGAGGTGATTCAGGAGCTCTGAGGTGGAACAAGGAGAGCTTTGGGGTCTGCAGGGCGACCCAAGAGGAGCTGGGTGCCGGGGGTCCCCCTGACAGCCCCGTGTGCCCCCCCAGAACATCATGCCCATCTCGGCGGCCATGTTCAGCAGCGAGAGGCAGAACCCGGCGCCGCAGTGCCCGCCCAGGCTGGTGATCCAGCACCTGACCCCGGTCACCTGGAGCCGCATGCCCACCGAGTACCTGGCCGTGGAGAGCGCCCGGCTGGGCGAGCGCCAGGGCTGGGCCGTCGAGTGCTCCGAGCCCCTGCAGATGATGGCCCTGCACATCCCCGAGGAGGACAGGTGGGTGGGGACACCCCTCAGGGACACCGAATGGCACCCCTCGATGGGATCCCAAAGAAATCCCAAATGGCACCGCAAACTGGATCCCAAACAGGGAAACTGCCCCATGGTCTGGGGGTATTTTGGGGGGTTTGGGGGTCTCATCCCCTTTTCCCCAGCATCAAGTGCAGCAACTGCCCCATGGTCTGGGGGTATTTGGGGGAGTTTTGGGGTCTCATCCCCTTTTCCCCCCAAGATCAAGTGCAGCAACTGCCCCATGGTGTGGGGGTATTTTGGGGGGGCTTGGGGGTCTTATCCCTTTTTCCCCCAGATCAAGTGCAACAACTGCCCCATGGTCTGGGGGTTAAATAGGGGAGGGGTCCATGGTCTGGGGGTTTGGGGTCATCCCTTTTTCGCCCAGGAGGACATGGTCTGGGGTTAAATAGGGACACCCCATCTGGGGGGTTTGGGGTCACCCCCAAGGGCACCCAGGGCACTGCCCCATGGTCTGGGGGTGGGGGTTTTGGGGTCTCATCCCCTTTTTCCCCAGAGATGCCATCCCCCCATGGTGGGGGGTTAAATTCACCCCATGGTCTCCAAAGGAGACAGGTGGGTGGGGACTCAGGGACACCCCAAAGTCCCAGGGCACCCAGGAGCCTTGGGGTTCCGTCCCATCCATCCCCAGGACATTCACCCCAAAAGTCTCCAAAAGGAGACCTTGGGGTCTCACCCCAAAGTCCCAGCTCCAGGAATTTGTGGGGTCTCACCCCAAAAGTCCCAGCCCCAGGAGAGCTTGGGGTCCCATCCCCAGGACACCTTGGGGTCTCACCCCAAAAGTCCCATACCCAGGAGGTTGTCGGGGTCCCATCCCAAAAGTGTCATCTCCAGGAGGTTGTGGGGTCCCATCCCAAAAGTGTCATCCCCAGGAGACCCTGGGGTCTCACCCCAAAAGTCCCATACCCAGGAGATCATGGGGACCCATCCCAAAAGTGTCATCCCCAGGAGATCGTGGGGTCCCATCCCAAAAGTCCCATCCCCAGGAGGTTGTGGGGTCCCCATCCCGGGGGTCTCATCCCCAGGAGAGCTTGGCGTTCCATCCCAGGGGGACCTGGGGTCCTGTCCCCTTGAGATCTCACCTCCAGGGGTCCCAGCTCCAAGAGACCTTGGAGGTCTCACCCCAAAACTCCCATCCTCGGGAGATCTTGTGCTCCCATCCCAAGGGTCCCACCCTGTGTCCCCCTCCCATGACGCCCATTCCCTGCCCCCCTAGGGGTCCCACCCCATATCCCCCCATTCCCTGTCCCCCAGAGCTCCCACCCCACATCCCCCCATTCCCCACCCCCCAAGGGTCCCACCCCATATCCCCCCATTCCCCACCCCCCTAGGGGTCCCACCCCATATCCCCCCATTCCCCGTCCCCCAGAGCTCCCACCCCATATCCCCCATTCCCCACCCCCTAAGGGTTCCCACCCCATATCCCCCATTCCCCACCCCCTAGGGTCCCACCCCATATCCCCCATTCCCTGTCCCCCAAGGGTCCCACCCCATATCCCCATTCCCCCCCCCCCCAGGCCCCATATCCCCCATTCCCCACCCCCCTAGGGGTCCCCACCCCATATCCCCCATTCCCCACCCCCCAGGGGTCCCACCCCATATCCCCCATTCCTGTCCCCAAGGGTCTCACCCCATATCCCCCATTCCCCGTCCCCCCAGAGCTCCCACCCCATATCCCCCATTCCCCCCCCCCTAGGGTCCCACCCCATATCCCCATTGCCCACCCCCTAGGGTTCCCACTGCCCACAACCGCCCATTCCCACGCCCCTTGTGCAGCCACGTGGACCAGGCCCAGCTGCTCTTCGCCATCGAGACCCCCGAGCTGCCGGGACCCCTGCGGGCCGGCTACTACGACCTGCTGCTGGCCATGCACCTGGACGCGGCGCAGCGCGCCCGCTCCTCCATGAGCGCCGAGTTCATCGTGCCCATCACCGAGGCCACGCGCGCCATCGCGCTCTTCCCCGACGGGGGGCGCTGCCCGGGACCCCCGGGCGTGGGGCCCAGCGCCTGCCTGAGACCCCAGCCCCATTTCTCAGAGCCTTGCTTCATCCGGGCGGGGGGCGGCGGAGGGCGGGCGCCGCTCAGCCCGGCCATCCCGCTGGACGAGCTGGGAGCCAAGGCCATGCGCATGCTGGCCGAGGCCGTGGCCGGAGGGGGTCCCCACGCCCGGGACCCCGTCGGGGGCAGCGTGGAGTTCCAGTTGGTGCCCGTGCTCAAACTGGTGTCGGCGCTGCTGGCGGTGGGAGCGCTGGGCGACGACGACGTGCGGCGCGTGCTGCGCATGATCGAGCCCCGCGTCTTCGGGGCGAGGGACGGCGGGAGGAGGGCGAGGAAGAGGAGAAAGAGGAGGAGGAGGAGGAGGAGGAGGTGAAGGCCATCGAGGCTGGCGAGGAGGAGGAGGAGGAGGATGAGGAGGCAAGGAGGAAAAAGGCTGTGGAGGCTGGAGAGCTGGAGGAGGAGGAGGAGGAGGAGGAAGAGGAGGAGGAAGTGAGGAGGAGGAAGGCCATCGAGGCTGGAGAGCTGCAGGCGGAGGAGGAGGATGAGGAGGAGGCCAGGAGGACGAAGGCCATTGAGGCCGGGGAGGGGCAGGAGGAGGAGGAGAAGGAGGAAGAGGAAGAGCTGGAGGAGGGGCTGCTGCAGATGAAGCTGCCGGAGTCGGTCAAGCTGCAGGTGAGGGAGGGGACAGCGGTGGGGGTTTGTGTCCCCTCACTGTCCCCTCTCCGTGGCCACCACATGTCCCCTCCCTGGCCTCTCCTTCCCTGTGTCCTTGTCCCCTGCCCAGGGTCCCTGTCCCAGTGATGTCCTGGGGTCCCCATCCCCGTGGTGTCCCCAACGTCCCCCCATCTCCCCAGTGCCCCTGACATCCCTGATGTTCCTGATTTCCCCAATGCCCTGATGTTCCCGTGTCCCCAGTGTCCCCACTGTCCCCACAGATGTGCCACCTGCTGCAGCACCTGTGCGAGCGGGAGCTGCAGCACCGGGTGGAGGTCCCTGTGTCCCCAATGTCCCCAATGTCCCCCATGTCCCCACTGTCCCCAGTGTCCCCAATGTCCCTGACATCTCCATGTCCCCACTGTCCCCGTGTCCCCGCAGATGTGCCACCTGCTGCAGCACCTGTGCGAGTGGGAGCTGCAGCACCGGGTGGAGTTCCCTGTGTCCCCATGTCCCCAATGTCCCCAATGTCCCCACTGTCCCCGTGTCCCCGCAGATGTGCCACCTGCTGCAGCACCTGTGCGAGCGGGAGCTGCAGCACCGCGTCGAGGCCATCGTGGCGTTCTCGGAGCGCCACGTGCAGCGGCTGCAGCGCGACCAGCGGCGGCGCTACGGGCGCCTGATGCGCGCTCTGACCATGTCGGCGGCAGAGACCGCCCGGCGCACCCGCGAGTTCCGCTCGCCCCCGCAGGAGCAGGTGGGGACAGCGCGGGGACAGAGCGGGGACAGAGCGGGGACAGAGCAGAGACAGAGCGGGGACAGAGCAGAGACAGAGCGGGGACAGAGTGGTGACAGCATGGGGACAGAGTGGGGACGGAGCGGGGATAGGATGGGGACAGAGCGGGGACAGCGCGGGGACAGAGCGGGGACAGAGTGGGGACAGTGTGGGGATAGGATGGGGACAGAGTGGGGACGGAGCGGGGACAGAGTGGGGACAGAGCAGGGATAGGATGGGGACAGAGCGGGGACAGTGTGGGGATAGGATGGGGACAGAGCAGGGACAGAGTGGGGACAGTGTGGGGACAGCATGGGGACGGGGTGGGTACAGCATGGGGAGAGGATGGGGACAGAGCAGGGACACTGCAGGGACAGAGCGGGGATAGGATGGGGACAGAGTGGGGACAGAGCAGGGACAGAGCGGGGACAGTGTGGGGACATCATGGGGACAGAGGAGGGACAGAGCAGGGACAGGATGGGGATGGCGTGGGGACACTGCAGGGACAGCGTGGGGACACTGCAGAGACACCTCGGGGATGCCCCTGGTGACATGGCTTTGGGTGGGAGAACAGGGATGTGCATGGGGACACCTTGGGGACACCTTGGGGACACGGCCTTGGCTGGGATGGCTGTGGGGACATGTCAGGGGTGACATGGGGACACGTGAGGGACCTGTGGGAATGGGGGAATTTGGTGGGGACGTGTGGGGCACACAGGGAGGGACGTACAGGGAGGGATGGCGCCGTGACCTGGTGTCCCCACATTGTCCCCTCGTGTCCCCGTGTCCCCAGATCAACATGCTGATGCAGTACAAGGGAGGGGCCGAGGATGAGGAGTGTCCCGTGCCCGGGGACATCCGGGACGAGCTGCTGGACTTCCACAATGACCTGCTGGCCCACTGCGGTGAGGGGGGGACAGGGACACCCCCCGGGCTTGGGGACAACTCCCTGGGCTTGGGGACACCCTCTGGGTGTGGGGACAAACCCTCTGGACTTGGGGACACCCTCTGGGTGTGGGGACAACCCCCTGGGCTTGGGGACACCCTCTGGGTGTGGGGACAAACCCCTGGGCTTGGGGACAACTCCCTGGGCTTGGGGACAAACCCCCTGGGCTTGGGGACACCCTCTGGGTGTGGGGACACCCCTGGGCTTGGGGACACCCTCTGGGTGTGGGGACACCCTCTGGGTGTGGGGACAAACCCTCTGGACTTGGGGACAACCTCTGTGTGTGGGGACATCCTCTGGGCTTGGGGACACCCACTGGGTGTGGGGACAAATCCCTGGGCTTGGGGACACCCTCTGGGTGTGGGGACACCCTCTGGATGTGGGGACACCCCCCCGGGCTTGGGGACACCCCCTGGGCTTGGGGACACCCTCTGGATGTGGGGACACCCCCCTGGGCTTGGGGACAACTCCCTGGGCTTGGGGACACCCTCTGGATGTGGGGACACCCCCCTGGGCTTGGGGACAACCTCTGGGTGTGGGGACACCTCCTCCTGCATGTGGGGACACCTCTGCTGGGGTGTGGGGACATCCTCTGGGCTTGAGGACATCTCCTGGGCTTGGGGACAACCCCCTGAGACTGGGGACAACCTCTCTTGGCTTGGGGACAACCTCTGGGCTTGGGGACACCCCCTGGGTGTGGGGACATCCCCTCTGGGCTTGGGGACACCCCCAGGGTGTGGGGACAACCCCAGAGGAACTGGGATCTCCCCAATGGAACTGGGACCCCCATTTTGGGACCCCAGAGACCCCCGGGAGCACAGGGACTCCATCCAGGGACCTGGTGCCCCCAGGTGGGGACACCGGTCCTCGGGGCCCCCAAGGGAGGAGGAGGAGGAGGAGGAGGAGGAGCCCCGCTGTGCCCAGTGAGGGGCTGGGACAGAAGGGGTGGGGACAGGGACACCCGGCTGGGTCCGGGACATGGCCGAGGTGGCATCGGGGGGACACACGAGGTGGCCCCAAGGAGTTGGCCAAGGTGGCATCAAAGTGACAAACGAGATGTCCCCAAGGTGCTGGCCAAGGTGTCCCCAAGGTGGCATAGGAGTCACTGTGTCCCCAATGTCCCCGATGTCCCTGCTGTCCCCAATGTCCCCCTTGTCCCCGCTGTCCCCAGGCACGCTGCAGGAGCTGATCTCACAGACCATGGTGCACTGGGCGCAGGAGTCACTGTGTCCCCATTGTCCCTGATACCCCCATTGTCCCCAATGTCCCCAATGTCCCTGCTGTCCCTGCTGTCCCCATTGTCCCCAATGCCAGGCATGCTGCAGGAGCTGATCTCGCAGACCATGGTGCACTGGGCGTAGGAGTCACTGTGTCCCCATTGTCCCCAATGTCCCTGCTGTCCCCAATGTCCCCAGTGTCCCTGATACCCCCAATGTCCCTGCTGTCCCCAATGTCCCCAGTGTCCCTGATACCCCCAATGTCCCCAATGTCCCCAATGTCCCCAGTGTCCCCAGGCACGCTGCAGGAGCTCATCTCGCAGACCATGGTGCACTGGGCGCAGGAGTCACTGTGTCCCCATTGTCCCCAATGTCCCTGATACCCCCAATGTCCCTGCTGTCCCCAATGTCCCCAGTGTCCCTGATGTCCCCAATGTCCCCATTGTCCCCGCTGTCCCCAGGCACGCTGCAGGAGCTGATCTCACAGACCATGGTGCACTGGGCGTAGGAGTCACTGTGTCCCCGTTGTCCCCAATGTCCCCGATACCCCCGTTGTCCCCAATGTCCCTGCTGTCCCCAATGTCCCCAGTGTCCCTGATACCCCCAATGTCCCCAATGTCCCCGCTGTCCCCAGGCACGCTGCAGGAGCTCATCTCGCAGACCATGGTGCACTGGGCGCAGGAGTCACTGTGTCCCCATTGTCACCAACGTCCCTGATACCCCCAATGTCCCTGATACCCCTGATATCCGCAATATCCCTGCTGTCCCCCTTGTCCCCCGGCCCTGTCCCCAGGCACGCCCTCAGGAGCTCATCGCGCAGACCATGGTGCACGGCGCACACCACTGTGTCCCCTGCTGTCCCCAGTGTCCTGATACCCCCAATGTCCCTGCTGTCCCCAATGTCCCTGATGGGCCCCCAATGTCCCCAATGTCCCCGTGTCCCCAGGCACGCCTGCAGTGGCAGGCTCAGACCATGGTGTCCTGGGCGCAGTGTCACCTGTGTCCCCAATGTCCCCAATGTCCCTCTCTGTCCCTGAACCCCCAGTGTCCCCAATGTCCCTGTGTCCCTAATGTCCCCCCCTGTGTCCCCAGGCACGCTGCAGGAGCTCATCCGCAGGTCACCATGGTGCACTGGGCGCAGGAGTCGTTCATCCAGAGTCCTCCTGTGTGTTCAGCCTGCTGTCCTCATCCAGGCACCCTCCGGCCCCATCCAGCACCTCAGCGAACCCCCAAACCCCCCTGCTCTGCCCTTAAAGATCCCATAACCCCGTGAGATGGGCCCCCAAATCTGAACCCCATGCCCCCAGGAACAATGTCAACAACAAGTGTCACCTGTTCCTCCAGCAACCCAAATCCCACCTGAGCACCCCTCTGGGTCAAATCTGCCCCTGAACACCCCATAACCCCTGAGTCCCCCAAATCCTCCTACCCCCCCCCAAATCCCTTTGTGTCCTCCATGTCCCCAGGAACATCATGAACAACAAGGTGTTCTCCTCCCCCACATCCCACCCTGGGCACCCCAAATCTGTCCCTAAACACCCCTGTAACCCCCTGAACCCCCAAATCTGTGACCCCTTGTGTCCCCCTGTGTCCTCATCCAGGCACCCTCCGTCCCCATCCAGCACCTTGAGAACCCCCCAAACCCCCAAATCTGCCCTTAAACACCCCATAACCCCCCCTGAGCCCCCCAAATCTGTGACCCCCTTTGCACCCCCAAAACCCCCTGAGCCCCCCAAATCTGTGACTCCTCCATGCCCCCCCAGGAACATCATGAACAACAAGGTGTTCTACCAGCAACCCAAATCCCACCTGAGCACCCCAAAACCCCCCAAATCTGCCCCTGAACACCCCATAACCCCCTGAGCCCCCAAATCTATGACCCCCAAATCTGTGGGAACATCATCCACGTGTTCCCATAACCCCTGAGCCCCCAAATCTGCACCCCTGTGCCTCCCCCAGGAACATCATGAACAACAAGGTGTTCTACCAGAGCCCCCCCCATCCCACCTGAGCACCCCATAACCCCCAAATCTGCCCTTAAACCCCATAACCCCCCCCAGAGATCCCCCAAATCTGGTGACCCCCTGCTGCCCCCAGGAACCTCTGAACAACAACAGCCAGAACCAGCGCTCCATGTTCGACCACCTGGGCTACCTGCTGGAAAACAGCGGCATCGGCCTGGGTGAGACACCCCAAAAACCTCCTGAGACCCCCCCGTGTCCCCAGTGCCACCCCCGTGTCCCCAGTGCCACCCCCGTGTCCCCGGTGCCACCCCCTGTCCCTTCCCTGTCACCCCCACCTGGGCTACCTGCTGGAGAACAGCGGCATCGGCCTGGGTGAGACACCCCAAAAACCTCCTGAGACCCCCCCTGTCCCCAGTGCCACCCCTGTCCCCTCCCTGCCACCCCCACCTGGGCTACCTGCTGGAGAACAGCAGCATCGGCCTGGGTGAGACACCCCAAAACCCCCCTGAGATCCCCAAAACCCTCCCGGGCGACCCTCCTGTGTCCCCAGTGCCACCCCATCCCCTCCCAGGGCCACCTTGTGTCCCCAGTGCCACCCCCGTGTCCCCAGTGCCATCCCCATGTCCCCAGTGCCACTCCTGTCTCCACCCAGCCATCTCCTGTCCCCTCCGTGCCATCCCCACCTGCACTCTCACCACCCCCTGGTACTCCCTGCCACCGCTCCTTGTCACCTCTGTCCCCTCCTGTCCCCTCCAGTCCCCTTTAGGACACCTGGAGGGGGGGAGTCTTTGCTGTCCCCTGACCTCTCTGTCCCTGTTGTCCCCAAGGACACCTTGAGGAGGGGTCTCTGTCCCTGTTGTCCCCAAGCACACCTTGAGGAGGGGTCTCTGTCCCCGGTGTCCCCTGATTTCTGTCCCCTGTGTCCCCAAGGACACCTTGAGGAGGGGTCTCTGTCCCTCTGTCCCTGCTGTCCCCTGACCTCTGTGTCCCTGTTGTCCCCAAGGACACCTTGAGGAGGGGTCTCTGTCCCTGTTGTCCCCAAGCACACCTTGAGGAGGGGTCTCTGTCCCCGGTGTCCCCTGATTTCTGTCCCCTGTGTCCCCAAGCACACCTTGAGGAGGGGTCTCTGTCCCCAGTGTCCCCTGATTTCTGTCCCTGTGTCCCCAAGCACACCTTGAGGAGGGTCCCTGTCCATCTGTCCCTGATGTCCCCAGTGCCTCCCTGTCCCCAGTTGTCCCCCATGTCTCCACCCCCCATCTCCCTGTCCCTCGACAACAACCCCACGCTGGCCCTCACCAGCCCTGGAGAAGGTGGGGACAGCCCTGTGTCCCCTGTGTCACCTCCATGTCCCCTGGTCCCCTCCAGTCCCCTTTAGGACACCTGGAGGGGGGGAGTCTTTGCTGTCCCCTGACCTCTCTGTCCCCATGCTGCTCCCCAGGACCCCAAAACCCTCTGTGTCCCTTGTGTCCCCTCATGTCCCCCCATGTCCCTCTGTGTCCCTCTGTGTCCCCTGTGTCCCCTGTGTCCCTTGGTGTCCCCTGATGTCCCCCTGTGTCCCCTGATGTCCCCAGTGTCCCCTGTGTCCCCTGGTGTCCCCTGGGGCAGGTGGTGACGTACCTGGCGAGCTGCGGGCTGCAGAGCTGCCCCATGCTGCTGTACCCCAAAACCCTCTGTGTCCCCTGGTGTCCCCTCATGTCCCCCATGTCCCCTGATGTCCCCTGATGTCCCCGGTGTCCCCTGGGGCAGGTGGTGACGTACCTGGCGAGCTGCGGGCTGCAGAGCTGCCCCATGCTGCTGGCCAAGGGTTACCCCGACATCGGCTGGAACCCCTGCGGGGGTGAGAAGTACCTGGACTTCCTGCGCTTCGCCGTCTTCGTCAACGGTGAGACACCCCAGGTGTCCCCTGGCGTCCCTCAGGTGTCCCCAGGTGTCCCCAGGTCCCCTCAAGGGGGTCCCTGTGTCCCCTCCGTGCCCCTCATGGCAGCACTACCTGGACTTCCATCGGCTTTGCCATCTTTGTCATTGGTGAGAGACCCCCGGGTGTCCCTCAGGTGTCCCTCAGGTGTCCCTCAGGTGTCCCTGTTTCCCCTCATGGGACCTCCCAGGTGTCTCCCTGTCCCGTCCTGTGGGTTTGTGTTTTGGGGGTCTCTTTTAGGGGTCCCTGTGAGTTTTGGGGTCCTGTTCCTGCAGGGGAGAGCAGGGAGGAGAACCCAACTGGAGGTTCCCAGTTGGGTTCTCCAGGACTCCCTGTGCTGGAGGTTTTGGGGTTCTCTTTTGTGGGGGTTTGGGGGTTCCCTGGTTTGGGGATTTTTCGGGTTTGTGTTTTGGGAACTCTGGGGTGTCCCTGTGACCTTTGGGGTGCCATTCCCCAGGGGAGAGCGTGGAGGAGAATCCCAGCGTGGTGGTGGAGCTGCTGATCCAGGACTCCCTATTTTAGGGGTTTTAGTGGTTTTAGGGATTTTTTGTGTGTGTGTTTTGGGAGCTCTGGGTGTCCCTGTGACCTTTGGGGTGCCATTCCTCAGGGGAGAGCGTTGGAGAACACCAACGTGGTGGTGCGGCTGCTGATCCAGGACTCCCTATTTTAGGGGTTTTAGTGGTTTTAGGGGTTTTTGGGGTTTTTGTTTTGGGAACTCTGGGGTGTCCCTCAGGTGTCCTTTGGGGTGTCCCCAAGGGGAGAATGGAGGAGAATCATGGGACCTCCCAGGTGTCTCCAGGTCCCCTCCTTTTAGGGTTTGTGTTTTGGGGTTTTTTTTGGGGTCCCTGGGAGTTTTGGGGTCCTGTTCCTTTGGGGGTTGCCCAGGGAGAGCGTGGAGGAGAACCCAACGAGGTTCTCAGTTGGGTTCCAGGACTCCCTGTGCTGGGGGTTTTGGGGTTCTCTTTTTTAGGGGGGTTTTTGGGGATTTTTCGTTTGTGTTTTGGGAACTCTGGGTGTCCCTGTGACCTTTGGGGTGCCGTTCCTCAGGGGAGAGCATGGAGGAGAACGCCAACGTGGTGGTGCGGCTGCTGATCGGGACTCTCTGTTTTAGGGGTTTTAGGGATTTTTTGTGTGTGTGTTTTGGGAGCTCTGGGTGTCCCTGTGACCTTTGGGGTGCCGTTCCTCAGGGGAGAGCATGGAGGAGAACGCCAACGTGGTGGTGCGGCTGCTGATCCAGGACTCCCTGTTTTAGGGGTTTTAGTGGTTTTTTGGGTTTTTGGGGTTTTTGTTTTGGGAACTCTGGGGTGTCCCTGTGACCTTTGGGGTGCCGTTCCCCAGGGGAGAGCATGGAGGAGAACACCAACGTGGTGGTGTGGCTGCTGATCCAGGACTCCCTATTTTAGGGGTTTTAGTGGTTTTAGGGGCTTTTTGTGTGTGTTTTGGGAGCTCTGGGGTGTCCCCCAGGAGTTTTGGGGGGGCCCGTTGCCCAGGAGAGGCGTGGAGGAGAACGCCAACGGGATTGGGAATGGGATGCGGATGCCCTGCCGGATCCAGGACTCCCTGTGCTGGGGTTTTGGGGTTCCCTGTTTTAGGGATTTTTCGTGTGTGTGTTTGGGAGCTCTGGGTGTCCCTGTGACCTTTGGGGTGCCGTTGCCCAGGGGATGGGGACCCTGGAGGAGAACACCAACGTGGTGGTGCAGCTCTGATCGGGACTCTCTGTTTTACTGGGGTTGGGGTTTTTGGATTTTTGGGAATTCTTTTGGGAACTTGGGAATCCCTGGAATTTGGGGTGGAAATTGGGATTGGGTGGGATTGGGATGGGGGACCCCAACGTGGTGAGTGTGGCTGCTGATCCGGGGAGAGGAGGCCGTGAGCACTGGGGTTGGGAATGGGTGGGAGTGGGATTGGGATGGGAATGGGAATGGGAATGGGAATGGGATTGGGACCCCGTTTGGGATGGGGACCCTGCCGGGGAGGGAGCCCAGCACTGGGGTGGAGTGGGTGGGAGGGGAGGGATGGGAATGGCAATGGGGTTGGGAATGGGTGGGTTTGGGATTGGGATTGGGATTGAGAATGGGACTGGGATGGGGATCCTGCCAGGGATGGGCCCAGTGGCTGCAGGGAGAGGAGGCCGTGATCACCGGGAGTGGGATTGGGATGGAATTGGGATTGGGTAGGATTGGGATGGGGACCCTGCATGGGATGGGCCCAGCGGCCACAGGGAAAGGAGGCCATGAGCACCGGGATTGGGGTTGGGAGGGGGATTGGGTGGGACTGGGATTGGGGATTGGGATGGGAATGGAAATGGGATTGGGAATGGGATTGGGTGGGATTGGGATGGGGACCCCACCTGGGACAGGCCCAGCAGCCCCAGGGAGAGGAGGCTGTGAGCACCGGGATTGGAATGGGATTGGATGGGGTTGGGAATGGGATTGGGAATGGGAATGAGACTGGAAGTGGGATTGGGTGAGGTTGGGAATGGAATTGGGATTGGGAATGGGAATGGGAATGGAAATGGGATTGGGTAGGGTTGAGAATGGGAATGGGATTGGAAATGGGAATGGGAATGAGACTGGAAATGGGATTGGGTGAGGTTGGGAATGGAATTGGGATTGGGAATGGGGTTGGGGTGAGGGTGAGGGTGAGGATGCTGATGAGATGTCCATGATGAGAAATCCGAGTGAGGATGAAAACAGGAATGCCAGCGGGCATCAAGCCGTGAATGAAAGGGGGATGAAGATGGGCTGGAATGGGGTGGGGTGAGGATGACAACACTGGGACGGCCTGGGGGGACCCCAGGGTGACCCCAGACCCTTCAGACCCCCCCATTCCCCCCCAGGTTCGGGCCCGAGGAGCCCCCCGAGGAGAACCGGGTGCACCTGGGCCACGCCATCATGTCCTTCTACGCCGCCCTCATCGACCTGCTGGGCCGCTGCGCCCCCGAGATGCACGTACGGACCTGGGGGGCTTGGGGGGGCTCACGGGGGTCCTGGGGGGGGGTCAGGACTCGGGCTGTGACCTCCCCCCCGTCCTGTGTGACCCCCACAGCTGATCCAGGCGGGGAAGGGGGAGGCCCTGCGGATCCGGGCCATCCTGCGCTCGCTCGTCCCGCTCGAGGACCTGGTGGGGATCATCAGCCTCCCCCTGCAGATCCCGGCGCTGGGAAAAGGTGGGGAGGGGTCCCCGAACCTGGGGGGGTCACTGGGATGGGGGACGCCCCAAAATGTGGGCACTGGGATGGGGGACACCCCAAAATGTGGGGACTGGGATGGGGGGACACCCCAAAATGTGGGGACCTGGTGGGGATCATCAGCCTCCCCCTGCAGATCCCGGCGCTGGGAAAAGGTGGGGAGGGGTCCCCGAACCTGGGATGGGGGACACCCCAAAATGTGGGGACTGGGGTGGGGGTCATCAGCCTTGGGGGCTATTTGGGGAGTTTTGGGGTGCCCTGAGTTTTGGGGTCCCGCAGATGGGAACGTGGTGGAGCCCCCCATGGCCACCAGCCGGGCTGGGCTGAGGGGCTCTGGGACCCCAGGATTTGGGGGCGTTCCCAGCTGTTTTAAGGTTTGGGGCTGTCTGGGGAGGTTTGGGGTGCCCTGAGTTTTGGGGTCCCAGGAGATGGGAACCTGGTGGAGCCCGTGTGGCCGCCAGCTAGGCTGGGGCTCTGGGGACACCAGGATTTGGGGGAATTTCTGGCTGTTTTAGGGTTTGGGGCTGTCTGGGGAGGTTTGGGGTGCCCTGAGTTTTGGGGTCCCGCAGATGGGAACGTGGTGGAGCCCCGTATGGCCGCCAGCTTCGTCCCCGAGCACAAGGCGCCCATGGTGCTGTTCCTGGACCGCGTTTATGGGGTGCAGAACCAGGAGTTCCTGCTCCACGTGCTGGAAGTGGGCTTCCTGCCCGACATGTCTGTGCCGACGCCTCGCTGGACACGGTGAGGGGCATCATGAACAACAAGGTGTTCTACCAGCAACCCAAATCCCACCTGTTCCCCCAAAACCCCCAAATCCCCTGCCCCCTGAACACCCCAAATCCCCCTGATGCCCCCCAAATCTGGAGATCCCCAAATCTTCCCTGTTTATGGAACATCATGAACAAGGTGTTCTGGTTTTGGGCACCCAACCTTCCCCCCCCAAATCCCCCAAATCTTCCACCCAGGGATGGATTTGTGGTGGGCCCAGGAACTTCCAACAAGGTGATCCCCCAGCACCCCTCTGGAATTTGCCCCCCCCAGGCCTTATGGTGACCCCCCAGGAGATCCAAATTCCCAAGAATGGTGACCTCTGCTGCCTCTTCCTGCACTTGCCCCATCAACCCCAGAACCAGCCTCATGTTCGACCACCTGGGCTACCTGCTGGAGAACAGCGGCATCGGCCTGGGTGAGACACCCCAAAAACCTCCTGGGATCCTCCTGTGTCCCCAGTGCCACCCCCGTGTCCCCAGTGCCACCCCCTGTCCCCAGTGCCACCCCCTGTCCTGTCCCTGCCACCCCCACCTGGGCTACCTGCTGGAGAACAGCGGAATCGGCCTGGGTGAGACACCCCAAAAACCTCCTGAGACCCTCCTGTGTCCCCAGTGCCACCCCAAATGTCCCCAGTGCCACCCCCTGTCCCCCCCCATCCCCATGGGTTCCCTGGAGACACCCCAAAACCCCAGTGCCACCCCATGTCCCCAGTGCCACCCCTGTCCCTCCCCCCACCTCCACCTGGGCCCCAAAAACAGCCTCGGCCTGGGTGAGACACCCCAAAAACGTCCTGAGACCCCCCCAGTCCCCAGGGCCACCCCCTGTCCCCCCATGCCACCCCCTGTCCCCCCCAGTCCCCTGTCCCCAGTGCCACCCCTGTCCCCCCCCCTGCCACCCCACCTGGGCTACCTGCTGGAGAACAGCGCCATCGGCCTCCCCAGACACCCCAAAATCCCCCAAGATCCCAATGCCACCCCGGGGACCTCCCAGTCCCCAATGCCACCCATCCTCCCAGGGCCACCTTGTGTCCCCAGTGCCATCCCCGTGTCCCCAGTGCCATCCCCATGTCCCCAGTGCCACCCCTGTCTCCACCCAGCCATCTCCTGTCCCCTCCGTGCCATCCCCACCTCTCACCCCTGTTGAGGGTCTCCCCTGCCACCGCCCAACTGTCACCTCTGTCCCCTCCTGTCCCCTCCAGTCCCCTTTAGGACACCTGGAGGGGGGGAGTCTTTGCTGTCCCCTGACCTCTCTGTCCCTGTTGTCCCCAAGGACACCTTGAGGAGGGGTCTCTGTCCCTGTTGTCCCCAAGCACACCTTGAGGAGGGGTCTCTGTCCCCGGTGTCCCCTGATTTCTGTCCCCTGTGTCCCCAAGCACACCTTGAGGAGGGGTCTCTGTCCCCAGTGTCCCCTGATTTCTGTCCCCTGTGTCCCCAAGCACACCTTGAGGAGGGGTCTCTGTCCCTCTGTCCCTGATGTCCCCTGACCTCTGTGTCCCTGTTGTCCCCAAGGCATGCAGGGCTCCACCCCCCTGGACGTGGCGGCCGCCTCCGTCATCGACAACAACGAGCTGGCGCTGGCCCTCAAGGAGCAGGACCTGGAGAAGGTGGGGACAGCCCTGTGTCACCCCTGCGTCACCTCAATGTCCCCCTGGTGTCCCCTGATGTCCCCGGTGTCCCCTCGTACCTGGCGAGCTGCGGGCTGCAGAGCTGCCCCATGCTGCTGTACCCCAAAACCCTCTGTGTCCCCTGTGTCCCCATGTCCCCTGTGTCCCCTGATGTCCCCTCATGTCCCCGGTGTCCCCTGGGGCAGGTGGTGAGGTACCTGGCGAGCTGCGGGCTGCAGAGCTGCCCCATGCTGCTGTGCCCCAAAACCCTCTGTGTCCCCTGGTGTCCCCTCATGTCCCTCTGTGTCCCCCCATGTCCCCTGATGTCCCCGGTGTCCCCCGGGGCAGGTGGTGACGTACCTGGCGAGCTGCGGGCTGCAGAGCTGCCCCATGCTTGATGGTCAGCCCAAAACCCATGTGTCCCCTGGTGTCCCCCGCATGGGTCCCCCCATGTCCCTGATGTCCCCTGATGTCCCCGGTGTCCCCCCCAGGTGTCCCCTGGTGACCCCTGGTGTCCACCATGGGCTGCAGAGCTGCCCCATGCTGCTGGGGTCCCCCC
This sequence comes from Emberiza elegans, assembly GCA_024865655.1. Lineage (NCBI taxonomy): Eukaryota > Metazoa > Chordata > Aves > Passeriformes > Fringillidae > Emberiza > Emberiza elegans. Next base: position 1,256,431 of record JALJVW010000143.1, on the reverse strand, counting down.
TGTGTCCCTCCGCTGCCCCCATGGGTGAGAAGTACCTGGACTTCCATCGGCTTTGCCATCTTTGTCATGGTGAGACACCCCAGGTGTCCCCAGGCGCCCCTCAGGTGTCCCCAGGTGTCCCTGTTTCCCCTCAAGGGACCTCCCTGTGTCCCCCTCCGTGCCCCTCATGGTTTGTACCTGGACTTCCATCGGCTTTGCCATCTTAGTCATTGGTCCTGACCCCCAGGTGTCCCTCAGGTGTCCCTCAGGTGTCCCCAGGTGTCCCTCAGGTGTCCCTGTTTCCCTCATGGGACCTCCCAGGTGTCTCCCTGTCCCCTCCTGTGGGTTTGTGTTTTGGGGGTCTTTTTAGGGTCCCTTTTACTGAGTTTTGGGGTCCTGTTCCTCCAGGGGAGAGCAGGGAGGAGAACCCAACTGGAGGTTCTCAGTTGGGTTCTCCAGGACTCCCTGTGCTGGAGGTTTTGGGGTTTTTAGTGGGGGTTCCCTGGTTTGGGGATTTTTCGGGTTTGTGTTTTGGGAACTCTGGGGTGTCCCTGTGACCTTTGGGGTGCCGTTCCCCAGGGGAGAGTGTGGAGGAGAATCCCAGCGTGGTGGTGCGGCTGCTGATCGGGACTCCCTGTGCTGGGGGTTTTTGCGGTTCCCTGTTTTAGAGATTTTGGGATTCCCTGTTACAGGGGTTTTTGGGTTTGTGTTTCGGGAACTCTGGGGTGTCCCTGTGACCCTTGGGGTCCTTTCCCCAGGGGAGAGCGTGGAAGAGAACGCCAACGTGGTGGTGCGGCTGCTGATCCAGGACTCCCTATTTTAGGGGTTTTAGTGGTTTTAGGGGTTTTTGGGGTTTTTGTTTTGGGAACTCTGGGGTGTCCCTGTGACCTTTGGGTGCCGTTCCCCAGGGGAGAGCATGGAGGAGAACACCAACGTGGTGGTGTGGCTGCTGATCCAGGACTCCCTATTTTAGGGGTTTTAGTGGTTTTAGGGATTTTTTTTGTGTGTGTTTTGGGAGCTCTGGGGTGTCCCTGTGAGTTTTGGGGTCCCGTTGCCCAGGGGAGAGCGTGGAGGAGAACGCCAACGTGATGGTGCGGCTGCTGATCCAGGACTCCCTGTGCTGGGGGTTTTTGGGGTTCCCTGTTTTAGGGATTTTTCGTGTGTGTGTTTTGGGAGCTCTGGGTGTCCCTGTGACCTTTGGGGTGCCGTTGCCCAGGGGAGAGCGTGGAGGAGAACACCAACGTGGTGGTGCAGCTCTGATCGGGACTCTCTGTTTTAGGGGTTTTAGGGACCGCCGGGGTTTTGGGTTTTTTTTGGGAACTCCTGGGGGTCCCTGTGACCTGGGGGGGATTGGGATGGGGCCCTGCAACCCCAGGGAGAGCCTGGAGAAGAAGGCCAAGCAGTGGGGTGGGAGTGTGGGAATCCGGAGAACCCCCGGAATGGGAATGAGAATGGGGGAGGGGTTTGGGATGGGGACCCACCCGGCCGCCATCCAGGACGCCCTGAGCATTGCCCAGGACCCCGGATTGGGGGGATTGGGTCCTGAGGAATGGAGGAGGAGGGATTGGGATGGGGCCCTGGGGTTGGGAGTGGGTGGGAGTGGGATTGGGATGGGAATGGGAATGGGAATGGGAATGGGAATGGGAATGGGAATGGGAATGGGAATGGGAATGGGATTGGGATTGGGTTTGGGATGGGGACCCTGCCCGGGACGGGCCCAGTGGCTGCAGGGAGAGGAGGCTGTGAGCAGTGGGGTTGGGAATGGGTGGGTTTGGGATTGGGATTGGGATTGAGAATGGGATTGGGATGGGGATCCTGCCAGGGATGGGCCCAGTGGCTGCAGGGAGAGAAGGCCGTGAGCACCGGGAGTGGGATTGGGATGGAATTGGGTAGGATTGGGATGGGGACCCCGCATGGGATGGGCCCAGCAGCCACAGGGAAAGGAGGCCATGAGCACCGGAATTGGTGTTGGGACTGGGATTGGGTGGGACTGGGATGAGGATTGGGAATGGGATTGGGTGGGGTTGGGAATGGGATTGGGAATGGGAATGGGATTGGGTGGGGTTGGGAATGGGAATGGGAATGGGAATGGGAATGGGAATGGGAATGGGAATGGGAATGGGATTGGGTGGGGTTGGGAATGGGATTGGGTAGGGTTGAGAATGGGAATGGGATTGGAAATGGGAATGAGACTGGAAATGGGATTGGGTGAGGTTGGGAATGGAATTGGGATTTGGAATGGAACTGGGGTGAGGATGCGGATGAAGATGAGGATGAGGATGGGGATGAGGTGTCCATGATGAGAAATCCGAGTGAGGATGAAAACAGGAATGCCAGCGGGCATCAAGCCGTGAATGAAAGGGGGATGAAGATGGGCTGGAATGGGGTGGGCTGAGGATGACAACACTGGGACGGCCTGGGGGGACCCCAGGGTGACCCCAGACCCTTCAGACCCCCCCCCGTTCCCCCCCAGGTTCGGGCCCGAGGAGCCCCCCGAGGAGAACCGGGTGCACCTGGGCCACGCCATCATGTCCTTCTACGCCGCCCTCATCGACCTGCTGGGCCCCTCTGAGCCCCGAGATGCACGGGACGGACCTGGGGGCTTGGGGGCTCACGGGGTCCTGGGGGTCAGGACTCGGGGTGTGACCCCCCCCCCCTCCTGTGTGACCCCCCACAGCTGATCCAGGCGGGGAAGGGGAGGCCCTGCGGATCCGGCCATCCTCGCTCGCTCGTCCCTCCGAGGACCTGGTGGGGATCATCAGCCTCCCCTGCAGATCCCGGCGCTGGGAAAAGGTGGGGGGGTCCCCCCTGGGGGTCTGGGATGGGGACACCCCCCCAAAATGTGGGGACTGGGATGGGGGGACACCCCAAAATGTGGGATGGGACACCCCAAAATGGTGGGGGGATCATCAGCCTCCCCCTGCAGATCCCGGCGCTGGGAAAAGGTGGGGAGGGGTCCCCGAACCTGGGATGGGGGACACCCCAAAATGTGGGGACTGGGGTGGGGGTCATCAGCCTTGGGGGCTATTTGGGGAGTTTTGGGGTGCCCTGAGTTTTGGGGTCCCGCAGATGGGAACGTGGTGGAGCCCCCCATGGCCACCAGCCGGGCTGGGCTGAGGGGCTCTGGGACCCCAGGATTTGGGGGCGTTCCCAGCTGTTTTAAGGTTTGGGGCTGTCTGGGGAGGTTTGGGGTGCCCTGAGTTTTGGGGTCCCGCAGATGGGAACCTGGTGGAGCCCCGTATGGCCGCCAGCTAGGCTGGGGGCTCTGGGGACACCAGGATTTGGGGGAATTTCTGGCTGTTTTAGGGTTTGGGGCTGTCTGGGGAGGTTTGGGGTGCCCTGAGTTTTGGGGTCCCGCAGATGGGAACGTGGTGGAGCCCCGTATGGCCGCCAGCTTCGTCCCCGAGCACAAGGCGCCCATGGTGCTGTTCCTGGACCGCGTTTATGGGGTGCAGAACCAGGAGTTCCTGCTCCACGTGCTGGAAGTGGGCTTCCTGCCCGACATGCGCGCGGCCGCCTCGCTGGACACGGTGAGGGGCACCCCAAAACCCCCCGGGGCTCCCCAAAACTCCCTACAGGGTTCAGTGGGCCTGCAGCAGGGGCCTTGGGTCTGCCCTGTTCCCTCCTGTGGGTCTGGGATCCCCCAAATATTCCCCATGGGATGGATTTGGGATCACCCCAAATCTTCCCTGTTTGATCCCCCAAATCTTCCATATGGGATGGATTTGGGGTCACCCCAAATCTTCCCTGTTTGATCCCCCAAATCTTCCATATGGGATGGATTTGGGGTCACCCCAATCTTCCCTGTTTGATCCCCCAAATCTCCCCCATGGAACGGATATGGGGTCACCCCAATCTTCCCTGTTGACACCCCCCCAAATCTCCCCTGTGGGATGGATTTGGGATCACCCCAATCTTCCCTGTTTGGCCCCCCCAAATCTCCCCCATGGGTTCCCTCTTTGATCCCCCAAATCTTCCCCCATGGGATGGATTTGGGGTCACCCCAAATCTTCCCTGTTTGATCCCCCAAATCTTCCATATGGGATGGATTTGGGATCACCCCAATCTTCCCTGTTTGACCCCCCCAAATGTCCCCCATGGGTTCCCTCTGTGACCCCCCCAAATCTCCCCATGGGTTCCCTCTTTGACGCCCCAAATATTTCCTATGGGATGGATTTGGGGTCACCCCAATCTTCCCTGTTTGACGCCCCAAATCTCCCACACGGGACACATCCCCGACCTCCCCCCATGGGACACCCGTGCCCCCTGTCCCCACGTCCCCTCAGGGTGTGTCCCCACCCCGTGACCCCCCCCGTGTCCCCCCCAGGCGACGTTCAGCACGACGGAGATGGCGCTGGCGCTGAACAGGTACCTGTGCCTGGCGGTGATGCCGCTCATCACCAAGTGCGCGCCGCTCTTCGCGGGCACCGAGCACCGCGCCATCATGGTGGACTCCATGCTGCACACCATCTACCGCCTGTCGCGCGGCCGCGCCCTCACCAAGGCCCAGCGCGACGCCATCGAGGAGTGCCTCATGGCCCTCTGCAGGTGGGACCCCGAACCGGGCCCCAAAATGGCACCGTGCCCCCCACGGGTTGGCAGCTGGCACCAGAATCAACCCAACTCCTGTGGGGAACCCAACCGCGGTGGTCAACCCAGTCCAACCGCAGATGGCCAACCCAACCCAATCCCCATGGTCAACTCAACTGCCATGGTCAACCCAACCGCCATGGTCAGCTCAACTGCCATGGTCAACCCAACCCACCCACCATGGTCAACCCAACCGCCATGGTCAACTCAACTGCCATGGTCAACTCAACTGCCATGGCCAACCCAACCACCATGGTCAACCCAACCCAACCGCCATGGCCAATCCAACCCAACCACCATGGCTAACTCAACTGCCATGGTCAACCCAACCCAACCGCCATGGCCAACCCAACTGCCATGGCCAACCCAACCGCCATGGTCAACCCAACTGCCATGGCCAACCCAACCGCCATGGCCAACCCAACCCAACCGCCATGGCCAACCCAACCGCCATGGTCAACCCAGCCCAACCACCATGGCCAACCCAACTGCCATGGCCAACCCAACCGCCATGGTCAACCCAACCCAACCACCATGGTCAATTCAACCGCCATGGTCAACCCAACTGCCATGGTCAACCCAACTCAATCCCCATGGTCAACCCAACCCAATCCCCATGGTCAACTCAACTGCCATGGTCAACCCAACCGCCATGGTTGACCCAGCCCAACCACCATGGTCAACACAACCGTCATGGTCAACTCAACTGCCATGGTCAACCCAACCCAATCCCCATGGTCAACCCAACCCAACCACCATGGCCAACTCAACCACCATGGTCAACTCAACTGCCATGGTCAACCCAACCGCTATGGTCAACTCAACTGCCATGGTCAACCCAACCACTATGGTCAACCCAGCCCAATCCCCATGGTCAACTCAACCACCATGGCCAACCCAACCGCCATGGTCAACCTAACCCAACCCAACCACCATGGCCAACCCAACTGCCATGGTCAGCCCAACCCCCGTGGTCAACTCAACCCCCATGGTCAACTCAACTCTTACAGCCAACCCAATCCCCATGGTTAACCACCATGGTCAGCCCAACCACCATGGCCAACTCAGCCTCCATGGCCAACCCAACTCTCAAGGCCAACCCAACTGCCATGGTCAACTCAACGGCCACGGCCGCCCGAGTCCCACGCCAGCCAATCCCTGTGTCGCTCCCCAAGGCCCAGCGTGACCCCACCGAGTGTCCCACAGTGCTCTCAGGTGAACCCCGAACCCCCTGACCCCCCCCATTGCCCCCCAGGTACATCCGCCCCTCCATGCTGCAGCACCTCCTGCGCCGCCTGGTCTTCGACGTCCCCATCCTCAACGAGTTCGCCAAGATGCCCCTCAAGGTGAGCCCCGGGGGCGTCGCCGTGCGCTGACCCCCCCAGAGCGACCGCCAGAGTGACGGCGCCGTGTCCCCGCAGCTGCTGACCAACCACTACGAGCGCTGCTGGAGGTACTACTGCCTGCCCAGCGGCTGGCCCAACATGGGCGTCAGCTCCGAGGAGGAGCTGCACCTCACCAGGAAGCTCTTCTGGGGCATCTTCGACTCCCTGGCGCACAAGGTGGGGTCACACCTGAGGGGGGACGCACCTGGGGGAGAGTGACACACCTGGGGGACACACCTGGGGGAGGGACACACCTGGGAGGGACACACCTGGGGGACACACCTGGGGGGGAGTGACACACCTGGGGGACACACCTGGGGGGCACACACCTGAGGGACACACCTGGAGTGACACACCGGGGGGGGAGGGACACACCGGGGGGGGAGGGACACACCTGAGGGACAGACCTGGGGGGGAGTGACACACCTGGGGGGGAGTGACACACCTGAGGGACACACCTGGGTGTGGTGGTGGTGGGGATGGGGCGGTGGTGGGACACCTGGGGATGGGACACACCTGGGGGGGATGTGGAGAGGTTGGGGTGGGGGTGATGGGGATGTGGGGACAGAGGGGACATTGGGACACGGAGCTGGGGGTGATGGGGACGTGGGGATGGAGATGGTGGGGACATGGTGGTGGTGACATGGGGACATGGGGATGGTCATACTGGGGATGTGGGGGTGGTGACACTGGGGGGACATGGGGATGGTGGCACTGGGGACATGGACATGGGTATGGTGGCCCTGCTGCCACAGGGCTGGTGACACTGGGGACATGGAGATGGTCACAATGGGGACAAGGGCATGATGACACTGGGAGCATGGACATGGTGACACTGGGGACATGGGGATGATGACCCTTGGCGGACACGGGGCTGGTGCCTGTGGTGGCACTGGTGGCACTGGTGCTACAGTGATGATGACACTGGGAGATCATGGGGCTGGTGTCACCGGTGCCACAGGGATGATGACACTGGGGGAACATGGGGATGGTCATACTGGGGACATGGGGATGATGACACTGGAGGAGCACGGCGCTGGCGCCTGTGGTGGCCCTGGTGACACTGGTGCCACACCGATGGTGACACCGAGGGAACATGGGGCTGGTGCCTGTGGTGGCCCTGGTGACACTGGTGTCACAGGGATGGTGACCTGGCCCTGGTGTCACTGGTGACACCCGAGGAACATGGTGGTGCTGGTGGCCCTGGTGACACCGTTGTCACAAGGATGGTGACACTGGAGGATCACGGGGCTGGTGCCTGTGGTGGCCCTGGTGACACCGGTGTCACAGGGATGGTGACACCGAGGGAGCATGGCGCTGGTGCCCGTGGTGGCCCTGGTGTCACCGGTGTCCCCTGTCCCCGCAGAAGTTCGAGGCCGAGCTCTACAAGCTGGCCATGCCGTGTCTCTGCGCCATCGCCGGCGCGCTCCCGCCCGACTACGTGGACGCCAGCTACTCGTCCCGCACCGAGAAGAAGGCCTCGGTGGACGCCGAGGGCAACTTCGACCCCAAACCTGTCGAGACCCTCAAGTAGGGCTCCCACAGACCCTCCCTGAGCCAGCACGAGCCCCCCGACCCTGTGTGTGCTCATGGAGAGCTCCCAACCCCATCCAGATCCTCATGGAGAACCCCCAGCCCCATCCATCCTCATCCAGAGCCCCCCATCCTCATCCAGATCCTCATGGAGACCCCCTGACCCCACCCATCTTCATCCAGACCCACCCATCCTCATCCAGATCCTCATGGAGATCCCCAACCCCATCCAGATCCTCATGGAGAGCCCCCGAGCCCCATCTGTGCTCATGGAGTGCCCCCAGCCCCATCCAGATCCTCATGGAGACCCCCTGACCCCACCCATCTTCATTCAGACCCACCCATCCTCATCCAGATTCTCATGGAGAGCCCCAACTCCATCCCTCCTCATCCAGAAACCCCCAACTTGTCCATCCTCTTCCTCATCCTCATGGAGACCCCTCCCCCATCCATCCTCATCCTCATGGAAAGCCCGATCCTCATCCATCCTCATCCTCGTGGAGACCCCTCCCCAGTCCATCCTCATCCTCATGGAGACCCCCACCCTCTCCCAGACGCCCCAGCCCCATCCGGGCCCCCATGGGGTTCATCCATCCTCATCCTCGTGTGTCCCCCTGACCCCAATGTCCCCCCTGACCCCGGTGTCCCCCCGTGTCCCCCCCAGTGTCATCATCCCCGAGAAGCTCGACGGTTTCATCAACAAATACGCCGAGTACACGCACGAGAAGTGGGCCTTCGACAAGGTGGGGACCCCCCGTCCCAGACCCCTGGGACACCCCCGGGACCCCCCGGGACCCCCCAGACCCCTGGGACACCCCCCTGAGCCCCCCCAGATCTGCACAACCCCGGAGCTGCTCCAGCTCCACCGAGCATCCGGGACCCTCAACCCTTGGTGACCCCCCCCAAATCTCTGTTGTCCCCCCCAAATCTCTGTTGTCACCCCCAAATCTCCTCTGTCCCCCCCCTCCGATGTCCCCAAGCCCCCCTGACTTGTGTCCCCCCACCCAGATCCAGAACAATTGGACTTTTGGGGAGACCGTGGATGAAGAAGCCAAAACCCACCCGATGCTGAGACCCTACAAAACCTTTTCTGAGAAGGTACCACGGGACCCCCGGGACCCCCCAAACCCAGGGGGACACCCCCAGACCCAGAGGGACCCCCAAACCCAGAGGGACCCCCCAAACCCAGGGGGACACCCCCAGACCCAGGGGGACACCCCCAAACCCGGGGGGACACCTCCAGGACCAGGAGGTCTCTCCTGGTGGCCACCAAGACCATGCTGGCAGCCCCCAACCCCTTCCCTCCTCCTCCTCCTCATGGACCCCCCCAAACCCCCCGATTTTGGGGTGCCCCCTGACCTCCCCCCGACCCTCCAGACCCAGAGGGACCCCCCAAACCCAGAGGGGCCCCCCAAACCCGGGGGGACACCCCCAAACCCCCCAGGACCAGGAGGTCTCTCCTGGTGGCCACCAAGACCACATTGGGAGCCCCCATCCCCTTCCCTCCTCCTCCTCCTCCATGGAGCCCCCCCAAGCCCCTCGATTTTGGGGTGCCCCCTGACCCCCCCTGACCCAGAGGGACCCCCCAAACCCAGGAGGACACCCCCAAACCCGGGGGGACACCCCCAAACCCCCCAGGACCACGAGGTCACCCAGTGGCCACCAAGACCACATTGGGAGCCCCCATCCCCTTCCCTCCTCCTCCTCACGGACCCCCCCCCCCAAGCCCCCCGATTTTGGGGTGCCCCCTGACCCCCCCTGACCCAGAGGGACCCCCAAACCCAGGAGGACACCCCCAAACCCGGGGGACAGCCCCAAACCCCCCAGGACCACGAGGTCACCCAGTGGCCACCAAGGCCACGCTGGCAGCCCCCATCCCCTTCCCTCCTCCTCACGGACCCCCCCTCCCCCAAGCCCCCCGATTTTGGGGTGCCCCCTGACCCCCCCCGACCCTCCAGACCCAGAGGGACCCCCCAAACCCAGAGGGAACCCCCAAACCCGGGGGGACACCCCCAAACCCCCCAGGACCAGGAGGTCTCTCCTGGTGGCCACCAAGGCCACGCTGGCAGCCCCCATCCCCTTCCCCTCCTCCTCCTCACGGACCCCCCCCCCCAAGCCCCCCGATTTTGGGGTGCCCCCTGACCCCCCCTGACCCAGAGGGACCCCCCAAACCCAGGAGGACACCCCCAAACCCGGGGGACAGCCCCAAACCCCCCAGGACCACGAGGTCACCCAGTGGCCACCAAGGCCACGCTGGCAGCCCCCATCCCCTTCCCTCCTCCTCCTCCTCATGGAGCCCCCCCCACCCAAGCCCCCCGATTTTGGGGTGCCCCCTGACGCCCCCCGACCCCCCAGGACAAGGAGATTTACCGGTGGCCCATCAAGGAGTCCCTCAAGGCCATGCTGGCCTGGGAGTGGACGGTGGAGAAGGCGCGCGAGGGCGAGGACGAGCGCACAGAGAAGAAGAAAACGCGAAAAATCTCCCAAAACGCCCAGGTGGGACCCCAAAAACACCTCGGGAGGGGCGTGGGGGTGCCCCAAAAATCAGCTGGGGGGGGTCAGGGGTGTGTGGAGCACCCCAAAATCACTCGGGGAAAGGTGGGGGGGGGGGTCAGGGGTGTGCAGAGCACCCCAAAATCACTCGGGGGAGGTGGGGGGGGTCAGGGGTGTGTGGAGCACCCCAAAATCACCTCGGGGAAGGTGGGGGGGGGTCAGGGGTGTGTGGAGCACCCCAAAATCACTCGGGGAAAGGTGGGGGGGGGTCAGGGGTGTGCAGAGCACCCCAAAATCACCTCGGGAAAGGTGGGGGGGGGGTCAGGGGTGTGCGGAGCACCCCAAAATCACTCAGGGAAAGGTGGGGGGGGTCAGGGGTGTGTGGAGCACCCCAAAATCACTCGGGGGAGGTGGCGGGGGGGAGGAAGGAGACCCCAAAATATTGGGGTGCCCCTGACCCCCCCCATGTCACCCCCCCTCTCCCCAGGCCACCTACGACCCCTCCCATGGGTACAGCCCCCAGCCCGTGGACCTGAGTGGGGTCACTCTGTCCAGGGAGCTGCAGGTGAGGGTCCCAGTGTCCCCCCAGTGTCACCCCAGTGTCACCCAGTGTCCCCCCAATGTCACCCAGGGTCACCCAATGTCACCCCCAGGGTCACCCAGTGTTCCCCAGTGTCACCCAGGGTCACCCAGTGTCCCCCAATGTCACCCCAGTGTCACCCAGTGTCACCCCAGGGTCACCCCAGCGTCACCCAATGTCACCCAGTGTCACCCCAGGGTCACCCCAGTGTCACTCAATGTCCCCCAATGTCACCCCAGTGTCCCCCAGTGTCACCCCAGTGTCCCCCCAATGTCACCCCATGTCACCCAATGTCACCCAGTGTCCCCCCAATGTCACCCAGTGTCCCCCCAGTGTCACCCCAATGTCCCTCCTGTCCTCCTGAGACCCCCAAATCTCCTCACAATGTCCCCCCCCCTTGTCCCTTGCTGTGTCCCCCTGTGTCACCTCCTGTGTCCCCAATGTCAACCCATGGCGAGCCCGGGGGTGGCCCCCTAAAACCACCCCAAAACCCCCTGAAATCCCCCCAAATCTCTCCTAAAACCACCCCAAATCCCCCCTAAAACCACCCCAAATCCCCCCTAAAACCACCCCAAAACCCCCTGAAATCCCCCCAAATCTCTCCTAAAACCACCCCAAAACCCCCTGGAATCCCCCCAAATCTCTCCTAAAACCACCCCAAATTCCCCCAAATCCCCCAAAAACCACCCCAAATCCCCCTTAAAACCACCCCAAATCCCCCTTAAAACCACCCCAAATCCCCCAAAAACCACCCCAAAGTCCCCCAGATTGCTCCTAAAACCACCCCAAATCTCCCCTAAAACCACCCCCAAATTCCCCCTAAAACCACCCCAAATCCCCCCAAATCTCTTCTAAAACCACTTGGCAAATCCCCCTTAAAACCTCCCCAAATCCCCTAAAACCACCCCAAGGTTAAACCCCCCCCCCAAATGACCCCCAAATCCCCCAAAACCACCCCAAAGTCCCCCAGCTTGAGGCCAAGGTGAGACCCCCCCAAATCCCCTAAAACCACCCCAAACTGGGCCAGGTGAGAAACCACCCCAAATTGGGGGGTCCCCAAAGCCCAGGGGCAAATCCCCTGGGACCACTCCCAAATTGGGGGTTCTCCTAAACACCCCCCCCCCAAATCCCTAAAACCAGGAAAATTCCAGGGTGTCCATTTGAGATTTGGGGTTCCCCAAGCCCCTTTGGGGGTTCCAAATGGTTGGGGGTCCCAGGGTGGTTTGGGGGATCCAAGGGTGGAGAATTTGGGGTTCAAAGAAGGTTTGGGGCTGGAGGCCAAGGGTGAGACCCCACCCCAAATTGGGGGGGACCCCCGGGACACCCCCAAGCCCAGGGGAGCTGGAGGCCAAGGGTGAGACCCCTCCCCAAATTGGGGTGACACCCCTGGGACACCCCCAACCCCAGAGCGCGACCCCAGCCCCAAATGGGGGTCCAGGGTGTGATTTGGGGCGGGGGTCCCAAGTGTTTTTTGGGGGGTTCCAGGGTGTTGATTTGGGGGGTCCAGGGTGTAATTTGGGGGTTCCAAGGGGAAGATTTGGGGTCTCCATGGGGTGGATTTGGGGGTTCCAAGGGGTGGATTTGGGGGTTCCATGGGGTGGATTTGGGGGTTCCATGGGGTGGATTTGGGGTTCCAAGGGGGGTTGGGGGTTCCCAAGGGGTGATTTGGGGGTTCCAAGGGGTGGTTTGGGGGTTCCATGGGGTGGATTTGGGGTTCCATGGGGTGGATTTGGGGGTTCCAAGGAGGAGATTTGGGGGTCCCAAGGGGTGGATTTGGGGTTCCATGGGGTGGATTTGGGGGTTCCATGGAGTGGATTTGGGGGTTCCGTGGGGTGGATTTGGGGTTCCATGGGGTGGATTTGGGGGTCCCAAGGAGGAGATTTGGGGGTCCCAAGGGGTGGATTTGGGGGTTCCATGGGGTGGATTTGGGGTTCCATGGGGTGGATTTGGGGGTCCCAAGGAGGAGATTTGGGGTTCCATGGGGTGGATTTGGGGGTTCCAAGGGGTGGATTTGGGGGTTCCAAGGGGTGGATTAGGGGTCTCCATGGGGTGGATTTGGGGTTCCATGGGGTGGATTTGGGGGTTCCATGGGGTGGATTTGGGGGTTCCAAGGAGTGGATTTGGGGGTTCCATGGAGTGGATTTGGGGTTCCAAGGAGTGGATTTGGGGGTTCCATGGGGTGGATTTGGGGTTCCAAGGGGTGGATTTGGGGTTCCAAGGGGTGGATTTGGGGGTCCCAAGGGGTGGATTTGGGGTTCCATGGGGTGGATTTGGGGGTTCCAAGGGGTGGATTTGGGGGTTCCAAGGGGTGGATTTGGGGGTTCCATGGGGTGGATTTGGGGGTTCCAAGGGGTGGATTTGGGAGCTCCAAGGGGTGGATTTGGGGTTCCATGGGGTGGATTTGGGAGCTCCATGGGGTGGATTTGGGGGTTCCATGGGGTGGATTTGGGGTTCCATGGGGTGGATTTGGGGGCTCCATGGGGTGGATTTGGGAGCTCCATGGGGTGGATTTGGGGGCTCAAGGGGTGGATTTGGGGGTCCCAAGGGGTGGATTTGGGGGTTCCATGGGGTGGATTTGGGGTTCCAAGGGGTGGATTTGGGGGTTCCAAGGGGTGGATTTGGGGGTTCCATGGAGTGGATTTGGGGGTTCCAAGGGGTGGATTTGGGAGCTCCAAGGGGTGGATTTGGGGGTTCCATGTGGTGGATTTGGGAGCTCCATGGGGTGGATTTGGGGTTCCATGGGGTGGATTTGGGGTTCCATGGGGTGGAGTTGGGAGCTCCATGGGGTGGATCTGGGGTCTCCAAAGCTGCTTTGGGGCGCAGGAGGGGGGTCCCACCCGCTGCTGGTGCCCTACGACACGCTGACGGCCAAGGAGAAGGCGCGGGACCGCGAGAAGGCCCAGGAGCTGCTCAAGTTCCTGCAGCTGCACGGATACGCCGTCACCCGGTGAGGGGACGCCCCAAAACCGCCCCTGGGCACCCCAAAATGACCCCCCAGGAACAGCTGGGACCCCAACGGGAGCCTGGCCGGGACTGGGGAGGGAACTGGGGGTCCTGGGAGGGTCTAAAAACCCCAAAATCCCCAAATTCAGGAGGGGGTCAGGGAGTGGGAGGGTGCCAGGGGTCCAGGTATTGGGGGGGCTCCAAAATCTCCCCAAAATCCCTTCAAAATCCCCCCAGAATCTCCAGGGAGAGCCCAAATTCAGAGGGGATCAGGGAGTGGGGGATGCTAGGGGTCCAGGAGGGATCCTTGGAATGCCCCCTGTGCCCCAAAATCCCCCTGAAATCCCCCCAAAATCTCCCTAAAATGCCCTCAAAATCTCCCCTAAATCTCCCTAAAATTCCCCCAAAAGCTCCCTAAAATCCCTCCAAAATTTCTCTAAAATCTCCCCAAAATCCTCCCCTAAATCTCCCAAAAATTCCCCAAAACTCCCTAAAATCCCTCTGAAATTTCTCTAAAATCCCTCCAAAATCCCCCTGAAATCCCTCCAAAATCTCCCTAAAATTTCCCCAAAATCTCCCTAAAACCCTCCAAAATTTCTCTAAAATCCCCTCAAAATTCCCCTCAAAATCCCTCAATATTCCACCTAAAATCCCCCCAAAACCTCCCTAAAATTCCCCCCGAAATCTCCCTAAAATCCCCTCAAAATTCCCCCCAAATCCCCCCAAAATCTGGGGGTGACCCCAACATTTGCAGCGCTCGGGGCTGGTGGGCGTGCAGGGGGGCTCGGGGGGGATTTGGGGAGGGGGTGCTGAGTTTTGGGGTCCCCCCCGTGGCAGGGGGCTCAAGGACATGGAGCTGGACACGTCGTCCATCGAGAAGCGCTTCGCCTTCGGCTTCCTGCAGCAGCTGCTGCGCTGGATGGACATCGCCCAGGAGTTCATTGCTCACCTGGGTGAGACCCCCAAACCCCGGGGGGCACCCCAAAATCCCGGGGGACACCTTCAGATCCCCCCAAATTCCTGTGAGTCCCCCAAATCCTCTGTGAGTCCCCCAGCCCATGGATGGACATCGCCCAGGAGTTCATTGCTCACCTGGGTGAGACCCCCAAATCCTGGGGGCACCCCCAGACCCCCAAACCCCCTGAATTTTCCCTGATCCCCTGGGAGCCCCCAAATCCTCTGGGAGTCCCCCAAATCCCCTGGGAGCCCCCCAAATCCCCTGGGAGCCCCCCAAATCCTATGGGAGTCCCCCAGATCCTAGGGGCGTCCCCCAAATCCTATGGGAGTCCCCCAAATCCCCTCTCAGTTCCCCCAGCCCTTGGCTGGACGTGGCCCAGGAGTTCATTGCTCACCTGGGTGAGACCCCAAATCCTGGGGGGCACCCCAAAACCCGGGGGACACCTTCAGACCCCCAAAAATCCCTGTGAGTCCCCCAAATCCTCTGTGAGTCCCCCAGCCCTTGGATGGACATCACCCAGAAGTTAATTTTGGTGAGACCCCAAATCCTGAGGTTCACCCCCCAAATCCTGGGAGTCACCCCCAAAATCCCGGGAGTCACCCCAAAATCTCGGGAGGAACCTTCAGATCCCCCCAAATCCCTGTGAGCCCCCCAAATCCCCTGGGAGCTCCCCAAATCCCTTGGCTGGCCATTGCCCAGGAGCTCATTTTGGTGAGACCCCAAATCCTGGGGGACAATCCCCAAAATCCCGGGGGTCACCCCCAAAACCCGGGGGACACCTTCAGACCCCCCCAAACCCCTGTGAGCCCCCCAAATCCTATGGGAGTCCCCCAAATCCTCTGGGAGCCCCCCAAATCCCATGGGAGTTCCCCCATCCCTTGGTTGGCCATTGCCCAGGAGCTCATTTTGGTGAGACCCCAAATCCCGGGGGACAATCCCCCCCAAATCCCGGGGTCACCCCAATCCCACGGGACCCCCCAGGACCCCCCCTGACCCCCATTTCCCCCCCAGAGGCCGTGGTCAGCAGCGGGAGGGTGGAGAAATCCCCCCACGAGCAGGAGATCAAGTTCTTCGCCAAGGTCGGGGGGACCCCAAAAACGGGGAGGGGGCGCCCCAAAAATGGGGAGGGGACACCCCAAAATGGGGGAATACCCCAAAAATGGGGAGGGGACACCCCAAAATGGGGGAATACCCCAAAAATGGGGGAATACCCCAAAAATGGGGGGACACCCCAAAAACGGGGAGGGGGCACCTCAAAATCAGGGATGGGACACCCAAAATCAGGGAGGAGACGCCCCAAAATCAGGGATGGGATGCACCAAAATCGGGGAGGGGATGCACCAAAATTGGGGAGGGGACACTCCAAAAATGGGGAGTGGGAACCCCAAAAATGCTTACAGGTTTTGGGAGGTGTTTATGGGTTCTTTGGTGTTTCTGTGGGGTATTTGAGGTTTCTTACAGGTTTTGGGACGTGTTTATGGGTTCTCTGGGGTTTTTATGGGTTCTTTGGGTTCTTTGGGGGTTCTTTGGGGTCTCTGTGGGGTATTTGAGGTCTCTGTGGGTTATTTGGGGGTCTCTGTGGGGCATTTGGGGTCTTTATGGGTTATTTGGGATTTCTGTGAGGGATTTGGGGTTCTTAAAGGTCTTGGGAGGTCTTTATGGGTTCTTTGGGGTCTCTGTGAGTTCTTTGGGATCTCTAAGGAGTATTTGGGGTCTCTGTGGGATATTTGGGGTTGCTTACAGGTTTTGGGAGGTGTTTATGGGTTCTTTGGTGTTTTTGTGGGGTATTTGGGATTTCTGTGGGGTATTTGGGATCTCTAAGGGGTATTTGGGGTTCTTAAAGGTTTTGGGAGGTCTTTATGGATTCTTTGGCATTTCGGTGGGGTATTTGAGGTTTCTGTGGGGTATGTGGTGTCTCTGTGGGGTATTTGGGAGTTTTGTGGGGTAATTAGGGTCTCTGTGGGGTATGTGGTGTCTCTGTGGGGTATTTGGTGTCTCTGCAGGGTATTTGGGGTTTCTGTGGGGTAATTAGGGTCTCTGTGGGGTATGTGGTGTCTCTGTGGGGTATTTGGTGTCTCTGCAGTTTTGGGGGGTGGGGGTGGGGTCTCTGTGGGGTATGTGGTGTCTCTGTGGGGTATTTGGTGTCTCTGCAGAGTATTTGGGGTTTCTGTGGGGTAATTAGGGTCTCTGTGGGGTATTTGGTGTCTCTGTGGGGTATTCGGGGTTTCTGTGGGGTAATTAGGGTCTCTGTGGGGTATGTGGTGTCTCTGTGGGGTATTTGGGGTCTCTGTGGGGTATTTGGTGTCTCTGTGGGTTCTTCGGGGTTTCTGTGGGGTAATTAGGGTCTCTGTGGGGTAATTAAGGTCTCTGTGGGGTACCCGCCCCCCCCGTGCATTTTTTGGGGTTCCCTGTGGGTTCTGGGGTCCCGCTGACCCCCCCGGTGCCCCCCCAGATCCTGCTGCCCCTCATCAACCAGTACTTCCACAACCACTGCCTCTATTTCCTGTCCACCCCGGCCCAGGTGCTGGGCAGCGGCGGCCACGCCTCCAACAAGGAGAAGGAGATGATCACCAGGTGGGACCCCAAAATCACCACAAAACCCCACAAAACCCCTGCAAAATCCCCCCTAAAATCCCACCCCAAAATCCCCCCAAAATCCCCACAAAACCCCACAAAACCCCTGCAAAATCCCCCCTAAACTCCCACCCCAAACCCCCCCAAAATCCCCACAAAACCCACCCCAAAATCCCTGCAAAATCCCCCAAAATCCCACCCCAAAATCCCCACAAAATCCCACCCCAAACCCCCCAAACCCCTGCAAACAAAATCCCCCAAAATCCCACCCCAAAACCCCCAAAATCCCACCCCAAAATCTCCTGAGTCCCAAATCCCACCCCAAAATCCCAACCCCCAAACCCCCCTAAAATCCCACCCCAATATCCCACCCCAAAATCCCACCCCAAAATCCCACCCCAAAATCCCCTTCAAAATCCCAAAATCCCACCCCAAAACCTCCTAAAATCCCAACCCCAAACCCAACCAAAATCCCACCCCAAAATCCCCCCCAAAAACCCACCCCAAACCCCAACCCCAAGCCCCAAACCCCCCAACCCCAAAATCCCCCCAAAATCCCACCCCAAAACCCCCCCCAAACCCCAGCCCAAAATCCCACCCATGCCCCCCCTGAGCCCCAAATCCCTACTGAGCCCCAAATCCCCCTGAACCCAAAATTCCACCGAGCCCAAAATCCCCCTGAGCCCCAAATCCCAACCCCAAAATCCCCTGAGCCCCAAATCCTCCCCAAAAATCCAAAAAGCCCAAATCCAAGCCCCAAAACCCCCTGAGCCCCAAATCCCACCCCAGAATCCCCCTGAGCCCCAAATCCCACCAAGCCCAAAATCCTCTGAGCCCAAAATCCCTGAGCCCCAAATCCCAACCCCAAAATCCCCCTGAGCCCCAAATCCCACCCCCAGGATGCCCCAAACCCCCAAATTCCTGGGATCCCCAGCCCCCTCCCCAGGGATTTGGGATTTTGGGGACCCCCCTGACCCCTCTGTGTCCCCACCTGGGGGTGTTTGGGGTTTTGGGGACCCCCCTGACCCCTTTCTGTCCCCCCCCCCCAGCCTGTTCTGCAAACTGGCCGCACTCGTCCGGCACCGCGTGTCCCTGTTCGGTAACTGGGGACACTGGGGGGACACTGGGGGGACACTGGGACACTGGTGTGACTGGGGACATTGAGGAGACACTGGGGAGACACTGGGGACATTGGGGGGGCACTGGGACACTGGGGTGACTGGGGACATTGAGGAGACACTGGGGACTCTGTGGGGGCACTGGGGGACACTGCGGACGCTGGGATGGACTGGGGACCCTGGGGACACTGTGGGGGGACTGTGGGACACTGGGGGGGGGTCACTGGGGACACTGGGATGGACTGGGGACACTGTAGGGGGACTGGAGACACTGGGGACACACTGGGGACACACTGTGGCCAGTGGTGGCACTGGGACACACTGGGGACACACTGAGGACACACTGGGGTCACACTGGGGGCACACTGGGGTCACACTGGGGACACACCGGGGCCAGCGGTGGCACTGTCCCCCCAGCTGATGTCCCTGTCCCCACCCAGGGACGGACGCCCCGGCCGTGGTGAACTGTCTGCTCATCCTGGCACGGTCCCTGGACGCCAGGTGGGGACAGCGGGGACACCGCGGCCACCTGGCCGTGTGTCCGTCCGTCCGTGTGTGTGTCAATGTGTCCCTGATGTCCCCAATGTCCCCGCTGTCCCCGCTGTCCCCGCTGTCCCCAATGTCCCCAATGTCCCTGATGTCCCCAATGTCCCTGATACCCCCAATGTCCCCAATGTCCCTGCTGTCCCCGACGTCCCCGATGTCCCCAATGTCCCCGCTGTCCCCAGTGTCCCCAGGATGGTGATGAAGTCAGGCCCCGAGATCGTCAAGGCCAGGCTGTGTCCCCGTGTCCCTGTGTCCCTGTGTCAGTGCCCATGTCCCCGATACCCCCAATGTCCCTGCTGTCCCCGATGTCCCCGATGTCCCTGCTGTCCCCAATGTCCCTGCTGTCCCCAACGTCCCCGCTGTCCCCGCTGTCCCCAATGTCCCTGCTGTCCCCAGTGTCCCTGCTGTCCCCAATGTCCCCGATGTCCCCGCTGTCCCCAGGACGGTGATGAAGTCGGGCCCCGAGATCGTCAAGGCCGGGCTGTGTCCCTGTGTCAGTGCCCATGTCCCCGATACCCCCAGTGCCCCCAATGTCCTGGATGTCCCTGCTGTCCGCAATGTCCCCGCTGTCCCCAATGTCCCCGCTGTCCCCAGGACGGTGATGAATGTCCCCAGATGTCCCTGCTATCCCCCTGTGTCCCTGTCCCCCGATCCCCCCACATCCCCAATGTCCCTGCTGTCCCCAATGTCCCCGCTGTCCCCGATGTCCCCAGGACGGTGATGAAGTCGGGCCCGAGATCATCAAGTCCCTATGTCAGGCCCATGGGATACCCCAATGTCCCCCGCTGTCCCTTCCCCAATGTCCCCTGAGTCCCCAATGTCCCTGCGTCCCTGCTGTCCCCAGGACATGGAAGTCGGGCCCCGAGATCAGGCCGGGGGTCCCCATGTCAGCTGTCCCTGATACCCCTGGGCCGGGGACCCCCGACCCAATGCCCCCCACCATGGGGTGATGTGGCCCTGAGAATGTCACCTGTGTCCCTCAGGTGGCCCATGTCCCTGATACCCCAATGTGCTCACCGCCCTCTTCGAGCACCTGGCCCCAGTCCCTGCTGTCCAGTTCCCCAGGGGACGAAGTCATCCGTGAGATGACAAGGGGGACCCTGGGGCCAGAGGGACAGAGGGTCCCGCTGGGATGGGGACAATGTCCCTGGACCCAATGGGACAGCAGGGACCCAGGTGGAGGGACAGTGGGGACCCGAGGACGTCAAGGCAGGGCTGCGCTCCTTCTTCGAGGACACAGGAGGGACAGGGAGGGCAGGGGGAGCAGCTGGGACAGGGACCCAGTGGGGACAGGGGTGGCCCCAATGGGACAGGGGACTGGTGCTCACCGACACGGGGACAGCAGGGATGGGGACAGTGGGGACAGGAGGACAGCAGGGACGGGAGGACAGTGGGGAGGGACAGAGGGCAGCAGGGACAGGGGGACAGAGGGACAGAGGGGACAGTGGGGACAGTGGGGGCAGGGGACAGCAGGGATGGGGACAGCGGGGACAGGGGGACAGCAGGGACAGGGGACAGTGGGGGGGGACACAGGGGACAGGGACAGTGGGATGGGGACAGAGGGACAGGGGACAACAGGGGGGGGACAGAGGGACAGTGGAGGGGACAGGGGGGACAGTGGGATGGCAGGGGAGATGGGAGGACAGCGGGAAGAACAAGGGGACAGGGGGACAGCAGGGGGACAGCAGGGACAGAAAGACAGGGGTACAGTGGGGACAGGAGGACAGCAGGGGGGACAACAGAGACAGGGGGACAGGGGACAGTGGGACAGCAGGACAGGGGGACAGCAGGACAATGGGGGACAGAGACGGGGGCAGGAAGACAGAGGAGACGGGGACACATTGGGGTCTGGGGACGTGGTGAGGACAAGGGGCTTGGGGACACAAGGACGTGTTGGGGACAGGGAGATAGGGGGACATTAAAGGGAGGTGGGGACAGGGACAGCAGGGACAGGGGACAGTTTGGGAGGGGACAGGGGACATGGGGACACGCTGGGGACACGCTGGGGACATGGGGGACAGGGGACAGCAGGGACAGGGGACAGTCCCCGAGGACAGTGGACAGGAGGGACAGCAGGGGGTCCTGGGGACAGTGGGGACAGCATCCTGGGCAGGGGACACAGGGACCTGGGGACCGGGGGGACAGGGGAACCTCGTGGACAGGTGGGGACCCCAAAACCCCATCAGGGGACCCCAAAAACCCCAGTGGGGGGACCCAGGGACAGCAGGGATGGGGACAGAAACCCACAGGGACAACAGGGGGACAGAGGGAAAAGGGACATCAGGAACCCCAAAAAAACCATCAGGGATGGCAAAACCTTGGGAGGATCCCAAAACTTTAGAAGGGGACCCCAAAACCTCAGGGGGACCACAAAACCCCCAGGGGGACCCCAAAACCCAGGGGGACCCCAAAACATCGAGGGGACCCCAAACCTCTGGACAGGGGACCCAAAACCCAGGGGAACCCCAAAACCCCGGGACAGAGGACACAGACCCCAGGGTCTCAGGGGAGAGACTGGACAGGGGCTTGGGGACACACACGTAGAACATGTTTTGGGTGGGGAGGACACCCAAAAACATGTTGGGGAGTCTGGGGGGACATTAAAGGGAGGTGGGGACAGGGGACACGTTTGGGAGGGTCAGGGACATGGGGACACGCTGGGGACATGCTGGGGACATGGGGACAGCTGGTGACACCGCTGTCCCCGCAGTGGATGACGTGCAGGTGTCCTGTTACCGCATCCTGTGCAGCATCTACAGCCTGGGCACCGCCCGCGGGCCCCTCGTGGACAGGTGGGGACCCCAAAAACCCCAGCAGGGACCCCAAAAACCCCAGCAGGGACCCCAAAAATCCCATCAGGAACCCCAAAAACCCCATCAGGAACCCCAAAAACCCCATCAGGGACCCCAAAAATCCCATCAGGAACCCCAAAAACCCCATCAGGAACCCCAAAAACCCCAGCAGGGACCCCAAAAACCCCGGGGGATTCCAGAAACCCTGGGGGATCCCAAAAAACCCCATCAGGAACCCCAAAAACCCCAGCAGGGACCCCAAAACCTTGGAGGGGATCCCAAAACTTTAGAAGGGACCCCAAAACCTCGAAGGGGACCCCAAAAACCCTGGGGAGGGACCCCAAAACCCAGGGGGGGGACCCCAAAATATCGAGGGGACCCCAAACCTCTAAGAGACCCCAAAAACCCCAGGAGGAACCCCAAAACCCCAGCAGGGACCCCAAAAATCCTGGGGGGGACCCCAAAATCTCAGGAGTGACCCCAAAACCCGGGGGGGACACCACAGAACCCCAGAAACAGCCAGAGACTGGAGGGGGGACAAACATAGAACCATTTTGGGAGACCCCCCCCAAAAATGTGTGAGGAGTCTGGGGGGGTTCCCTGGGTTAGGGGTGACCATGGGGTGACCCCTGGCTGTCCCCTGATGTCCCCCAATGTCCCCTGGTGTCCCCACAGGCAGAGGCCAGCCCTGCGCAAGTGCCTGGCCATGGCCATGGGGTGCCATGGGGATACTTTGGGTGCCATGGGGATCCATGGGGTGACCCCCGGCTGTCCCCTGATGTCCCCCCGATGTCCCCTGGTGTCCCCACAGGCAGAGGCCAGCCCTGGGCAAGTGCCTGGCCATGGCCATGGGGTGCCATGGGGTGCTATGGGGTGTCCATGGGGTGACCCCTGGCTGTCCCCTGATGTCCCTCAATGTCCCCTGGTGTCCCCACAGGCCCTCCGCTGAGGCCCTCCCCTTGATGTGCCTGGCCATGTCCCCATGGTGTCCCCCCTCCCCATGGGGTGACCCCGGGATGTCCCCAACGCTCCCCCGTGTCCCCTGGTGTCCCCCCAGGCCGGTCCCTGGGCCCAGTGCCTGGCCCCCTCAGAGTGTCCCCATGCCCGTCCCCTGTCCTTCCTGGAGTCCCTGGCTGAACCACCCTTTCCCCAGTCCCCGTGTCCCTCAGGATGTCCCCAACCCTTTCCCCCTGTCCCCAGTGCTGTGTCCCCTCGGGATGTCCCCACCCTGTCCCCTGTCCCCAGTGTGTCCCCCGTGTCACCTCCGTGTGTCACCCCAGTGTCCCTGTGCCCCTGTCATGTCCCACCTGTGTGTCACCTGTCCCCTGTCCCCAGTGTCCCCTCGGGATGTCCCCAACACTGCCTGTCCCTGATCCCTCCGTGAGTGCACCCTGTCCCCTGTCCCCATGGCACCTCTGGGTGTCCCCAACCCCTGTCCCTGTGTCCCTATTTCACCTTGGGGTGTCCCCTGCTCCCCTCGGGGTGTCCCCAACCCTGTCCCCATGTCCCCAGTGCTGGGTCCCCTCAGGATGTCCCCAACGCTGTCCCCTGTCCCCAGTGCTGGGTCTCCCCTCCCGTGTCAAGGATGGGCTGTGTCCCCTCGGGATGTCCCCAACCCTGTCCCCTGTCCCCAGTCCTGTGTCCCCTCGGGATGTCCCCAACCCTGTCCCCTGTCCCCTGTCCCTGTGTCCCCTCAGAGTGTCCCCAACGCTGTCCCCTGTCCCCAGTGCTGTGTCCCCTCGGGATGTCCCCAACCCTGTCCCCTGTCCCCTGTCCCCTGTCCCTGTGTCCCCTCGGGATGTCCCCAACCCTGTCCCCTGTCCCCTGTCCCCAGTGCTGGGTCTCCCCTCCCGTGTCGAGGGTCTGTGTCCCCTCGGGATGTCCCCAACCCTGTCCCCTGTCCCCAGTGCTGGGTCTCCCCTCCCGTGTCGAGGAGCTGTGCCCGGACCTGCCGGACCTGGAGCGCCTCATGGGTGACATCGGGGGCCTGGCGGACTCGGGCGCGCGCTACACGGAGATGCCGCACGTCATCGAGGTGACGCTGCCCATGCTGTGCCACTACCTGCCCCGCTGGTGGGAGCGCGGCCCCGACGCCGCCCCCCAGGGCCCCTGGGCCACCGAGGTCACGGGGCAGCACCTCAACGCCCTGCTGGGCCACATCCTGCGCATCGTCGTCAACAACCTGGGCATCGACGAGGCCTCCTGGATGAAGAGGCTGGCGGGTGAGGGTGCCCACGGGGGCTGCCGGCCCTGGCCGGGTCCTGCAGGTGATGGTGGTGGGTGTCAGTGGTCCCAGGATGGTGCTGGTGGCCCTGGCTGGGTCCTGCAGGTCATTCTGGCGGATTTTGGTGGTCCCAGGATGGTGCTGGTGGCCCTGGCCAGGTCCTGCAGGTCATTCTGGTGGATTTTGGTGGTCTCAGGATGGTGCTGGTGGCCCTGGCTGGGTCCTGCAGGTCATTCTGCTGGATTTTGGTGGGTTTCGGTGGTCCCAGGATGGTGTTGGTGGCCACGGTCAGATCCTGCAGGTCATTCTGTTGGATTTTGGTGGTCTCAGGATGGTGCTGGTGGCCCTGGCCGGGTCCTGCAGGTCATTGTGGTGGCACTGGATGGGTTTTGGTGGTCCCAGGATGGTGCTGGTGGCCCTGGCCGGGTCCTGCAGGTCATTGTGGTGGCACTGGATGGGTTTTGGTGGTCCCAGGATGGTGCTGATGGCCCTGGCTGGGTCCTGCAGGTGATGGTGGTGGGTGTCAGTGGTTCCAGGATGGTGCTGGTGGCCCTGGCTGGCTCCTGCAGGTCCTTCTGGTGGCACTGGATGGGTTTTGGTGGTCCCAGGATGGTGCTGGTGGCCCTGGCCGGGTCCTGCAGGTCATTGTGGTGGCCTTGGATGGGTTTTGGCCCTGGCCGGTCCCAGGATGGTGCTGGTGGGGTTTTGTGGGGATGGTCCCAGGCCCTGGCTGGGTCCTGGGGCTCACGGGTCCCAGGATGGTGCTGCCCCAGTGTTCGCCCAGCCCATCGTGAGCAAGGCACGGCCGGAGCTGGCCCAGGGTGGTCCCAGGGATGTTCTGATGGTCCCAGGGCTGTTCAGGGATGTTCTGGTGGCCCTGGGGTGGTCCCAGGGACGTTCTGGTGGCCCTGGGGCTCACGGTGGCCCCTTTGCCCCCCTGTGGTCCTGCAGGGCATTCTGCCCATTTTGTGCAAGGATGGTGCTGGTGGCCGGAGCTGGTCATGGGGGTCATTCTGCTGTTCTGATGGCCCCAAGGTCCCAGGATGGTGCTGGTGGCCCTGGGGTGGTCCCAGGGACGTTCTGGTGGCCCTGGGGCTCATGGTGGCCCCTTTGCCCCCAGTGTTCGCCCAGCCCATTGTGAGCAAGGCGCGGCCGGAGCTGGTCCAGGGTGGTCCCAGGGATGTTCTGGTGGCCCTGGGGTGGTCCCAGGGATGTTCTGGTTGTCCCAGGGATGTTCAGGGATGTTCTGATGGTCCCAGGGATGTTCTGGTGGTCCCAGGGACGTTCTGGTGGCCCTGGAGCTCACGGTGGCCGTGTTTGCCCCCAGTTTTTGCCCAGGCCATCGTGAGCAAGGCGCGGCCGGAGCTGGCCCAGGGTGGTCCCAGGGATGTTCTGGTGGCCCTGGGGTGATCCCAGGGATGTTCTGGTGGTCCCAGGGATATTTTGGTGGCCCTGGGGCTCACGGTGGCCCCTTTGCCCCCAGTGTTCGCCCAGCCCATTGTGAGCAAGGCGCGGCCGGAGCTGCCATGGGGGTGTTCTGATGGCCCCAAGAGTGTTCTGGTGGCCCTGGGGTGGTCCCAGGGATGTTCTGGTGGCCCTGGGGCTCACGGTGGCCCCTTTGCCCCCAGTGTTCACCCAGCCCATCGTGAGCAAGGCACGGCCGGAGCTGGCCCAGGGTGGTCCCAGGGGTGTTCTGGTGGTCCCAGGGATGTTTTGGTGGTTCCAGGGATATTTTGGTGGCCCTGGGGTGATCCCAGGGATATTTTGGTGGTCCCAGGGACATTCTGGTGGCCCTGGGGCTCACGGTGGCCCCTTTGCCCCCAGTGTTCGCCCAGCCCATCGTGAGCCCAGGGATGTTCCGGGATGCTGGGTGCCCCACTGTTCTGGCGGTCCCCATGTTTTGCTGGGGCGGGTGGTCCCAGGGATGTTCTGGTGGTCCCAGGGATGTTCAGGGATGTTCTGGTGGTCCCAGGGATGTTCTGAGGCCCTGACGGCTCACGGTAGCCACTGCTGATCCGCGTGTCTCGCCCAGCCCATCGTGACGGTGCTCTGCCGGGACCTCACGGGTGGTCCCAGGGCTGCTCATCCGCTGTTCAGGGACAACTGCCGGTGAGGGCTGGGGACAGGGATGTTCTGGGGACCCAGTGCTGGGGCTGGGGACATGGCTGTGGAGCTGCTCTACCCGCTGCTCATCCGCCTGGGGACAGCAGCCGGTGGGGGCAGGGGACACGCCCAGGGGCTCGGGACAGTGCCAAGGGGGCTGGGGACACTGCCATGGGGATGGGGACATGGCCCCAAGGCTGCTCTGGTGGCCCTGGGGACCCACAGCCGGTGAGGGCAGGGGACACACAGGGCTGGGGACAGTGCCAGGGGACACTGCCAGGGGCTGGGGACATGGCTGTGGGGCTGCTCTACCCGCTGCTCATCCGCTACGTGGACAACAGCCGGTGAGGGCTGGGGCCAGGGGACAGTGCCACAGGGGGCTGGGGACACTGCCAGGGGACACTGCCAGGGGCTGGGGACAGTGCCACAGGAGGCTGGGGACAATGCCACAGGGGATGGGGACATGGCTATGGGGCTGGGGACATGGCTGTGGGGCTGCTCTACCCGCTGCTCATCCGCTACGTGGACAACAGCCGGTGAGGGCTTGGGGACACGCAGGGCTGGGGACAGTGCCACAGGGGGCTGGGGACACTGCCAGGGGCTGGGGACACGGCTGTGGGGCTGCTCTACCCGCTGCTCATCCGCTACGTGGACAACAGCCGGTGAGGGCAGGAGACACAGGGTGCTGGGGACAGTGCCATGGGGTTGGGGACAGTGCCACAGGGGGTTGGGGACACTGCCAGGGGGCTGGGGACACTGCCAGAGGGTTGGGGACACTGCCAGGGGGTGGGGACAGTGCCACGGGGGGCTGGGGACACTGCCAGGGGGCTGGGGACAGTGCCAGGGGCTGGGGACACTGCCAGGGGGCTGGGGACAGTGCCAGGGGGCTGGGGACAGTGCCAGGGGCTGGGGACACTGCCAGGGGCTGGGGACAGTGCCACAGGGGGCTGGGGACACTGCCAGGGGGCTGGGGACACTGCCAGGGGGCTGGGGACAGTGCCAGGGGCTGGGGACATCCGCCAGGGACAGTGCCAGGTGAGGGCGCTGGGGACACTGCCAGGGGCTGGGGACACTGCCAGGGGGCTGGGGACAGTGCCAGGGGTTGGGGACACTGCCAGGGGCTGGGGACATGGCTATGGCGCTGCTCTACCCGCTGCTCATCCGCTACGTGGACAACAGCCGGTGAGGGCAGGCTGGGGACAGTGCCAGGGGACAGTGCCAGGGGCTGGGGACAGTGCCAGGGGGCTGGGGACACTGCGAAGGGGTCTGGGGACATGGCCAGGGTCAGCCATCCATGGTGGGGCTGGGGACAGAGCCAGAGGGGTCTGGGGACACGCTCAGGGTGCGCCAGTTGTGGTGGCTTTGGGGACACAACTGTGGTGACCCCAGCTGTGGTGGCCTCAGGGACACAGCTGTGGTGATCCAACCATGGTGGCCTTGGGGACATGACCATGGTGACCCAACCATGGTGGCTTTGGGGACACAACTGTGGTGACCCCAACCGTGGTGGCCTCAGGGACACAACTGTGGTGACCCCAGCTGTGGTGGCCTCAGGGACACAGCTGTGGTGATCCCAGCTTGGTGGCCTCGGGGACACGACCATGGTGACCCAACTATGGTGGCCTTGGGGACACGGCTGTGGTGACCTAACCATGGTGGCCTTGGGGACACGACCGTGGTGACCCCAGCTGTGGTGACCCCAACCATGGTGGCCTTGGGGACACAACTGTGGTGACCCCAACCGTGGTGGCCTTGGAGACACGGCTGTGGTGGCCTTGGGGACACAGCTGTGGTGACCCAACGATGGTGGCCTTGGGGACACAACTGTGGTGACCCAACCATGGTGGCCTTGGGGACCCAACCACAGTGGCCATAGGGACTCATTAATGGTGGCCACGAGGACCCAACGATGGCGGCCATGGGGGTGGTGACCCCTGATGATGACCCCTCGGTGGTGACCCCGGTGACGTCCCTGTGACCCTCGGTGATGTCCCTGTGTCCCCTGGTGTCCCCTCAGGGCCAAGTGGCTGACAGAGCCCAACGAGGACGCGGAGGAGCTGTTCCGCATGGTGGGCGAGGTCTTCATCTACTGGTCCAAATCTCACGTGAGTGGGGGTCCCTGGGGGGCACCGAGGGGTCCAGGGGAACCTTTTGGGGGTCCCTGACCCCCTGTCCGTGTCCCCCCACCCCAGAACTTCAAGCGTGAGGAGCAGAACTTCGTGGTGCAGAACGAGATCAACAACATGTCCTTCCTGACGGCCGACAGCAAGAGCAAGATGGCCAAGGTGGGCTGGGGGGGACCCCAAACTGTCCCTGACCCCCCAGGACCCCCTGACCCCACCAGGACCCCCTGACCCCCCAGGACCCCCTGATCCCCCAGGACCCCCTGCCAGGACCCCCTGCCCACCCAACCCCTCCCAGAGCCCTGGAACCACCCCAAACACACCTGGAACCCCTAATTCACCCCAAATCCTGCCTTGGAGCCCTAATTCACCCTAAAACCCAACCTCAAACCCCTAATTCACCCCAAAATCCCATCTGGGACCTGTGATTCACCCCAAAATCCCAACCTCAAATCCCCTAAACCCACCTGGAACCCGTAATTCACCCCAAAATCCCACCTGGAGCCCCTAATTCACCCCCAAAACCATCTTGGACCCCAAATTCCACTTCAAACCCCTAATTCACCCCAAATTCCACCTCAAACCCCTAATTCACCCCAAACCCCCACCTCAAACCCGTAATTCACCCCAAACCCCCACCTCAAACCCGTAATTCACCCCAAACCCCCACCTCAAACCCGTAATTCACCCCAAACCCCCACCTCAAACCCGTAATTCACCCCAAACCCCCACCTCAAACCCGTAATTCACCCCAAAATCCCACCTGGAACCTCTAATTCACCCCAAAATCCCACCTCAAACCCCCTAATTCACCTCCAAAACCCACCCAGGACCTCAAACCCACCCAACCCCCTGGTGCCCCCCAAAGTCCCCACCCTGCTGCCCCCCAGCCCCGTTCCCACCCCAAACCCCCATCCCAGTGTCCCTAATGGTGTCCCCAATGCTGTCCCACTGTCCCCAACACTGTCCCCATGTCCTCAGTGCTGTCCCCATGTCCCTAATGGTATCCCCAATGCTGTCCCAGTGACCCCAGTGCTGTCCCCATGTCCCTAACGGTGTCCCCAACTCTGTCCCCATGTCCCCAACTGTGTCCCCATGTCCCCAACACTGTCCCCATGTCCCTAATGGTGTCCCACTGTCCCCAACTCTGTCCCCGTGTCCCTAACAGTGTCCCAGTGTCCCCAGCACTGTCCTCGTGTCCCTAACAGTGTCCCAGTGTCCCCAGCACTGTCCCCATGTCCCTTACAGTATCCCCAACGCTGTCCCCATGTCCCTAATGGTATCCCCAATGCTGTCCCACTGTCCCTGACACTGTCCCCATGTCCCTAACAGTGTCCCCAATGCTGTCCCCATGTCCCTAATGGTGTCCCCCTGTCCCCAACGCTGTCCCCATGTCCCTAACGGTGTCCCACTGTCCCCAACACTGTCCCCATGTCCCCAGCGCTGTCCCCATGTCCCCAACACTGTCCCCATGTCCCCAGCGCTGTCCCCATGTCCCTAACGGTGTCCCCCTGTCCCTAACTCTCTCTCTTCTCTCCCCCTCGGCTGCGGGTGCTGCTCCCAGTCTGGAGATGGACAGGTTAGCGGGGAGGGGGCTGGGGGGGACAGGGGTCCCACAGGGGTCCCCCAGGATCCCTCGGTGGGGCCACCACAGCTGGGACCCCCAAAACTCCTGTTCTGTGTGGTCACAACACCCGGGACCCCCAAAACTCCTGCAGGGTCCTGTCCTGTGGGGCCACCACAGCTGGGACCCCCAAACTCCTGTTCTGTGTGGTCACAACACCCGTGACCCCCAAAACTCCTGTTCTGTGGGGTCACAACATCGGGGACCCCCAAAACTCCTGCAGGGTCCTGTTCTCTGGGGTCACAACATCCGGGACCCTCAAAACTCCTGTTCTGTGGGGTCACAACATCCGGGACCCCCAAAACTCCTGTTCTGTGGGGTCACAACATCCGGGACCCCCAAAACTCCTGCAGGGTCCTGTCCTGTGGGGTCACCATTGTCGGGACCACCAAAACTCCTCTCCTGTGGGATCACAACATCCAGGACCCCCAAAACTCCTGCAGGATTCTGTTCTGTGGGGTCACCACAGCTGGGACCCCCCAAAACTCCTGTTCTGTGGGGCCACCACAGCTGGGACCCCCCAGGACCCCTCTGTGGGGTGACATTGGCTGGGACCCCCCTGTCCTTAGGGGGTTACTGCTGTCCCTGTGGTTATGGGGTCCCTGCTGACCCCGTGTCCCTGTCCCTGTCCCTGTCCCTGTCCCTGTCCCTGTCCCCATTCAGGGGGGTGGCTCTGAGCAGGAGCTGACACTGGTTATGGGGTCCCTGCTGACCCCATGTCCCTGTCCCTGTCCCCACCCTGTCCCCACCCTGTCCCTGGGGTCCAGGGGTGGCTCTGAGCAGAAGCCCATGTCCCCATGTCCCTGTCCCTGTCCCTGTCTCTGTCCCCACCCTGTCCCCACACTGTCCCTGTCCCCATCCCAGGGTCCCTGTCCCCACTGGTTATGGGGTCCCTGTGGCTCCCTGTCCCCACCCTGTCCCTGTCCCTGTCCCCACGCAGGGGGTTCAGGGGGAGCTGACACTGTGGGTTATGGGCCCTGTCCCCACACTGTCCCCACCCTGTCCCTGTCCCCCCCACGCTGGGGTGGCCCCAGGAGCTGACACTGTGGTTGTGGGCCCCTGTCCCCCCTCCCCACCCTGGGTGTCCCTGTCCCCACGCAGGGGGTGGCTCGGAGCTCACACTGTGGTTATGGACTCCCTGTCCCCACCATGTCCCCACCCTGTCCCTGTCCCTGTCCCCACGCAGGGGGGTGGCTCGGAGCAGGAGCTCACACTGTGGTTATGGGCTCCCTGTCCCTGTCCCCACCCTGTCCCTGTCCCTGTCCCCACGCAGGGGGGTGGCTCGGAGCAGGAGCTGACACTGTGGTTATGGGCTCCCTGTCCCTGTCCCTGTCCCCACCCTGTCCCTGTCCCTGTCCCCACGCAGGGGGGTGGCTCGGAGCAGGAGCTGACACACTGTGGTTATGGGCTCCCTGTCCCTGTCCCCACCCTGTCCCTGTCCCTGTCCCCACGCAGGGGGGTGGCTCGGAGCAGGAGCGCTCCAAGAAGCGCCGCCGCGGGGACAGGTACTCGGTGCACACCTCGCTCATCGTGGCCACGCTCAAGAAGATGCTGCCCATCGGCCTCAACATGTGCTCCCCCGCTGACCAGGTCATGACCTGGCCAAGGGTCACATGGTCCCAGGATGGGGTGCCCGGCCACACCTGGGCACACCTGGGCACACCTGGGCACACCTGGGACCCACAGGTGTCCCCTGGGCTTAGGGACAGAGCCCTGGGCTGGGGACATGCAATGGCCAGGGGTCATTCTGGTGGGTGCGGGTGCCCGGCCACCTGGGTGGCCTGGGCACACCTGGGACCCACAGGTGTCCCCTGGGTTTAGGGACAGAGCCCTGGGCTGGGGACATGGCGCTGGCCAAGGGTGGCTACTACACCCTGGTGGGTGCCTGGGCACACCTGGGCACACCTGGGACCCACGAATGTCCCCTGGGTTTAGGGACAAACCCAGACAAGCCCTGGTGGGTGGCCAGGGACACCTGGGGACACTTGGGGACACCTGGGACCCACAGGTGTCCCCTGGGCTTAGGGACAGAGCCCTGGGCTGGGGACATGCAATGGCCAAGGGCCGCTACGCCCTGGTACGGGTGCCCAGCCACACCTGGGCACACCTGGGCACACCTGGGCACACCTGGGCACACCTGGGACCCACAGGTGTCCCCTGGGCTTAGGGACAGAGCCCTGGGCTGGGGACATGCAATGGCCAAGGGCCGCTACGCCCTGGTACGGGTGCCCGGCCACACCTGGGCACACCTGGGCACACCTGGGCACACCTGGGACCCACAAATGTCCCCCGGGTTTAGGGACAGAGCCCTCGGGCTGGGGACATGGCGCTGGCCAAGGGTGGCTACTACACCCTGGTGGGTGCCCGGGGACACTTGGGCACACCTGGGACCCACAAATGTCCCCTGGGTTTAGGGACAAACCCAGACAAGCCCTGGTGGGTGGCCGGGGACACCTGGGGACACCTGGGCACACCTGGGACCCACAAATGTCCCCTGGGTTAGGGACAAACCCAGACAAAGCCCTGGGGTTGGGGACATGGCGCTGGCCAAGGGTGGCTACTGTGCCCTGATGGGTGCCCAGGGACACCTTGGGGACAAGCCCAGGGTTTGGGGACACCCCAAGGGTTTGGGGACACCTACCAAGGGTTTGGGGACATCCCCCAAAGGGTTTGGGGACACCTCCAAGGGTTTGGGGACATCCCCCAAAGGGTTTGGGGACACCCCCAAGGGTTTGGGGACCCTTGCTGAGGTGTCCCCTGTGTCCCCCCCCCTGCAGAAGGACACGGACGAGGAGGTTCGGGAGTTCCTGCACAACAACCTGCACCTGCAGGACAAGGTGAGCTGGCACGTGTCACCTGTGTCCCCACCCTGTGTCACTGTGTCCCCCATGTCACCTGTGTCCCCAGGAGCCCCTTGTGCCCCCCATGTCCTCAGTGTCCCCAGTCAATGTCCCCAGTGTCCCCAGGTGGAGAACATGGGCTCGGCTCACTGGCAGATGGCCCTGGTGCTGATGTCCCCAATCAATGTCCCCAATGTCCCCAATCAATGTCCCCAATGTCCCCAATCAATGTCCCCAGGTGGAGAACACGGGCTCGGCTCGCTGGCAGATGGCCCCAAAGCTGTCCCCAATCAATGTCCCCAATGTCCCCAATCAATGTCCCCAATGTCCCCAGGTGGAGAACACGGGCTCGGCTCGCTGGCAGATGGCCCCAAAGCTGTCCCCAATGTCCCCAATCAATGTCCCCAGTCAATGTCCCCAATGTCCCCAGGTGGAGAACACGGGTGTTCCCAGATGGGGCCCAATGCCCATGTCCCCAGTGTCCCCAATCAATGTCCCCAATGTCCCAGGTGGAGAACACGGGCTCGGCTGTTCTGCAGATGGGCCCCAGATGGCCCCAGGGAATGTCCCAATCAATGTCCCCAATGTCCCCAATCAATGTCCCCAATGTCCCCAGGTGGAGAACACTGCCAGGGGCAATGTCCCCAAAGCTGTCCCCAATGTCCCCAAATCAATGTCACGGGCCCTAATGGGAGAACACGGGCTCGGCTCGCTGGCAGATGGCCCTGGTGCTGATGTCCCCAGTGTCCCCAATCAATGTCCCCAATGTCCCCAGGTGGAGAACACGGGCTCGGCTCGCTGGCAGATGGCCCCAAAGCTGTCCCCAGTCAATGTCCCCAATCAATGTCCCCAATGTCCCCAATCAATGTCCCCAATGTCCCCAGGTGGAGAACACGGGCTCGGCTCGCTGGCAGATGGCCCTGGTGCCATGTGAGGGTCCCCAATCAATGTCCCCCACAGTGCCAGGTGGAGAACACGGGCTGGGGACAGCTGGGGACAATCAATGCCCTCAGGCAGTGCCCCAGGGGTCCCCAAAGAATGTCCCCAGGTGGGGACAATGGCGCAGATGGCCCTGGTGCGCTGCCCATCCCCCAATGTCCCCAGCGGAGAACACGGGCTGGGGCAGTGCCACAGGGATGGCCCTGTGCCAGATGTCCCCAGTCAATGTCCCCAATGCCAGGGGTGGAGAACACGGGCTGGCTCGGGGCTGGGGAGATGGCCCTGGGGCGCCAGGCCATGGGGGACGAGGACCCCAGTGGGGCCCCTGGGTCGTGCCAGGGGTGCAGGGAGGTGCCAGGGGTTGGGGACAGTGCCACCTGGGGACAGGGCTGGGGGCTCCTCACTGCCAGGGGACAGGGGTTTGGGGTGCCCAGGGGGGGGGACAGGGGGGTTGGGGACAGTGCCAGGGGTTTGGGGGTGCCCAGGTGACCCCAGGGCTGCTCATCCCTTCAGACAGAGGGGCAGGGCTGGGACAGCCCCAGGGGGTGGGGCTGGGGACAGTGCCAGGGGCTGGGGGCCACTGCGGGGGTCCCATGGCCAGGGGTCCCATCCAGGGGGGCTTTCAGGGGAGCCAGAGGGGTTTGGGGACACCCAGGGGGTGGGGAGTTGGGGACACAAGGGGGTGACCCCAGCTGTGGTGGCCTCAGGGACACGGCTGTGGTGACCCCCATGGTGGCCCCCCCTGGGGACATGACCCCCTACAACCCCACCATGGTGGCCGTTGGGACACAGGTTGTGGGTGCTCTGTGCCCTGGTGGCCTTGGGGACACCCTGTGGTGACCCCAGCTGTGGTGGCCTCAGGGGACACAGCTGTGGTGACCCCAACCATGGTGGCCTTGGGGACACAGCTGACCATGGTGACCCCAGCTATGGTGGCCTTGGGGACACGGCCATGGTGACCTAACCATGGTGGCCTTGGGGACACGACCGTGGTGACCCCAGCTGGGCACTGACCCCAACCATGGTGGCCTTGGGGACACATTGGGGTGACCCCACCGTGGTGGCCTTGGAGGGGCCTGGCTGTGGTGGCCTGGGGACACAGCTGGGAGGGACCCAACCATGAGTGGCCTTGGGACACAACGACCATGGGGACCCTGGGCGGCGTGGGGGGCCTGGGGGACCCAACCACAGTGGCCATGGGGACTCATTCTCTGGTGGCCACGAGGACCCCTGGATGGCACCCATGGGGGTGGGTGACACCTGAGCTGATGCCCCTGGTGGTGACCCCTGGTGACGTCCTGGGGACCCTCGGTGACCCCTGGGTGTCACCTGGTGTCCCCTCAGGGCCAAGTGGCTGGCAGAGCCTGCTGGGTGCACCTGAGGTTTGGTTCATGACACCTGGGAGGTCTTCATCTACCTGGTCCAAGCTGGGTGGGGGGTCCCTGGGGGGGCACCGGGGGTCAGGGCACCTTTTGGGGTCCCTGACCCCTGTCCATGACCCCCACCCCCCAGGGTGACACCTGGGAGCAGAACTTGGGTGGTGCAGAGCGAGATCAACAACTGTCCTTCCTGGATGACACCAAGAGCAAGATGGCCAAGGTGGGCTGGGGTGACCCCAAACCCTCCTGACCCCCAGGACCCCCCTGGGTGATAGCTGGGACCCCTGGGTGGACCCCTGGGACCCCCTGTGCCATCCAACCTCCCCAGATGCCCTGGAACCACCCCAAACACACCTGGAACCCCTGGGTCACCCCAAATCCTGGGTGACACCTAATTCACCCTAAACCCAACCTCAAACCCCTAATTCACCCCAAAATCCCATCTGGGACCTGGCTTCACCCCAAAATCCCAACCTCAAATCCCCAGGTCCCCAGGCACCCCCTGTAACATGTTCCTCCAGTCCTACCTGCCTCCCTGGCTGGCGCAGGAGCCAAAACCATCTTGGACCCCATGATCCCCTTCAAGAGGGAATTCCCCCAAATTTTGGGGACAAACCCCTAATTCACCCACCCATTGGGGTTCAAACATCCCGGGGTTTGGGGACACCCCCCCCCCCTCAAACCAGGGTTTCACATCCCTGGGGGTTTGGGGAACCCCCGGGGTTTGGGCCCCTGAGACCGCCTCAAACCCCCTGGGGTTTGGGGAAACCCACCTCAGGACCTCAATTCACCCAACCCCTCCTGACCCCCAAAGTCCCCATCCCCCACCTTTGGGGACACCCCAAAACCCCCCCCAGTGTGTCGGGTTTTCCCCATCCCTGGGGTTTGGGGACATCCCTGGGGTTTGTCCTCACCCATGGGGTTTGGGGACATCCTGGGGGTTTGGGGACTGTCCCAGAGACCCCAGTGATGTCCCCATTCCTCAGGGGACATCCCAAAGTTTGGGGACATCCCTAGGGTTTGGGAAATCCCCAGGGGTTGGGGACATCCCGGGGTTTGGGGACATCCCCTCTGTCCCCGGACACCCAGACTCCCTGTGTCCCAGCACTGGGGACATCCCCAACAGTTTGGGGACATCCCCAGGGGTTTCCCCAATCCATCAGGGTTTGGGGACATTCCCAGGGGTTTGGGAACACCTATCAGGGTTTGGGGCCATCCCTGGGGTTTGGGGACACCTATCCCCATGTTGGGGACACCCCCCAGGGGTTTGGGGGACCCGTCCCCCCTGACCGGGGTTTGGGGTTTGTGGGGACAGAAGTCATGTCCCCAGGAGGAGGAGGAGGAAGTCCCGGAGGCGTCCCCATGTCCCCAGCGCTGTCCCCATGTCCCCTGCACTGTCCCCAGTCCCACCGCGCTCACCATGAGCAGAGGTGACCCCAAATCCCCCTGTCTCTCTCTCCCTTCTCTCCCCCTGACAGGTGCTGCTCCCCAGTCTGGAGATGGACAGGTTGGCCCAATCCTGCTGGGGGGGACAGAAAACCCTGGGGTCCCCAGGATCCCTCGGTCCACCACAGCTGGGACCCCCAAAACTCCTGTTCTGTGGGGTCCCCAACACCCAGGACTCCCCAAACTCCTGCAGGGGACCCCAAATCCTGTGGGGCCCCAAAGCTGGGACCCCCCCAACTCCTGTTCTGGGGGGTCCCCAACCCGTGACCCCCAAAACTCCTGTTCTGTGGGGTCCAACATCAAGGGACCCCAAAACTCCTGCAGGGGTCCTGTTCTCTGAGGTCACCAAATCCGGGACCCTCAAAACTCCTGTTCTGTGGGGTCACAACATCCAGGACCCCCAAAACTCCTGTTCTGTGGGGCCACCACATCCTGGGACCCCAAAACTCCTGCAGGGTCCCAAATCCTGTGGGGTCACCATTGTCAGGACCCAAACCCAAAACTCCTGTCCTGTGGGATCACAACATCCAGGACCCCCAAAACTCCTGCAGGGTTCTGTCCTGTGGGGTCACCACAGCTGGGACCCCCCAAAATTCCTGTTCTGTGGGGTCACCACAGCTGGGACCCCCCAGGACCCCTCTGTGGGGTGACATTGGCTGGGACCCCCCTGTCCTTAGGGGGTTACTGCTGTCCCTGTGGTTATGGGGTCCCTGCTGACCCCGTGTCCCTGTCCCTGTCCCTGTCCCTGTCCCTGTCCCTGTCCCCATCCAGGGGGGTGGCTTGGAGCAGGAGCTGACACTGTTTATGGGGTCCCCCTGAATCCTGTCCCTGTCCCTGTCCCAAAACCCTGTCCCCCCCCCTGTCCCTCCCCTGTCCCATCCCAGGGGTGGTGGCTTGGAGCAGGAGCTGACACTGTTTATGGGGTCCCTGCTGACCCCATGTCCCTGTCCCTGTCCCTGTCTCTGTCCCCACCCTGTCCCCACACTGTCCCTGTCCCCATCCCAGGGTGGTGGCTCGGAGCAGGAGCTGACACTGGTTATGGGGTCCCTGCTGACCCCATGTCCCTGTCCCCACCCTGTCCCTGTCCCCACGCAGGGGGGTGGCTCGGAGCAGGAGCTGACACTGTGGTTATGGGCTCCCCTGTCCCTGTCCCTGTCCCCCCCTGTCCCTGTCCCTGATCCCCACGCAGGGGGTGGCTCAGAGCAGGGCTCCCACTGTGGTTATGGGCTCCCTGTCCCTGTCCCCACCCTGATCCTGTCCCTGTCCCCCCCAGGGGGTGGCTCAGGCAGGGCCTCCAGGGGGTGGACACCCGGTGCACCCCAGATCATGATCCCAACCCCAAAGATGCTGCCCATGGGGACCAACATGTGCTCCCCTGACCAGGAGGCTGATCCGCTGGCCAGGGCCCTAATCCCTATGGGGACACCCGGCCCTCACCTGGGGACCCCTGGGCCTCAGGACCCCCAAATGTCCCCTGAGGACTCCAGAGCCCTGGGCTGGGGAATCCTGGCCAGGGATCCCTACCCACCTGGGAGTGCCTGGGCCCACCTGGGCACCCCAAACACCAGTTTGGGTTTGGGGACAAACCCCCCCAAGGGTCCCTGGTGGGTCCCCAGGGACACCTGGGGACACTTGGGGACACCTGGGACCCAACCCACTCCCCCTCCTCACCCCACCAGCCACCTGGGCTGGATCACATGCACATGGCCTCCCCTGGCCGCTATCATGGCCAAGGTGGGCACCCAAAAACTGGGCACAAAATTGGGGACCCTGGGCAACCTGGGGGACACCTGGGACCCCTGGGTGTCCCCTGGGCTTAGGGACAGAGCCCAAAATTGGGGACATGCAAAAAACAGGGGAACCGCCCTGGTGCGGGTGCCCCCAAAACCTGGGCACCCCTGGGGGAACCCCAAAACGCACACCTGGGACCCACAAACTGTCCCCGGGTTTGGGGACCCAAAATTGGGGCTGGGGACATGGCGCTGGCCAAAAACTGGCTACTACACCCTGGTGGGTGCCTCCCAAACACCTGGGCACCTCTGGGACCCACAATGTCCCTGGGTTTGGGGACAAAACCAGGAAAGCCCTGGTGGGTGGCAGGGAAACCTGGGGACACCTGGGCAATGGGGACCCAAAAACTGTCCCCTGGGTTGGGGGACAGAAAACCTGACACAAGCCCTGGGGTTGGGGAGGGACCCCAAAACCAAAGGTGGCCCCTGTGCCCTGATGGGTGCACTACACACCTGGGGACAAGCCCAAAACTGGGGGACACCCCAAAAACCCCACAGGTGACCCCTAAATGTTTGGGACATCCCCCAAAATTTGGGGGACACCTCAACTGGGTTTTAGGGCCCCAAAGGGTTTGGGGGACACCCCTGGGGTTTGGGGACCCCCCTGCCCCCTGAGACCCCCATCAGGAGGGGAGGAGGAAGAGGTCGGGCTGTTCCTGCACAACAGGAAGCAGCTGAGGACAAGGGTGAGCCTGGACCCCCGCCCCCTGTGTCCCCACCCTGTGTCACTGTGACCCCAAATGTCCCCTGTGTCCCCAGGAGCCCCATGACCCCCTGTCCTGGCCGGTGACCCCTGTCACCTGTCTCCAGTGGACCCCCCAGGAGAAGGACATGGGCTCGCAAACTGGCAGATGGCCCTGGCGCTGATGTCCCCCAATCAATGTCCCCAATGTCCCCAGGGACACCCCCAGGGATGTCCCCAATCAATGTCCCCCCAGGAGGTTTGGGCTCACCTGCCAGCTGCAGACATCCCCAAAGGTTTGGTCCCCAATCAATGTCCCCCCCAATCCCCATCACACCCCCAGGTGGGGACCAGTGTCCCCGCTGTCCCCCAGATGAAGGAGATGGAGAAGCAGGAGGTCCAGAATTCCTGCATCCCCAGTGTCCCCAATCAGGTGAGCCCAATGTCCCCTGTGGAGAACACCCTGTGTCTCAGTGTCCCCCATGTCCCCTGTCCCCAATCAATGTCCCCAATGGCCCCCCAATGTCCCCAGTGTGTCCCCAATGTCCCCAGTGTCCCCAGGTGGAGGTCCATGGTGAAGCTGTAGCTCACAATGGCCCCATGTCCCCTGCAACCCCCATAACCCCAATGTCCCCAATGACCCCAATCCTGTCCCCCCTGTGACCCCCAATCCCCGTCCCCAATGTCCCCCCAATGTCCCAATGACCCCAGGTGGAGAACACGGACCCCTGTGTCCCTGTGAGATGTCCCCAAAGCTGTCCCCAATGTCCCCAATCAATGTCCCCAGGAGAAGGAGATGGAGAAGCAGAAGCTGCTGTGGCCCCAGTGCTGATGTCCCCAGTGTCCCCAATCAATGTCCCCTGTGTCCCCAGGTGGAGAACACGGGCTGTCCCCAGATGGCCCCAAAGCTGACCCCAGTCAATGTCCCCAATGTCCCCAATGTCCCCAGGAGAAGGAGATGGAGAAGGAGAAGGCTGCTGGCAGATGGCCCTGGTGCTGATGTCCCCAATGTCCCCAATCAATGTCCCCAATGTCCCCAGGTGGAGAACCTCAGGCTCCCCTCGCTGGCAGATGGCCCCAAGCAACCCCAATAACCCCAATCAATGTCCCAATGACCCCAATGTCCCCCTGTCATGTCCCCAATGAATGTCCCCAGGTGGAGAACATGGAGAAGCAGAAGCTGCTGTCCCAGATGGCCCTGGTGCTGATGTCCCCAATCAATGTCCCCAATGTCCCCAATGTCCCCAGGTGGAGAACACGGGCTCGGCTCGCTGGCAGATGGCCCTGGTGCTGATGTCCCCAATCAATGTCCCCAATGTCCCCAGGTGGAGAACACGGGCTCGGCTCGCTGGCAGATGGCCCCAAATTAAGCCAGGCCCGCGGACCCCGACAGCCCCTGAGGTGTCCGCAACTGTGCAGGAGGAGGTGTCGGCCGTGCTCACCACCTGGAGGTCCCTGGGGGCTCAACGGTGGGCCCAGGGGGTCCCCACCCTCCCAGGGGTTGGGGGTGCCCAGGGGTGCCCAGGGGTTTTGGGGGGGGGCCCCCCTGGCCCACCTCACCCCCCCTCTCCATTTGGCCCCGTGCCCCCTGTGGCCCACAGGCCACCCCTGCCCAAGGTGGCCCTGTGGGCCCCTGTTTGGTCCCCAGTGTCCCCAACTGTTTCCCTGTGGTCCCCAGGGTTTCCAGGGGGTGCCCAGGGGTTTGGGGGTCCCCAACTGTGTCACCTGTGTCCCCACCCGTGACAGAGGTGACCCCAGGGGTGTGTCCCCAATGTCCCCAGTGTCCCCTGCAGACACCCCTGTGTCCCCCAAGAAGCCGTGGGTGTCACCTGTGTCCCCTGCTCTGTCCCCAACTGTGCCCAATGTCCCCAACTGTGTCCCAGGGGTTCACCTGTGTGTCCCCAACCCAGGGTGTCCCCAACTGGACCCCACCTGTCCCCAGGTGTCACCTGTGTCACCCCCCCCCAGTGTCCCCTACAAGTCCCCAAGTGGCCGTGTGGCACCTGTCACCTGTCCCCACCTGTCCCCAACTGTGTCACCTGTGTCCCAACTGTGTCCCCTGTCAGCCTGTCCCCAACCTGTGGGCACTGCCCAACTGTCCCCAACTGGCACTGGGGGCATTGGGAGGGCACTGGGAGGGCACTGGGAGGGGACTGGGGGCACTGGGGAACATTGGGAGGGCACTGGGAGGGCACTGGGAGGGGACTGGGGGCACTGGGGAACATTGGGAGGGCACTGGGAGGGCACTGGGGGACATTAGGGGGACACTGGGTGACACCGGGGATTCTCTGGGTGATAGCTGGCACCCCCTGGATGGCACCTAGCACCTGCTGGGTGACACCTGAGAGCCCTGGATGACACCTGGCACCTGCTGGGTGACACCTGAGAGTTTGGGTGACACCTGGGAGGCCTTGGGTGATACCTGGCACCTGCTGGGTGACACCTGAGAGTTTGGGTGACACCTGGGAGGCCTTGGATGACACCTGGCACCTGCTGGGTGACACCTGAGAGCTTTGGGTGATACCTGGCACCCCCTGGGTGGCACCTAGCACCTGCTGGGTGACACCTGAGAACTTTGGGTGACACCTGGGAGGCCTTGGGTGATACCTGGCACCTGTCCAGGTGGCACCTGAGAGCCCTGGATGACACCTGGCACCTGCTGGGTGACACCTGGCACCCTCCAGGTGACACCAGTACCCTCCAGGTACCACCTGGCCCCCTCTGGGTGATAGCTGGGAGGCCTGGGTGGCATCTGGCACCCTCCAGGTGCCATCTGGCACTCTCTGGATGACACCTGGGAGCCCTGGGTGACACCTGGCACCTGCTGGGTGATACCTGGCATTCCCTGGGTGACACCTGGCACCCTCCAGGTGGGGATGGGTGCACCCCTGGGCACAGGTGGTGCCAGGCTGGCACACAGGTGGGCACACAGGTGACAGCTGTGTCCCCAGGCACCGGGCCTGTAACATGTTCCTCGAGTCCTACCGGCTCTCGTGGCTGGCACGGGAGCAGCCGCCCTTCGAGGACCGAATGATCGACGACCTCTCGGTGAGAGGGGACAGCCCTGGGGGGTTTGGGGACATCCCTGGGGGCTTTGGGGACACCCATTGGGGTTTGGGGACATCCCCGGGGGTTTGGGGACACCCTGAGACCCCTCTGACCAGGGTTTGGGGACATCCCTGGGGGGTTTGGGGACATCCCCGGGGGTTTGGGGACACCCTGAGACCGCCCTGATGTGGGGTTTGGGGACATCGCTGGGGTTTGGGGACACCCTGAGACCCCTCTGACCGGGGTTTGGGGACATCCCCGGGGGGTTTGGGGACACCCAGAGACTCCCCCTGATGTCGGGTTTAGGGGACATCCCTGGGGTTTGGGGACATCCCTGGGGTTTGGGGACACCCATTGGGGTTTGGGGACATCCCTGGGGGGTTTGGGGACACCCAGAGACTCCCCCTGATGTCGGGTTTAGGGGACATCCCTGGGGTTTGGGGACATCCCCGAGGGTTTGGGGAAATCCATCAGGGGTTGGGGACATCCCCGGGGGTTTGGGGACATCCCCGAGGGTTTGGGGACACCCAGAGACTCCCCCTGATGTCGGGTTTAGGGGACATCCCTGGGGTTTGGGGACATCCCCGAGGGTTTGGGGAAATCCATCAGGGTTTGGGGACATTCCCAGGGGGTTTGGGAACACCTATCAGGGTTTGGGGCCATCCCTGGGGTTTGGGGACACCTATCAGGGTTTGGGGACACCCCCAGGGGGTTTGGGGACACCCCGCGTCCCCCCCTGACCGGGGTTTGGGGTTTGTGGGGACAGAAGTCGGGGCGGGAGGAGGAGGAGGAGGAGGAAGAGGCGGAGGCGCGGCCGGACCCGCTGCACCAGCTGATCCTGCACTTCAGCCGCACCGCGCTCACCGAGCAGAGGTGACCCCAAATCCTGACAGGGGCACCCCAAATCCCCAGGGAGGGAACCCCAAATCCTGCAGGGATCCCAAAACCCTGAAAGGGAATCCCCAATCCTGACAGGGGGACCCCAAATCCCTGAGGGGGAACCCCAAATCCCTCAGGGGCACCCCAACTCCCCAGGGAGGGGACCCCAAATCCTGCAGGAATCCCAAAACCCTGAGAGGGAATCCCAAATCCTGACAGGGGGACCCCAAATCCCTGAGGGGAACCCAAATCCTGCAGGAATCCCAAAACCCAGCAAGGATCC
Organism: Emberiza elegans; assembly: GCA_024865655.1. NCBI lineage: Eukaryota > Metazoa > Chordata > Aves > Passeriformes > Fringillidae > Emberiza > Emberiza elegans. Next base: position 1,213,580 of record JALJVW010000143.1, on the reverse strand, counting down.
CAAATCCCTGAGGGGGCCCCAAATCCCTGAGGGGACTCCAAATCTCGGGGGGACCCCAAATCCTGCAGGGATCCCAAATCCTGCAGGGATCCCAAATCCTGACAGGGGCACCCCAAATCCTGCAGGAATCCCAAAACCCAGCAAGGATCCCAAATCCCTGAGGGGACCCCAAATCCCTCAGAGATCCCAAATCCCTGAGGGGACACGGAAACCCTGTGGGGACACCAAATCCCTGTGGGGACCCCAAATCCCTCAGGGGGGGACCCCAAATCCTGCAGGGATCCCAAATCCCTGTGAGGACCCCAAATCCTGACAGGGGGACCCCAAATCCCTGAGGGGAACCCAAATCCCCAGGGGCACCCCAAATCCTGCAGGAATCCCAAATCCCTGAGGGGACACGGAAACCCTGTGGGGACACCAAATCCCTATAGGGACCCCAAATCCCTGTGAGGACCCCAAATCCTGACAGGGGCACCCCAAATCCCTGATGGGACCCCAAATCCCCAGGGGCACCCCAAATCCTGCAGGAATCCCAAAACCCTGAGAGGGAATCCCAAATCCTGACAGGGGGACCCCAAATCCCTGAGGGGACCCCAAATCCCTCAGGGGGGACCCCAAATCCTGCAGGGATCCCAAAACCCTGAGAGGGAATCCCAAATCCTGCAGGGATCCCAAATCCCCAGGGAGGGAACCCCAAATCCTGCAGGGATCCCAAATCCCCAGGGAGGGAACCCCAAATCCTGCAGGGATCCCAAATCCTGACAGGGGGACCCCAAATTCCCAGGGAGGGAACCCCAAATCCTGACAGGGGGACCCCAAATCCCTGAGGGGGCACCAGATCACACTGGGGACCCCAAATCCCCATGGGGACCCCAAATCCTGCAGGGATCCCAAATCCTGCAGGGATCCCAAATCCCCAGGGAGGGAACCCCAAATCCTGACAGGGATCCCAAATCCTGACAGGGGGACCCCAAATCCCCGAGGGGGTCCCAAATCACACCGGGGACACCAGATCACACTGGGAACCCCAAATCCCCATGGGGACCCCAAATCCTGCAGGGATCCCAAAACCCAGCAAGGATCCCAAATCCCTATGGGGACACCAAACCCTCTGGGGACCCCAAATCCTGTGGGGACCCCAAATCCCTGAGGGGACTCCAAATCTCGGGGGGGACCCCAAATCCTGCAGGGATCCCAAATCCCCACAGAGGAGACCCCAAATCCCACCCTGGGCACCCCAAATCCCAGTTTGGGTGGGGGGAGCTCAAACCCCCCCCTTGGGGTCACCTGGGGTCACCTGGGTCCCCTTTTGGGGTGTCCCCCCCCTCCCCAACCCGTGTCCCCCTCCTCACCCCGCAGCCACCTGGAGCAGGATCACCTGTACATGGCCTACGCCGGGATCATGGCCAAGGTGGGCACCCCAAAAACGGGGGCACCCCAAAAATCGGGGGACCTCTAAACTGGGGGGATCCCAAAACCTGGGTACCCCAAAAACGGGAACCCCAAAATTGGGGCACCCCAAAAACTGGGGAACCTCTAAACTGGGGGGATCCCAAAACCTGGGCACCCCAAAAACGGGGAACCCCAAAAACGGGGGGACCTCTAAACTGGGGGGATCCCAAAACTGGGGGGATCCCAAAATTGGGGGGATCCCAAAATTGGGGCACCCCAAAAGCGGGGGCACCCCAAAAACGGGGAACCCCAAAAACGGGGGGACCTCTAAACTGGGGGGATCCCAAAACCTGAGCACCCCAAAAAACCCCAGGAACCCCAAACACTACAGAAATGGGGCACCCCAAAACTTGGGGAACCTCTAAACTGGGGGGATCCCAAAACCTGAACACCCCAAAAGTGGGAGGGACCCCAAAAACGGGGAACCCCAAAAACTGGGACACTACACAAATGGGGCACCCCAAAAACTGGGGCACCCCAAAAACGGGGGGCACCCCAAAATGTGGGACCCCCAAAAATGGGGGGCACCCCAAAACTGGAGATTTTGGGGCCCCAAAAACGGGCACTTCAAAACCTGGGGATCCCCCCACCCCCCCAGAGCCCCGAAAACCAAGGAGGAAGAAAAAGGAAGGGAGAAGGGACCCCAAAAACGGGGGATTCGTTTGAGGTGGGCCCCAAAACCCCCTGACCCCTCCTGAACCTGGGACACCCAAAAACCCCTGGGCACCCCAAAACCCCATGGGACCCCCAAAATGACCCCTCCAGACCCCCAAGAAGGAGATGGAGATTTTGGGGCCCCCCAGGTTGGTTTGACCCCATGACCCCCAATGTCCCCTGGATCCCCCCCCCGTCCCCAGAGTCCCCACATCCCCAGGAGGGGAGGAAGAGAAGGAGGAAGAGGAGAAGGAGGAGGAAGAAGCCGAGGACCCCCAATGAGGGGGGAGGGTCCCCTGTGACCCCCCTGACCCCAGTGTCCCCGGGGTCCCCAGGAGAAGGAGATGTCCCCAGAAGCTGCTGTGACCCCCAATGTCCCCGATGTCCCCTGCGACCCCCATGACCCCCGTGACCCCTGTGATGGAGACCCCCCTTATCCCTGTGACCCCCAGTGTCCCCTGTGACCCCCATGACCCCCAATGTCCCCTGTGACCCCCCTGTGATGTCCCCAATGTCCCCAGTGTCCCCAGGAGAAGGAGATGGAGAAGCAGAAGCTGCTGTGACCCCCCGTGTCCCCTGCGACCCCCATGACCCCCAATGTCCCCTGTGACCCCTGTGACCACTGTGACCCCTGTGACCCCCTGACCCCCGTGACCCCTGTGACCCCCGACCCCCGTGACCCCCTGACCCCTGTGACCCCTGTGACCCCTGTGATGTCCCCAATGTCCCCAATGTCCCCAATGTCCCCAATGACCCCCATGGATGTCCTGCTGTGACCCCAGTGTCCCCTTGGGGACCCCCAATGTCCCCTGTGACCCCCTGACCCCCATAACCCCCAATGTCCCCTGTGACCCCTGTGACCCCCCTGTGATGTCCCCAATGTCCCCGATGTCCCCAGGAGAAGGAGATGGAGAAGCAGAAGCTGCTGTGACCCACAATGTCCCCAGTGTCCCCTGCGACCCCAATGACCCCCAATGTCCCCTGTGACCCCTGTGACCCCCTGATCCCCGTGACCCCCTGTGACCCCCTGACCCCGTGACCCCTGTGTCCCCTGTGACCCCGTGTCCCCTGTGGTGTCCCCTGACCCCCGTGACCCCAGATGTCCCCAATGTCCCCAATGTGCCCCTAATGTCCCCAGGAGAAGGAGATGGAGAAGCAGATGATGTGTGACCCCCCAGTGTCCCCGTGACCCCCTGACCCCAGTGACCCCCAAAGTGACCCCAGACCCCCTGTGACCCCCTGACCCCCCCTGTGACCCCTGTGACCCCCTGTGATGTCCCCAATGTCCCCGATGTCCCCAGTGAGACCCCAGGAGTGACCCCGAGACCAGTGCTGTCGCAGCAGGCCCCCCGGTGCACCGCCGGGCGTCCCCTGTGATGTCCCTGGTGAGATGATCCTCCCTCCACCCCTCAAGCTGGGCATCTCCATCCTCAACGGGGGCAACGCCGACGTGCAGCAGGTGCCACGCCCCGCCTGTCCCCACCTGTGTCACCTGTGTGTCCCCAGTGTCCCCAACTGTGTCACCTGTGTGTCCCCAGTGTCCCCAGCTGTGTCACCTGTGTGTCCCCACCTGTCCCCAACTGTGTCACCTGTGTGTCCCCACCCGTCCCACACTGTCCCTGTGTCACCTGTGTCACCTGTGTGTCCCCACCTGTCCCCAACTGTGTCACCTGTGTCAGCTGTGTGTCCCCAACTGTCCCCAACTGTGTCACCTGTGTCACCTGTGTGTCCCCAACTGTGTCACCTGTGTGTCCCCACCTGTCCCCAACTGTGTCACCTGTGTGTCCCCACCTGTCCCCAACTGTGTCACCTGTGTCACCTGTGTGTCCCCAACTGTCCCCACCTGTCCCCAACTGTGTCACCTGTGTCACCTGTGTCACCTGTGTGTCCCCAACTGTCCCCACCTGTCCCCAACTGTGTCACCTGTGTCACCTATGTCACCTGTGTGTCCCCACCTGTCCCCAACTGTGTCACCTGTGTGTCCCCAACTGTGTCACCTGTGTGTCCCCACCTGTCCCCAACTGTGTCACCTGTGTGTCCCCAACTGTGTCACCTGTGTGTCCCCAACTGTCCCCAACTGTGTCATCTGTGTGTCCCCAACTGTCCCCAACTGTGTCACCTGTGTCACCTGTGTGTCCCCACCTGTCCCAAACTGTCCCCAGCTGTGTCACCTGTGTGCCCCCAACTGTCCCCAACTGTGTCACCTGTGTGTCCCCACCTGTCCCAAACTGTCCCCAACTGTGTCACCTGTGTGTCCTCGTGTCCCCCCCTTGTCCCCCCTGTGTGTCCCCACCTGTCCCCAGTTGTCCCCTCCTGTGTCCCCTGTGTGTTCCTCAGTGTCCCCAATGTCCCCGGTGTCCCCAATGTCCCCAATGTCCCCTGGTGTCCCCAATGTCCCCGGTGTCCCCAGTGTCCCCAATGTCCCCAGTCCCCAATGTCCCCAGTCCCCAATGTCCCCTGTGTGTCCCAGTGTGTCCCAGTGTCCCAGTGTCCCCAATGTCCCCAGTGTCCCCAATGTCCCCAATGTCCCCAATGTCCCTGGTGTCCCCAATGTCCCAGTGTCCCCAATGTCCCCAATGTCCCCAATGTCCCAATGTGTCCCCAGTGTCCCCCAATGTCCCCAATGTCCCAATGTCCCCAGTGTCCCCAGTGTCCCCAGTGTCCCAGTGTCCCCAATGTCCCCAGTGTCCCCAGTGTCCCCAATGTCCCCAATGTCCCCAAATCCCCAGTGTCCCAGTGTCCCTGTGTGTCCCCAACCTGTGAGTCCCCCAAATGTCCCCACAGAAGATGCTGGAGTTCCTCAAGTCCAAGCGGCTCAGGCCTTCTTCCAGAGCGTGCAGGCGCTGATGCAAACCTGCAGGTGGGGGGAACTGGGGGAACCAAAACTGGGAAACTGGGGGGACTGGGGGAACTGGGGGAACTGGGGGACTGGGGAAAATGGGGGACTGGGGAACTGGGGAAATGGGGGGGACTGGGGGGACTGGGGGACTGGGGAACTGGGGGAACTGGGGAAACTGGGGGACTGGGGAACTGGGGGGACTGGGGGGGGACTGGGACTGGGGGGAACTGGGGGGACTGGGGGACTGGGGGAACTGGGGAACTGGGGAACTGGGGAACTGGGGGAACTGGGGAACTGGGGGACTGGGGGAACTGGGGGACTGGGGGACTGGGGGGACTGGGGGGAACTGGGGGGACTGGGGGACTGGGGAACTGGGGGACTGGGGGAAATGGGGGGACTGGGGGGACTGGGGAACTGGGGGACTGGGGAACTGGGGGACTGGGGGACTGGGGGAAACTGGGGGACTGGGGGAACTGGGGGGGACTGGGGACTGGGGGAAACTGGGGGAACTGGGGAACTGGGGGGAGGGGGACTGTGGAACTGGGGGAACTGGGGACTGGGGGAACTGGGGAAACTGGGGGACTGGGGGACTGGGGACTGGGGAACTGGGGGACTGGGGGGACTGGGGAACTGGGGGGGGGAAACTGGGGGACTGGGGACTGGGGGAACTGGGGAACTGGGGGGACTGGGGGACTGGGGGACTGGGGAACTGGGGAACTGGGGAACTGGGGGGACTGGGGGAACTGGGGAACTGGGGAACTGGGGGGACTGGGGGGGGACTGGGGAACTGGGGGACTGGGGGACTGGGGGACTGGGGAACTGGGGGGACTGGGGGGGACTGGGGGACTGGGGAAACTGGGGACTGGGGGACTGGGGGAACTGGGGGAACTGGGGGGGAACTGGGGGAACTGGGGAACTGGGGGACTGGGGGACTGGGGAAAAACTGGGGGAACTGGGGGACTGGGGGACTGGGGGACTGGGGACCCCCTGGGGGAACTGGGGGACTCCAGGGGACTGGGGGAACTGGGGGACTGGGGGGACTGGGGGACCCCCACTGGGGGGAACTGGGGGACTGGGGGGGTGGGGAACCCCATGGGAATGGGGGGGACTGGGGGGGACTGGGGAACCTGGGGACTGGGGAAATGGGGGGACTGGGGGGAACTGGGGGAACTGGGGGGACTGGGGGGAACTGGGGGGACTGGGGGGAACTGGGGGGACTGGGGGGGACTGGGGGAACTGGGGGGAACTGGGGGGACTGGGGAACTGGGGAACTGGGGACCCCCTGTGAGAGTTGGGGTCACTCCAGAGAAACTGGGGTCACCCCAGTGGGAACTGGGGTCACCCCATGGGAATTGGGAGAATTGGGGTCACCCAGTGGGAATTGGGGTCACCCCATGAGAATTGGGGTCACCTCGTGGGAATTCGGGTTCCTGAGCCACCATTGGAGACCCCCATGGGAATTGGGGTCACTCCAGTGGGAATTGGGCTCATCCTGGGGGAATTGGGGATCCCCAGTGGGAATTGGGGTCACTCTGGGGAAACTGGGGTCCCACCCTGGGCTATTGGGGTCCCCCTCGTGGGAATTGGGGTCACCCTGGGGAAATGGGGGTCACTCTGGTGGGACTGGGGTCACCCCAGGATATTGGGGTCACTCCAGTGGGAATTGGGATCCCCCAGTTGGAATTGGGGTCACCCAGTGGGAACTGGGGACCCCTCCTGGGAATTAGGGTCCCCCCCCCAGGCCCCCCAGGGGGGGCCCCGTGCCGTTTTTGGTCCCCCTAACCCCCAAGGGGTCTGTGCCGTTTTTGGGATCCCCTGACCCCCCCCTCGTTTTTGGGGTCCCTCTGACCCCCGTTTTGGGGTCCCCCCCGGGCTATTGGGGTCCCCAGATCAGCAGCCCCCTCCAGGCGGGGCTGTGCCGTTTTTGGGGCCCCCCTGACCCCCGTTTTTGGGGTTCCCCCCGGGTTATTGGGGTCCCCCAGATCTGTGCCATTTTTGGGCCCCCGACCCCCCGTTTTGGGGTCCCCCCCGGGGTTTTGGGGTCCCCTCAGGCAGGGGCTGTGCCGTTTTTGGGGTCCCCTGTGCCCCCTGTTTTGGGGTCCCCCCCCCGTTTTTGGTCCCCCCCCCCCAGGGGCCCTCTGACCCCCGGTTTTGGGGTCCCCCAGGCTATTGGGGTCCCCCAGGTCAGCAGCCCCCCCCAGGGGGGTCTGTGCCGTTTTTGGGGTCCCTCTGACCCCCCCCGACCCCCGTTTTTGGGGTGCCCCTCCCCGCAGCGTGCTGGACCTGAACGCCTTCGAGCGGCAGAACAAGGCCGAGGGGCTGGGCATGGTCACCGAGGAGGGCACCAGTGAGTGGGGGGCGCGACCCCCCCCCAGGGACCCCCCCCCGAGGGGGGGAGGGGCGGGCTGGGACTGAGGGGGGGTCCCCCCATTCTGCACCCCAAAGCCCCCGCGCTGCTCCGCCCCAGCACCTGCTGAGATGTGGCTCCCTGAAACAGCCCCAAACGCCCCGAAATCTAATGGCCCCCCCACCCAATTCCACCCCCAAACACCCCGAAATCTAATGGCCCCCCACCCATAATTCCAGCCCTGAAACACCCCAAAAACACCCTGAAATGGCCCCCACCCAATGCCCCCACCCCAAAAACCCCAAAATCTAATGCCCCCACCCATAAATGCCCCCACCCATAATGCCCCCACCTCCAAAACACCCCAAATCTAATGCCCCCACCCATAATGCCCCCAAACACCCCTGAAATCTAATGCCCCCACCCATTCCCCCCAAACACCCCAAAATCTAATGCCCCCCAACCCCTAATGTTCCCCAATTCCACCCCAAACCCCCAAAATCTAATGCCCCCACCCCTAATGCCCCCCAATTCCACCCCAAACCCCCAAAATCTAATGCCCCCACCCATAATGCCCCCAATTCCACCCTAAAACCCCAAAATCTAATGCCCCCACCCCAATTCCACCCCAAACACCCCAAAAATCTAATGCCCCCAACCCCTAATGTTCCCCAATTCCACCCCCAAACCCCCAAAATCTAATGCCTCCCCACCCCTAATGCCCCCCAAACACCCCAAAATCCCCTGAATCTAATGCCCCCACCCATAATGCCCCCCAATTCCTACCCTAAAACCCCCAAAATCTAATGCCCCCAAACCCCAATTCCCCCACCCCAAACACCCCAAAATCTAATGACCCCCACCCCAATTCCACCCCACCCCCAAACACCCCAAAATCTAATGCCCCACCCATAATTCCAGCCCTGAAACACCCCAAAATCTAATGCCCCCCCCACCCCCAATGCCCCCTCAAACACCCTGGAAATCTAATGCCCCACCCATAATGCCCCCAAACACCCCAAAATCTAATCCTACCCCCACCCATAATGCCCCCAAATGCAATCTCCCCCCCCCCAAACACCCCAAAATCTAATGCCCCCCCACCCATAATGCCCCCCAATTCCACCTCCAAACACCCCGAAATCTAATGCCCCCCCACCCCTAATTCCAGCCCCCAAACACCCCAAAATCTAATGCCCCCCACCCATAATGCCCCCCAAACACCCCCAAATCTAATGTCCCCAATTCCCCTGAAACACCTGAAATCCCCCCCCCCCCACCCCAAACGCCCCGAAATCTAATGCCCCCCTAAACCCCCCACCCCTAATGTTCCCCCAATTCCATCCCAAACACCCCAAATCTAATGCCCCCAAACCCAATGCCCCCCAAACACCCCAAAAATCTAATGCCCCCCACCCCTAATGCCCCAAACACCCCAAAATCTAATGCCCCTCCCCATAATGCCCCCAAACCCCCCCAAAATCTAATGCCCCCCCTACCTCAAACACTCCTGGATAAGGCCCCCAATGCCCCCAAACACCCCAAAATCCAATGCCCCCAGCCCTAATGCCCCCCCAAACACCCCAAAATCTAATGCCCCCAAACACCCAAAATCTAATGCCCCCCCTAAACACCCCAAACACCCCAAAAATCTAATGCCCCCCACCCCAAACACCACCCCAAAAACGGAATGCCCCCCCCAATCTAATGCCCCCACCCACCCCACCCCCAAACACCCTGAAATCTAATGCCCCCCCCCCCCCCACCCCAAACACCCCTAAAATCTAATGCCCCCCACCCCAATGCCCCCAATTCCACCCCTAAAACCCCCCAAATCTAATGCCCCACCCCATAATGCCCCCCCAAACCCCCAATCCCCCCCAGCCCAAATCCCCCCATCCCCCCAAATCCCCCCAAATGCCCCCCATCCCAAATTCCCCAAGCACCCCTGAATCTAAATCCCCTCTAGACTCCCCCTCAACACCCCAAACCCAAAATCCCCCCACCCCAAATCTTTCCCAAATTCCCCGGATCCTCTAAATCCCCCCCCTAGACCCCTAAATCCCCCAAAATCCTAATCCCCCTACCCCAATTGTCCCCATTCCACCCCAAAACACCCCTGGATCCCCTAAATCCCCCCACCCTGGCCCCCAAACACCCCAAACCTAATTTCCCCACCCCAAATCTTTCTCTGGATCCTCAAAACCCCCCTGGATCCTAAATCCCCACCCTAATCCCCCCCCCAATTGTCCCTCTGGATCCCAAATTCCCCCCATCCTCCTAATTCCCCCACCCCAAATCTTTCCCTGGATCCCCAATTTCCCCCTGGACCCCCCTGGATTCCCCAAATCCCCCCAAAACCCCCAAATTCCCCCGCTCCCTTGTCCTCTTCTCTCCCCAATTCCCCCTGGCAGTCATCAGCCCCAGAACGGTAAATATGGGATGGAAACAGGGGGATATAAATCCCTCTAGGACCCCTAAATTTTGGGGGTTCCCCCACCTAATCCCCCCTACCCCATTGGTCCTGTGGGGTCCAAATTCCCCCTGGAACCCCTAAATCCCTCTGGGATGGAAATCCCCCAAACCCTAATTTCCCCCCACCCCAAATCTTTCTCTGGATCCCCAATTCCCTGAGGATCCTGTGGGAAGTCCATCATCCCCCCCCCCAATTATCCTGTGGAAATAGGGGATTCCCCCCGGGGGTTATCCTAATTCCCCCCCCCAAATCTTTATGGGGCCCCAATTTCCCCCCCTGGGGGTGGGTTCCCCAGTGGGGGGCTACCCCCAAATCCCCCGTCACTGGTCTTCTCTCCCCCCGGCTCCGCTGGCAGTCATCAGCCGGGAGAACGGTAAATACGGGATGGAAACAGGGGGGATATAGGGGGGGGCTGTGGGGTGGGTTATGGGGCTGGGGGATCCATCAGCCGGGAGAACAGTAAATATGGGATGGAAATAGGGGGGATATAGGGCCGGGGGGGTTATAGGGCCGGGGGGGTGGTTATAGGGCCGGGGGGTCCATCAGCCGGGAGAACGGTAAATACGGGATGGAAATAGGGGGGATATAGGGCCGAGGGGGGGGGGGTTGGGGTGGGTTATGGGGCCGGGGGAGGTAGTTTATAGGGCTGGGGGCTGTGGGGTCCATCAGCCGGGAGAACGGTAAATACGGGATGGAAATGGGGGGATATAGGGCCGGGGGGTGGTTATAGGGCCGGGGGGGCTGTGGGGTGGGTTATAGGGCTGGGGGCTGGGGGGCTGGGGGTCCATCAACCGGGGAGAACGAAATACGGGATGGAAATAGGGGGATATAGGGCTGGGGATATAGGGCCAGGGGGTGGGTTATATGGGGCCGGGGACTGGGGGTCATCAGCCGGGGAGAATGGTAAATATGGGATGGAAATAGGGGGCTATATAGGGCCGAGGGGGCTGTGGGGTGGGTTATGGGGCCGGGGAGGTGGGTTTATAGGGCTGGGGGCTGTGGGGTCCATCAGCCAGGAGAACGGTAAATATGGGATGGAAATAGGGGGCTATAGGGCCAGGGGGTATATAGGGCCGAGGGGCTGTGGGATGGAAATAGGGGTTATAGGGCCGAGGGGGCTATAGGGCCATCAGTGGGGTGGGAGAATGGTAAATCAGGGATGGAGATGGGTAAATATGGGATGGAAATAGGGGATATAGGGCCGGGGGGTTATATGAGCCGGGGGTTTATGGGGCCGGGGGATATAGGGCTGGGGGGGTTATGGGGCTGGGGGGCTGTGGGGTCCATCAGCCGGGAGAACGGTAAATATGGGATGGAAATAGGGGGCTATAGGGCCAGGGGGGTTATAGGGGGGCTGTGGGGTGAGTTATGGGGCTGGGGCTGTGGGGTCCATCAGGGGGGATGGGGAGAATAGAAAATATGGGATGGGGCTGGGGGCTATAGGGCTGGGGGGGATATGGGGCTGGGGGCTGTGGGGTGGGTTATGGGGTTATAGGGCTGTGGGTCCATCAGCCGGGGCTGGGGGCTAAATCTGGGATGGAAATAGGGGGATGGAGGATTTGGGGCTGGGGGCTGTGGGGTTATTATGGGGTTGGGGGTCTAGGGGGCTATAGGGGACTGTGGGGGTTATGGGGCTGGGGGCTATAGGGGATTATTGGGGGATATGTGGCTGGGGGCTATAGGGGATTATTGGGGGTTATGGGTCTGGGGGCTATAGGGGATTATTGGGGCTGTGGGGAATTTGGGGCTGGGGGCTATGGGGGATTATTGGGGGTTATGGGGGGAATAGGGCTATGGGGGATTTTGGGGCTGGGGGCTGTAGGGATTATTGGGGCCGTAGGGGATTTAGGGGGGCTGGGGGTCTCTAGGGGGTCCCAGGGCCATAGGGGGTGCAGGGTTGGGGTCCCTAAAGGCTCCATGGGGCTGGGGAGGGTGGCCCTGTCCCCGTGTCCCTGCTTGTCCCCTGCGTGTCCCCTCCCTGCTAACCCCCCACCATCCCAATGTCACCCCAGCATGTCCCCGTGCCACCCCAGCATGTCCCTGTGCCACCCCAGCATGTCCCTGTGCCACCCTATGCTGTCCCTGTGCCACCCCAGCATGTCCCCGTGCCGCCCCGATGTCCCCTATGCTGTCCCTGTGCCACCCCAGCATGTCCCCTATGGTACTCCCATGCCACCCTGCTTGTCCCTGTGCCCCTCTGGTGTCCCTGTGCCACTCTCTGGTGTCCCTGTGCCATCTCGGGGTGTCCCTGTGTCACCCTGGGGTGTCCTTGTGCCACTCTCTGGTGTCCTGGTGCCATCTTGGTGTGTCCCTCTCACGCCAGAGTGTCCCTGTGCCACCTCAGATTGTCGCTGTGCCACTCTCTGGTGTCCCCGTGCCACTCTCTGGTGTCACTGTGCCACCTCGGATTGTCCCCGTGCCACTCTCTGGTGTCACGCCAGTGTCCCCGTGCCACTCTGTGGTGTCCCCGTGCCACTCTTTGGTGTGTCCCTGTCACGCCAGGGTGTCACTGTGCCACCTCAGATTGTCCCCGTGCCACTCTCTGGTGTCCCTGTGCCACCTCAGATTGTCCCCATGCCACTGGGGTGTGTCCCTGTGCCATTTCTCTGGTGTCCCTGTGCCACCTCAGATTGTTCCCGTGCCACTGGGGTCCCCGTGCCATTTCGGGGTGTCCCCATGCCCCCTGTACCCCCGGTGACCTCGCTGTCCCCGTGTCCCCCCCGTGTCCCCCCAGGGGAGAAGGTGATGTCGGACGATGAATTCACCCAGGACCTGTTCCGGCTGCTGCAGCTGCTCTGCGAGGGCCACAACAACGGTGGGGACACCTGGGCACACCTGGGGGGACATGGGGGGACATGGGGGGACACACCTGGGCACACCTGGGGACACACCTGGGGACACCTGGGCACACCTGGGCACACCTGGGGACATGGGGGGACACACCTGGGGACATGGGGGGACACACCTGGGGACATGGGGGGACACACCTGGGACACACCTGGGGACGCCTGGGGATGCCTGGGGACACCCCTGGGGACACCTGGGGACATGGGAGGACACACCTGCAGACACACCTTGGGGACATGGGGGGACACACCTGGGGACATGGGGGGACACAGCTGCGGACACACCTGGGGATACCTGGGAACACACCTGGGGACATGGGGGGATGCCTGGGGACACCCTGGGGGGACACCTGGGGACATGGGACACCTGGGCACACACCTGGAGACACATCTGGGGACACACCTGGGGACACCCGGGGACATGAGGGGACCCACCTGGGGACAGCTGGGGATATGGGGGGACACACCTGGGGATACCTGGGAACACACCTGGGCACACACTGGGGGATGCCTGGGGACACCTGGGGACATGGGGGAACACACCTGGGGACCCAGGTGACCCCCAGGGACATGGGTGACCCCAGGGGTCATGTCCCCCCCACCTGGGGAACTACCTGGGGATATGGGGACACACCTGGGGACCATCTGGGGCATCATCTGCACACACACTGGGGGGATGCCTGGGGACACCTGCAGGTGACATGGGGACACACACACACCTGGCCCCTGCCGTGTCCCCAGAGCCACCAGCCCTGTGTCACCGTGTCCCCAGTGTCCCCAGGAGTCCATCAGTGACTGTCCCCAGCCCCGTGTCCCAATGTCCCCAATGTCCCCTCACTGTCCTCAATGTCCCCAGTAGTCCATCAGTGACTGCCCCAGCCCCTGTGTCCCCAATGTCCCCTCACTGTCCCCAATGTCCCCTCACTGTCCCCAGTGTCCCCTCACTGTCCCCAATGTCCCCAGGAG